>LPNX010513124.1:40297-79462 GCA_001517045.1 Pseudotsuga menziesii | reverse complement strand
AGCTAGTGTTCCAATATATTGAACATAGCATCCTCAGATATGACTTTGTATATGACATTATTATGTATTTGTTTCAGGTACTACCTCTGCTCCATTGGATTCTTGAGTTCTCCAAAGATATAGATTATAATGTATTTCACCCATCGCTTCCCTCTGACCTCACACATTAGGGGGCATCTACTATTAACCCAAACGGCACTTCTCCATCTAGGTGTCGACATTTCCTATGTTGGCACACAAAAGGAAATTTATGTATTGAAGGTTGCCTAAAACACTATAGATGGGCATGTTATAAATCACATTCAGTATCCATCCAGCTTGCCATTTTTACCTTTTCATATGTCAATTGTTGTACGTGACTTTTCCTATAAGCAACCCGTGTACATACGCGACTTTTCCTACAGCATTTCGCATACTGTACACAATTATTTGTCATTGCAACCCGCGTACAGATCTGTATGTGGGTTTCCCTTATAGAAACTCGCGTGTCACACGTGGGTTGCTAGTATCAATACTCGCGTACACCTTCCTTTGACATTAAAAATAATAAATCATGATTAATTGAGATTTGTTAAGTCCTAAACAATAACTATCTTAACTGTCTCAACCTTCAAAACTGCCTTATTTCACTAAGTATAAATAAAGGCCTCGGGGAGGGAATTAATCAATCACACTTGGAGGGAAAAGTTATGCTGGTGGTATCTATTCAAAAGTATTTGGAGCAGTAGAACTCAGAATCCTTTGGTTGCAGAGGAGTCCTTGTTTCAGGCATTGGGTTGTAACCTTAACTCATTCACTATTGTCAATAAAGATAATCCTTATTCCAAATGTGTGTTGAATATATTTCATGTATCATGGTTTGATAAATATTTATGATTAAGCACTCTATATATTGTTTATCTAACTTGTCATATATACATGTATAAGCTTGCACTTGGAGGATTTGCTCTTTACAGGTGAAGGAGAAACATCCCTGAAATATTTGGAGGAGAATCAAAGCGGAAGAAGAAAAAGCTTGGATCAACTGTCGTGAATCGGGAGAGTCCATCCTATCTCCTATTTCCTTCCTGTACTTTAAAGCTGATTACCCGCAAGTTTTAGGAGTATGTTGGTAACCCCAGACCTTCGGTTATAAAGTGTTTATTCCTGAACAACAGTGCTATGTGCATGAAATCCAATAGCGCCGCCCGAAAAGGAGAGGAAAAACAAATAAACCCTAATCTACCAAAAATGCGATTTTTCATGTTTCTATCCTTGTTTTGCAATTCATAATGTCATTTCTTTTTCTTTCTTTTTTTTCATGATACAATTTTTTATTTAAAAATTGGTGTGATGCAAGTACATCATGGTGAGATGGAAAGAAAGGGAGCATGAAGTTCCAGACAACCAAGCCACAAATGATCCAGCTACCATTGATGCTTTGCAGAACTGTAGGCTTCTCAAGTATTTCCAAATATCAGGGATGAAAGCAGATTTCCGTCTGCTAGAATACATCATTGACATGTGGGATCCTGATTAGGAGAATTTTGTTGTAGGATTCCACATCCTGCCTATAGAGATCCAGGACATTTATTTCCTCACCGGTTTGTCTATGCGGGGGAGCCCCATAGTTCTGCTGGGATCACGGAAGGGAGAAGGCTCTTTGGATGATATCATTGATCAGCATTGCTCATTGGGTACAAAGTCCCAATCGAGTAAGATAGCGATTAAATCTCTAGTGGATCTCCCCCTGAGGATAGTAGTATACACCATTGGCAGAGTGGCGGGTACTAGGGATGCCCACCTCACTAATAGATATCATATGTTATATGCCATACAGTGTATGGAGCCTACTGTCTTCAACTGGTGTGAAGGCATGTTGGCTTCTCTGAAGAGTCAACTAAACAAATGCAAAAGAGGGACATTGAAGCAATTTGGTTACGAAGCAGTGGTGGTGTCTTTCATCTTACAACGGGTACCTCACATGAGGCCCTAGGTGACTATTACTAGAATGGATCTTGAAAATCCAAGGATGCTTGCATGGGTGACAGCTATGCCTCACCTTAGAGGTGTAGGACCTAAATTCACTTACGGTTCTAGGTTATTTTGCTGGTTGAGGAACCAACTACTTATGGTGGAATACTATGCCTATGAAGGGGCATATTTCCGAAATGACCCATAGTTTGTCTTTCTTGAGGGGGAAGTGTGGGATGACCAAGGTAAGAAGACATTATCCAGTTATGAAATTTTATCTTTATCTTATTTTTATGTTTTTTTTATTACTGAGATAAAAATTCTTTTCATGTAGACATTGGTTCTGTCCGCCCAGTTGGGATGTCGCCTATTGCTAGGAGAGCAAGTACCCGAGATATGATGACTTACTGCTCCGAAGCTGAGGAAGAGCTTGGAGATATTGGAGAGAATCTACAACAACTGACTGTGGGTATCCCTAATATGACCACTAATGAGGTTCCTAGGAATTATCAGCGCCATACCACAGGTGTCTTCAAGACTACTTCATAGCGTGGCCCAGGCCATTGCATACTACCATGAGCATTGGGAGGATTAGTCTGCCATGACTATCATTTTTGTATATGTATAACTGAAATATTTGGAGCTTCATATTTTTCCCTATGTATTATATATATCCTAAAATTTTTACAGTCCTGGACGGGCACTGAAAGCTAGAGATGCTTCAACCCAAATTTTGCATCTGGGTGCCACAAGTTTTTTATATGTATATAACAAACTTTTTCATATTTACAGTTGTGTGTGGCAAAATGTGACATGTGGGTTGATTTATATACTTATGAATTTACATGTGTTTTATGTTTCAAATGGATTTCTAAATATGAGCAATATGCCAATATAAGAGATATTTAGCTAGGGAATCTACCACAACATTTATGTTGGAGCAAGATCCCACAGCTACAGGAGAAGCTGCCATTTTGGCGGATAGACAGTTTTGGCGGAGATATAAGGGATAAGGTAAAGATACGATGTCGTAGCATGTTTCTAGCTGCATATCAGAGCCGGAAACCGGGACTATCGGGGCAGAGAAGTCAAAGAAGATGATAGTAGCTGAGCGGCCGAGAAGAGAGAGATCACCCACTGCATTGAAGACAGCAGCGAAGACAGGAGGGCTCAGCTACCCTCATAAAGGAAAAGGAGCAATGAGGCCGAGGTATTGAAGACAAAGGACAGAAAAAGGGAAGCAGTGCCCAGTACCCATGGTCAATGCCGGGAAGCATGGAAGACTGCAGAGAGCAGTGGTGTGACAGAAAGCAGTTACTCCAAGTACAAATACACCGACTGTCACTAGTTAGGGTTTTAGGTTACTATTGGGACAGGCCCACAGTGTTGTAAATGGTGAGACCCTCGGGTGGCCTATAAAGGGATGTATTTTTGTATTGTAAAGGGTTAGCTATTTAGACATTCTAGCTAGTTGGGTAACCAGTTGGTATATTATCTCATAGTCAGTTGTATTGTAAGAGTCGAGCTCTAGTTCCGTTATTCAGTCTGTAGTTATCTTACTGTAACCAATAGCTGGCTCATTGAGCATGTATGTAACAATCCACAAGGATTGACAGAGAGAGAGAGAGAAGAGTATATTGTAAGAAGGCAATATAGAAGAGAAGAGATCTAAGAGAGAAGGGCTCCAGGCTGTGTGAGCAGAGTTACACAGAAGATCTCTAGCTGCATATGAGGTGTAGAGGAGCTGTGTTTACTCTCTCAAGTTATAATATACAAACCAGTTCCCGTGGACGTAGCTTCTACCCTGGAAGTGAACCATGTAAAACAGTGTGATATGTGATTTATTCATGTGATTGTGTTCTCTTAAGTTACTATCTGTCATTCATTACATGAACTTTTCTTACTGTTGAATGTATGTATGTTGTCATTCAGTTTACCGCATTATAGAAGGATAAATGCAAGTTAAAGTTATTAAGTATTATGTATAAGAGTTTATCTGTGTTTCACTCACGACAGTTAAGAGTCGTCATGTGAAGCGACCTTGTATGTGAGCCCGTTAATTGAGCACAAGTAACGTTAAGTGCCCTAAGCCGTAGCTGTAGGATATTGCAGAGAGGCAATATCGCACCATCAGAAGAGTTGTGGTGTGCGATACCGTTGGTTAAGGGTCGAGCGCAGGAGATATTTACACATTACCCAGGATGCGGCAATGCGATAAGGGTTAGGACCATCACGAACCAACAGAGGAGAAAACTGCGTATCGTAGAGAGAGAGACCTCTTTGGCTAAGAAGAGCTGGGAGCCCCCAGGATGCGACAGAACCTAGTCGAAGACACTTGAGTCTTTGGCCAACCCATTAGGATCACTTCGGGTGACACTTCAGACTGCTCCACGGTCTGTCCCCGAAAGGGCTAGTGAGCTAGGGGTGTTGTTGGTACACTACAGTAAACCCGGTCTGCCCATAGAAGACAAACAATTTAAATGTCTTGGAATGTGGTGATACGTGACCTACTCAAAATACCTCTCTAACAACCTAACCCTTTGAAAAGTATGAATAAAGGAGGGATTTCTAATGGTGTAGACTCAATTAAGTTGTTGGAAAACCAATTTGGAATCTAGATAAACCCTAATTTCTCTTACATCAAAATCTAGGGCCTTTGTCAATAATCCAACCACGGCTTGGTATTCTGCTAGATTATTGGTGGAGGGACCTAAAAGAACACCCCCTGAACTCACCAGCTCACTTGTAGGAGAGTATAGTACTCAGGCTTCTAATGCAAGATTAAGTGTATATCGATGAGCACCATCAACAAAACCAATGTAGGAAGTCATCTGTCCATGAGACAAAAGACATGCATAAGTAGGGTTTTACCAAAAACACATTTCAAATCACACAAAAGACACACCTCTTCAAAGCTTGAGACACACAGCAAACTATAAACAATATGTACAAAGTTCTTATACTAGATGACCTAGGAATAGTATCTTTTGAGGTAGAGCCCATTCTGGGGCTCTCCCAAAGGTATCCCATCGTAATCAACCAATTCATATGCCCCATTTTATAAAACACGGCTGACAATATAGGGCCCATGCCACATAGACTCAAATTTACCTGCCCCCAACTTGTCATGCTTCTGGTTGTAGGTCAAGACTAGATCTCCTTCATTGAAGGAACGAGGTTGAACACTCCTGTCATATTGGACTTTCATTCTTTGTTTATGTGCCTCGTTATCTAAGGCAACATCAGGTCGGGTTTCATCAAGTGTATTTAGGTACATGAGTCTTTCTTCATCTATGGTAGTGTTGGGTAATAGTTCCACATCCAATTTTAAAGAAGGGATTTCACATTCTATCAGGAGGGTAGCTTCTAGTCCATATACTAATTGGAAAGGTGTACAACCAATGGAAGTTTTGACAGTAGTCCTATAGGCCCAAAGTGCAGAAAAATGTTGTAAATGCCAGTTTGACTTGGCTTGCCCTACCATCCGCTAAAGCATTTCTTTTAATACTTTATTTATTGCCTCAACCTAGCCATTAGCCTGGGGATAGTATGGTGTAGAGTTATTGTGGATAAAACCTAATTTTACACTAAGCTCTGCCATCATTTTGTTTTGAAAATGTGACCCATGATCGGTCACAATGGCTCTAGGAATCCCGAATCTAGTAATGATATGACTGAATAAGAAGAGTACAGCAGTATTACCATCTTTGGCATATGTGGGCATTGCCTCAGCCCATTTTGTAAAATAGTCCATTCCCATAATAATGTAGCCATGCCCCCCAGTTAAGGTAGGTCTACATTGCACGAAGTCTATTCCCCACTTTGCAAAGGGGCGAACTGCTACTATGTGATGGAGCGGAGATGGATGGGTGCATTTCTTTGAAGTAAACATTTGACAAGTTGGGCATTTCTTGATTGTTTCAATACAATCTTTAAATATAGAAGGCTAGAAGTACCCAGCATGCAAAATTTTCTGGGCAGTAGCAAACCCAAATAGATGACCACCACAAGCTCTAGCATGGCAATCATTGAGGACGATATTATCCTTTTCATATGTAAGGCGACCTTGTAGGATAGAATCAACACCACAGCGGTATAGGGTATCATTTGTCTTGGTGGTGAATGCGACATCGTTCATATTGAGAGGCAGTAGGTTGGTATCATAAGGTCTGGAGATATAAAATGATGTCTCTATACCATGGATCAATCGTACTAATGAGAAACAATGATTCATTGGGCAATGAATTGAAGGGTTCTGTATTCTCTGTAGTATGGGTAAGGTCACATATAAGCTCTTCAAAATTGAGGGACTTCTTAGAAGTGATTTTGGTGAATTCTAGCTCAAACTCTTGGAGGATCATGATCCAACGTGAGTATTTACCCCCAAGCACCTGACGTGTAATAACGTAGTACATGGGGTTGGAATCCATGTAGAAAGTTGTGGTGTCAAGAAAAATATAATGACCAAAATTATGGACTGCAATGACTATGGCCAAAGCAAGTTTCTCCACATGTGAGTATTGAGTTTTAGAGTCTAAAAGACACTTATTGGAGTAATAAATCACATGTTCTTGGTCATGTTCATCTATTTGAATAAGGACCATGCCTACAGTAGACAAGGATGCATCCTCATACAAGGAATAATCCTTGGCATAATTGGGTGGTTGCAACACTAGTGCATGGGTAAGTGCATGTTTAAGATGATCAAATGCGCATTGCACAAAATAATCCCCAAAAAAAGTGGTATCTTTCTTGAGCAACCTCATGAAACCATGTGTCCTTTCTGCATAATTACAGATGAAATGACATAGAAAGTTTTCCTTCCCTTGCAAACTTCAGAGTTCAGTAACATTCATGGGAGTAGGCAGGGCAAAGATAGATTCAATTTTCAAAGAATTGATACAGATGCCATCTTTGGAAACAATAAAACCAAGAAACCGACCAACTTCTACACAAAAAACACATTTATGGGGATTTAGACGAATATTAAAATGACGACACCGAAGAAACACAGCTCTTAGATGATCGACATGAATATCCCGCTATTTAGAATGAGCAGGAAGGTCATCTAAATAGGGTTCCACAACATGTTTAATGTCATGAAAAGCATATGACATGGCTTTTGGTCTCTATGGGAAGACACGGGTTTACTGTAATGTACCAACAACACCCCTATCTCACTGGCCCTTTCGGTGACAGATCGTGGAGCGGCCTGAAGTCTCACCCGAAGTGATTCTAATGGGTTGGCCAAAGACTCAAGTGTCTTTGACCAGGTTCTGTAGCATCCTGTGTGTGTCTCGCAGCTCTTCTTAGCCCGCAAGGTCTCTCTTCGCGATGTGCAATTTCCTCTTTACTCACGATGACTCTAGCCCTTATCGCGTCGCCGCATCCTGGGCAACATGTAACTCTCTCCTACGCTAGGTCCTTAACCTATGGTATCATGCACCACAACTCCTCTGATGGTGCGATATCACCTCCCTACGATATCCTACCCCCGCAGCTCAGCACACCTAGCATTACTTGTGTTCGACTTACAGGACTCAACATACAAGGTTGTTTAACATCGCGAATCTTAATTGTCTTAAGTGAAACATAGACAAACTCTATACAGACTACTTAGAGACCTCGATTTGTATTTATCCTCCTATACTGCTATAAACTGAATGACAACATACATACATTTATCTGCAAGCAAAGTTCATGTAATGAATGACAGATACAACAAGTAAACACAATCACATGAATCAATCACATAACACTCAGATTTTACGTGGTTCACTTCCAGGGTAGAAGCTACGTCCACAGAACTGTCTTTCTATATTATAACTCAGGGGAAGTAAACACAGTTCTACTGCACCGCATATGCAGCTCAAGATCTTCTGGGTAACTCCGCACACAGCCTGGAGCCCTTCTCTCTTAGATCTCTTCTCTACCTCTATATTGCTTCTCTACAATATCCTCTTCCCTCTCTGTTAATCCCTGCGGATTGTTACATACATGCTCAATGAGCCAGCTACTGGTTACAGTAAGATAACTACCACTAATAACAGAACCAGAGCTCAGCTTCTATAATACAACTATCTAAGTGTCTACTTGTCTAACTGCCCAACCAACCCTTTTACAATACAAAATGCATCCCTTTGTAGGCGGCCCGAAGGTCTCGCCATTACAACACTGTGGGCCTGTCCCAACAGTAACCCAAAAACCCTAACTAGTGATAGTCGGCATATCTGTACTTGGGGTAGCCGCTTTCCATCACACCACTGCTCTCTGTAGTCTTCCATGCTTCCCGGCGCTGACCATGGTACTGTGCACTGCTTCCCTTCTTCTATCATTCGTCTTCAATACCTCATCCTCATCGCTCCTTTTCCTTTATGAGGGTAGCTGAGCCCTTCTGTCTTCGCCGCTGCCTTCAATGCAGTGGGTGAGCTCTCTCTTCTCAGCCGCTCAGGTACTGTCATCTTCCTTGACTTCTCTGTCCCAACAGTCATGATTTCCAGCTCTGATCTGCAACTAGAAACATGCTACGGCATCATAGCTTTACCTTATCTCTTCATCTTCACCAAAACTATCTATCCGCCAAAATGGCAGCTTCTCTTGTAGCTGCAGGACCCTGCTCCAACAATGGCACGTTGGAATGTCATGCCAGCATTTTTTAAACCAAAAGGAAATTCATGATAAGAAAAATTCCCCCAAAGGAAAATGAATTCCGTCTTGTGTTGGTATGACGGGAGGATCTCAATTTGATTATAGCCGGAAAAGCCATCCATGAAAGAAAAAATAACGCTTCTGGCACAGTTATCGATTATTTGATCGATATAGGGAGTGGGAAAGTTGTATTTTGAACAAGCTTGATTCAAATCCCTAAAATTGATACAAACCCTAATAGTACCCTATTTTTTGTTCATAGGGACTATGTTGGACACCCATTCAGTTAGTGGTACGGGGTAAATGAAACCATCCTTCAGAATTTTTTCAACTTCTTCTTTAATAGCGGATAATTTTCATGGATGAAGCTGTTTTAGTTTCTAGCGGACAGGATTGGCATCAAGGTAAGTTTTGATTTCATGGACAATGATAGAGGGATCAATCCCAGGCATTTGTTCATATGTCCATGTGAAGACATCTCGAAATTCTTTGAAAAGAGTCGTGTATGTTTGGATTTATTTAGGGGAAGAGTTCTATCCTATGGAAAAGTTATCGGAAACACCGGGTTCCACAAATATGTCGAAGGGTATAGTATTGGTAATGTTGCATAAATTCCCTTCAAAATCAACACTACGGGTAAGGATTGGGGACTGAGGGTTGAGGACTATATCAGATGAAACCATGGAGGTGAAGTGGTTTTCTACCATATGGAAATGGGGAAGGAAACAAGATTTGTGATGATAATATTCCCAAGGAATCTCATCTAATGACATAACTTCCATGATAGACTCATCTGTAGGAAGTGTGTGTGAAAGATAATCCAGAGATGGGAAGGGGTGTTCGAGCCAATATGGCATGTGATAATGGTCTGAGGCCACCAAGAAATGGTCATTGCTGGTGGGATCACTAGTATCTTGGATTGCATTGTAAATCTCTTCGAAAGGGGAAAATGATGATGATTCATCAACAATTTTTTTCCGTTTATCTGTATGAGAGATAGAAATAATATTAATGGATGCCATCCATGAAGCAAGAGGAGTGTCAGATGAGGGAAAGAATCCCATAAGTGAAGAGTCTTTGATAAGAACTACTCCAATGTATTTATACTATGGGGTGTTTAGGAGCGGGACACTATTAGCATCATTTGTAATGGCACTAGGTGTGATGAAATATAGCTGATCAACAATAACAATCTTTCCTTGGAATGGGAACTGGACAATCCGAAAAATGGATGATGCTACGGCTTGCATAGCATAGAACCAATTACGACCTAGGAGTAAGTTGTAATCCAAAGGAGCATCGGCAACTTCAATGTGAATGGATATGGACTTTCCCCCTAGTTTGACATGGATGGCAGGTAGTAATCTATAAGGTTGAAAACCGCAACCGTCAAAATCCTTGAGGGTGGTTGGTGAACGGTTGATTTATAGAGAACCAATGGCTCTCCAACAAGATAAATACATGATAGACATAAAGGCACCTTCATCTAAAATAGTACAATGAATAGTCTTCCCAGTAATTTTTGTGGCTATCTGGAAAGCTAATTGATGTGAGAGCCTTGACTTATAGTCATCCAATTTGAAAGTGATAACATTACTATTCTCAAGATCCATATCTCCAAGGACAGTAAGCAACTTTTTACGTTGAGTTGGGCAGGTTTGAAATACCTCTAAAGCCGACATAGCGCAAGGTGCTTGAGCCAAATATTAAAGAATGTTATAATATTGGGAAGCATGTGTGTTAAGGTTTATTATGGACTTATGTAGAGTACCTTTTGGTGGGTGGAAAATTGCTTTTGGAATGGGTTTTTCAATGTGAAGACCATTATTAGGAGGAGGTGTGGAAGTTGAGGGTTTTTCAGATGGAATATCATCAGGTTTCTTTTCTAAAGGAGGGTCATAACTGTGTGCTTTTGTATTCAAGTTCACCATTTCACTAGACATCATACGAACTTCATCAGTGGATGAAGAAGTTTCATTCAAGGACTTATGATCAGTTAACCATTGTTGGGAAGGGAAAGGATATTTTAAAATAGCTAGGGTGGGTGTATATTTTAAAAACTTACTAACTTCCTCACGATGAGGACATTCTTTTGTAAAATGGTCACCTTCACAAATTAAACAAGGATACTTCACCTTTCTCTTTCCTTTTGAATCATTATCTGGATTCTGTGTTTTATTTCCTTCCTGTTGGTTGTCAGTATTTTTAGATTTTTTTTTCCCTTTTTTCTTCCCTCCTGAAGATTCGGTGGATTGAACCGCATTTACTTTAGCGGAAGCAACAGGAGAGGATGCAGTTTTGGTAGGTGGTGCTTGTTGATTGGATGGAGTGGCAGTTTGTTTCTTGGAATATTTAGCCACCAATTATGTTTGAACTAAACCAAGTATGCCATCAGTAGCTGGTTCAGTTGTAGGTCTAGATGGATCTGTTGTGGGTCAAGGAGCATGTGTAATCAGGTCATACAAAGTACCTGACTTGGAATAAACCAAGTCTAGGTATTGAGTGCAGCTAACAGCTTGCTCCTCTATAACAACTCCTCCCATGGCAACATTTCTAACAATAGGTGGTCATAAAGACTTTGTAAACCAATAATCTAACAACTAATCAAGAATAGGGGCCTTAATAAACCTTATTCATCTTCTCCATTCATGAATATGATCAGAGATGGGAGTCGATGTGGTTCGGCGAAGTGAGGTTAAAAGGTCTTGTTGCAGCTGCAACTGTTCTCCCCAAATTTCTCAAATTTTGGGCCCCTCCTCTTGATTTAGCGTATGTCGTTAATCGTGTGTTCCGTGATCTGTTGTTGGTCACACTTTGATTTGAATAATTACGGAAGGCTAATAACACTCGTTTTGATTCTCGAATGATTGCATGTGTTTCGAAGCTGTATTGGATTGCAGATTTGAAGTTTGATTTTGCTTGTCAAAGGGCCACCGTTTCAGGAGCAGTCTTTTCCGTTGCTGGAATTCAGAGTCTTAAGCAATTAGCATTTTTATTTTTGATGGGGGGCTGTAGTCTTCCTTAGCTTCTTTCGTTACGGCCCCAAAGAAACTAAGCTTCCAAATCCTAAAACAATCCTCTATCTGATGCGTCAGTTTTCTTTTCCGCCGTTGCGGCTCCTAAATCGATTCTCCATCCGAATTTCGAATTACCCCGACTGCTGATGCGTATTGTTTTTTCCGTTGCGACTCCCAAAGTGGTTAAGCCTCCGAAGCACAAAGTGCTCTGATTTCCGATTGGGAATTGTCCTGCCCAAAGGTCACGTGTCTTAGTCTTTTCTCTTTCGTCGTTGCGGCTGAGAAATTAATTTAGCTCCCGATGTAATACCTTCGAACTTCCAATTGAGGGTTTTCCCGCCCACATTTCGCCTGAGTTTAGTATGTTTCCTTTCCGCCGTTGCGGCTGGGAAAGTATTTTGGCTTCCGATGTCCAAACCTTTCTGGCCTCCGATTTTAAATTTTTTTCCCACCCTCCCATTGCATGCATGAAGCCTTTACTCTTCCGCCGTTGCAGCTGGGTAAAGCCTTTGACTTCCGACGTCAGTATCCTTCCGACTTCCGTCGTGGTGCACCTGGCCATTTTTTGTGGAGTAGCTGTTTTAGTTGTGTAATATGCTGCTTTGTTTTATAACGCAGTCCCAAATGGATAATGCACATGGATTAATTGCAGGTGGGCATAAGGAACTGATGCGCGAAGACGTAGAGGAACAGTTTGGCAAGGATCGAAACGAAACCGACCAGATCGTTAAAAGGGCCATCGAAGCAAAAGACAAAGTCAATAATGCTAAAGGCACAAACCTGACTGTCGGTCTATTACTAGAAGGTTCATGAGTACATATGGACAAGATAGAAGAATATGAAGCATTGGAAGAACTGGAAGGTCGTACGTTTGGGGGTAGACCAAAACGATATGCTATGTAGTTTAAATATTGTAAAGATAGGACTTGGAGGGGGATTTTTATAGGGAAAACTTGTAAACGATTTGCTTGTAAGAGGAACTATTTCGTTTTAAAATCAGAAAACTACAATTTTGCCTGTTGGAGAAAGTACAACATGGAATGCATCAAATGTAATTAAATGAGCAATGTTGAAGGGGAACTATTTCGTTTTCAGTTGTGTCTCATTAACTGTGAGATTGTTCTAATTTCCTGAACCTATGTTCTTGTTGGAATGTTCTTCANGTTGTTCATAAACAATTGGCTATCTGGTTGTTGAAACATCTTTAATTGTTCATGTGTTTTGAAGGAAGTGTCAGCTATCTGTAACTTTTCATAATGCATGAACAAAATGTATTACTCACCAATGAATGATAACCTTTCTCCCTAGGGATAGATTAGGTATTTATTTTATTTTCTTGTTGTATGTGATTTAAATGCTTGCGAGCCTAAGACGAGAGGTAAGAACCTTCGCATCACATTGTGATAGCTCCTTGAATCCGGATCACCCTGCATTTAGTTAGGCACTTGCATTTCATATTTTAAGTCAAAATACAAAAAAATCAGTGGACCGGGCCATAACAGATAAAACCCTTTGTTTTGTTACTTGACCTACGGTAGCCGGACCGCAAACCGAACGGATTCCCTACACCAAATAGTCTACGAGCTAGTTGGGAACGTTGACTGGGGAGAATCCCTTACTGTTGTTGCCTACAAATTTTTGGGCCTCAATAGTTTTGGTGCTAGAAGGAGGGCCGCCAGTGCATGGCTGGCCGAGGAAACCCATTTTCCCGATATTATTCCACTGGTAACAATTCTGAAAGCAGCAAAGTTCCTAATCCAATTCCGGAATAAAATAATAGAGAACACCTATATTCTGTTGGCAATGAAGTTGTTAATGACCTAAGAAGACACACTAGGGCTTATGTAAAAAATATTGGAGGATTGCCAATTATCCCTGAGTTTCCCAGAAGAGAGTATAAAAAGAAAGATCGTCCTATAGTAGAAGACTCAGTGCTGGTTGGAGACTGGGAAGAGCTTGTAGAAACAGCCTTACAAGAAGTTGTACTACCTTTGAATCAGGAAGGCCCAGAGACCCCTTACAGTTCTCCTGCTCACATTCCTGTTGGCTCACCTCCTCACTCTCCACCCCTACTTATGGTAGGAGTAAATCCTAATCCACCACCCAACCCACCAAACCCACCACCTGCATGGAGAACCAGATCACCTTTGAACCTAACACCTTCGTTACATGATCTACCTCAAGCCTTTGAAAAGTTGCTTCCTAAATTCGACCCAAATGAGAAGATATTAGTAGATGATCACCTGCAGAGTTTTTACTTGGCAATAGAAGGATTGAGGGCTGGAGAGCATGAAGATGTAGTCTACTGACTATTCCCGCATACCCTTAAGGGAGCTGCGGCATCATGGTATTTTGGTTTGCCTACTAACTCTATCCCTGATTGGGATACCTTCGAAAGAATTTTTAGAAGTAAGTATGCAATTCAAAAGACTCACGCAGCCCTCATGAAAGGACTATGCGCCCTGAAGAAAGAGAAAAAGGAGAAGGTGCATAGTTTTACTCAAATATTTGTAGCATACATCAAGAATTTTTCTGACGCTGACAAACCTTCGAACAAGGTCCTGATTGAATATTATACCTCAGCCTTAGGCCCTGATTTGGCCATGTTTGCCAAAGGTAGGGCCAAGCCTACTTTGGCAGAAACTTATGAAGAGGCAGAAGTAGTGGAAGCTGAAAGAGAGAGTATTGAAGATTATCCCGAACAATCAGGAGAGAGAGGTGCGGGAAGGAAAGCCTTACTGTTTACTAAGCCTAAGGAGGAGAAAGCACCAGATTATGAAAGTATGGCCAAAATGATGTAGAATCTTTCTAATAAGATCATAGACTTGGAGAAAGAGAAAGAAACGCAAAAGTTCTACAGGCCCTATTATAAGAAAAAGGAGGATAACAATCAGTCCCAACCTCCTCCTCACAATACTGCATCCATGAATTTAACAAAAGTGGGAATGGAAAATTTCTGCACTTTCCACCAACAACCACACTCTGAAAAGAATTGTCCTCAATGGATAAAATCAATGACGCTGGTTATGAATCAACTGTTGGATTCTAGGTTAACAGAAGATGGAGATGAAGAAAGAAAAGAGAATTCTGCTTCTACTTCTACTAAAGAACAGGAAGAGGAGACCATGGCTTTGTGGAGTTTTGTCTCGTTATTTGATGTTGAAGACGAAAAGAATCAAGGATACAAGGAAGTCATGGGAACCAACGTGGCAACAAGAAGTCAAGGGATGGTTAAAGAAGACAGTCTTATACTCCCAAAAATTAGGAGGTTGCAGAGAAATGTTAAGAAGAAATTTCAAAATAAACCCTTGGCTGATAAAATTCCAGAGTTCACTATTACTAGCCAAGATCCTAGGCAGAATGATACACTGGAAAAGCCCAATGAAGATAAGATGAATGTTGATAAACCTCACCCCATTGAACAGCAAATGGATTATGATGTCATGGAGGACTTAAAGAAGGTAAAAGTGAATGTTTCATTATTCGAGATGTGTAAAGTGGAGCAGCAAAAAGAAATATTGTTGAAAGCTCTTGAAACATTAGATGAGAGGATTCCCACTAACAATCAACCAGAGGAAGAAGAAGAAATTGGAGAAACCAGCAGTGGAGGTAAGTCCAAGAACAAGCATCCACCTTTCCTCCTTACTTTTGAAATATTTAACTACAATGTACATAATTTTTTGGTAGACTCAAGGGCAACTGTTAATGTCATGCCGATATCGGTATGTAAAAAGATCAATGGGCAGCCTAAGCCATCCACGTGGAGAGTTGTTCAGCTGGACAGGACGGATGTAAAAGTAATTGGGGAGATGGAAGATGTCCTGATCCGCCTATCGTCAAATGATAAAGTATGCCAGGTCATTAATATCATGGTGGGTGATATACCAGAAGCTTACGGTCTTGTGTTGAGTAGAGATTGGTTAGCTAAGCTAAACGGCTATTTTTCCTCTGATTGGTCACATCTATGGTTGCCGTACAAAGGAAGTCCAAACCAAATTAAGATATTAAGGGAGCCTCATATGAAATACAACGTCACTCGATTGGAGGAGAAGAATGAACCTGTGGATTCTGTCTTGGGGAACTATTTTATTGAGTTGGAACTTGGAAATTACCAAGCTAAAGAGGCCAGCAACACATCTTACACCCAGCCTGATCTCCTTCGATTTTCACAGGCTGATGAAATTGACTATAAAATAGTAGATTTAGCTGTAGGAATAGATTCACATTCAGTAGTTAGTGATTTTTGGACTTTGTTTTTTGATGGCTCTAAGACATTAGAAGGTTCAGGGGTCAGCTACATCCTGATTGACCCCCAAAATAATAAACACTTTCTTGCATGTAGGCTAGAATTTGAATGTACAAACAATACAGCTGAGTACGAAGCACTGGTGCAAGGCTTAAGGAAAGCGATTGAATTAAAGGTAAGTAGTTTAAAAGTCTTTGGAAATTCAGAAATAATTGTAAAGCAAATCAGAAACCAAATACATTGTGTTTCTCCCCACTTGAAAGCTTATCAAAATGAGGTATGGGACTTGCTTAAATGTTTTAATGCCTTCAATATTATTTCAATTCCAAGACTAAAAAACACAGCAGCTGATTTGTTAGCCACATCAGCCGCTCGGCTGGTACCTACTAATAATCGATGCTCTGTTGAACTGCTTTTCAGGCCTTCAGTACCTGATATGATCACCAACCTATGAGTGTTTGATGATGACCAGCAAATTATAGAATGTTTAACAAACAATGAGGTATTCAATGTTTAACAAACGACGAGGTATTCAATGTTTAACAAACGACGAGGTATTCAAAGGAGCAATTATAGATGATGAAGAACATCAGGCCGAGATGAAGTATGACAATTTCATCCCTAAATGAGTTAGAACGTTAGAAAGGATGTTTGATTTAAATGAAAAGTTCAAAAAACCGGCCAACGTGAAGACTCACAGCTCATCTCTACAGTTCAAGCTGATAAACTTAGGGACTAAGGCGAATCCTAAATTTGTGAATCTTGGAAAATGTTGTTCACCAGCTAAAAGAGATAAGTTCGTCAGTCTGTTTAAATAATATAAATATGTTTTCACATGGACCTATGAAGATTTGAAAACATACGACACCAGCATCATCAAGCATGTTTTCCCCATCAAAGTCGGCGTCAAGCCATATCAACAACCTTTAAGGAAGATGCATCCAAAGTTGGAACCGCTGATTTAGAGTGAAGTGAAGAAATTATTAGATGCTAGAATCATCTTTAAAGTTAGACACTCTGAGTGGGTATCAAATATGGTACCAGTCAAGAAAAAATCTGGTGAAATCAGATTATGTGTTGATTTCATAAATCTGAACCGAGCTTCGGATAAAGATAACTACCCGGTGCCACCCATGGAGCAATTGCTACAAATGGTCTCAGGTTCTGAACTGTTTTCATTATTAGACGGTTTCACTGGCTACAATCAAGTATTAGTATCCAAAGAGGATAGATTGAAGACAACGTTCAGGACCAAATGGGGGACCTTTGCCTACAGAAGGATGCCATTTGGGCTTATAAATGCTGGAGCGACCTTTCAGAGAGCTATGGACATAGCTTTCTGCGGATTGATTGGCCGAAGTGCTGTAGTGTACCTTGACGATATTACGATATTCTCGAAGAAAAGAGAAGAGCACGCATTTCACTTAAGACAGATTTTTGAACGCTGTCGAAAGTATGGTATTTCACTCAATCCTAAGAAATGTGTGTTCGCTGTCACGGAAGGAAAGTTGCTAGGTCACGTAGTTTCAAAGAAAGGAATCTCTATAGATCCAGAAAGAATTAAGGCCATTGAACGAATCCCCTCACCCCATAATAAGAAAGGGATGCAATCATTCATGGGAACTATAAACTACGTGCGAAGGTTTGTGCCTGATTTCGTTCAGATCGTTAATCCGCTACAGAAGATGGTCAAGCAGAATGCACAATTCAAGTGGATTGAAATTGAAAAGAACGCATTCATCAAAATTAAAACTGCTGTTGCACACACACCCTCCCTGAAAAGCCCAGATTTTGATAAAGACTTTATTCTATATACCTTTGCATCTGACGATTCACTAGCAGTCGTGCTTACACAAAAGGAGGATGGGGGGGATGAATTCCCAATATCTTTCATGAGCACTAGTCTACAAGGGGCTGAGTTAAATTACCCAGCCATTGAGAAACAAGCTTACGCAGTATTTAAAGCAGTAAAGCAATTCAGGCCTTATATTTTAAAAAATCGAACCAAGGTGATCATCCCCTACCCAGCTGTAAGGTCCCTTCTTATACAAAAGGAGTTAGGATAAAGAAGGGGCAACTGGGTAACAACTCTTCAAGAGTACGACCTTGAATTCAAACCAGCCTCGATAGTTAAAGGTCAAGGGTTGTGCAAATTAATGACTGAGAATGGAAAAAATGAAGAACATGCCTGGGAGCATGAAGCCGAATTACATTTAACAGATGTCTATCCTTTGTTTATAGCTCCCAAGTCTTGGTATAGAGACCTTGTACATTACCTACAGGAAGGGCTGTTTCCGGAACATTGGAACTCTAAGCAAAGAAGAGGGCTGCGTCTTAAATCAGCTTCCTATCAAATCATTGAAGGAGTATTATTCAGAAAAAATTATGACGGAGTTCTTCTAAGATGCTTGGATAAATAAGATGCAAAGAAAGTAATGTCAGAATTGCATGATGGGCCTACTGGGGGACATTATTCAGGAGATACTATAGCCCACAAAATCCTCAGAGCTAGCTGGCCCATGCTATTTAAAGATGCACACGCACATGTCAGGAAGTGTGATATTTGCCAAAGGTGTAGTGGGAGACAACCTAGAGTAGCAGCACCCCTAAATCCTGTAACGATCACGGAGCCTTTCGAGCAATGGGGCTTGGATATCATTGGAGAAATAAAACCAAATTCCTCACTGCAACACAAATACATTCTGACCACGACTGATTATTTCACTCACTGGGTCGAAGCAATTCCACTACGCAAGATAAATCAAGACGAGGTCATCAGCTTCCTACAGGACCATATCATGACCAGGTTTGGAGTTCCAGTTTCATTAGTTTTTGATAATGCTACGTACTTTTCATCAATTAAATTGACTGCTTTTGCTCATGATAAAGGGATAAAATTGCATTATTCTACTAATTACTAGCCACAAGGAAATGGCCTGGCTAAATCCACAAATAAAAATCTGATTATAATTCTAAAGAAGACTGTAATAGAAAACCAGAGGAGTTAGCACTCAGCCCTACCAAATTCCCTTTGGGCCAACAGAGTCACCCCAAATTCCGCGATAGGAGTGTCACCCTATACCCTTGTGTATGGAAAAGAAGCCATTCTTCCCCCCAATATCATGCTACCGTCTTCCATCATAGCTCAAGAGTCTAGTGGGTCAGAGAATGAAGTTTTACAGATGAGGATATGCAATCTCCTGAAGGCAGAAGAGGCTAGATCTACAGCCAGAGAACGCTGTAAGCATCAGCGGGAGGTAATAAAGAGGTGGTTTGACAAACATAAAGCTGGAACAAAAGATTTTGAAGTGGGATACCTAGTCCTCAAATGGGATCACCCCCATGATGAGAAAGGGAAGCATACTAAATTCCAACATTTGTGGGTAGGCCCTTTTCAGGTCGCAGCAAAGCTTGGTCCTTCTACTTATAAGTTGCAAGATCTACAGGGGTGGGAAGAGAACTTGCAGGTAAATGGTTTGGTTCTCAAGCCTTATTTTTCTTGAGTGTCTCTGAGTTCTTCTGCCTTGTATATAAATAATCTGTTTGGATGTCTTTTGAGTCATGTTTTTCAGTTTGTTTAGTTTAAGTTTATTGGTTTCAATAAAGGGAACGAGCTTGTGGTTGCATGGGGAACATCAAGATTTTTGGGAATGATAAACATGTTTGAGTATTAGACTGTGTGTTGCTATTTGAACTTCCTCCAGTTTAGTAGTTTTATCGAATAGCTTTGTGTGCATTGAAGTCCTACTTAACCCCTGTGAAATAAACCAGATTCAAAGAGTCCGGAATACTATGTTGAGGCTCCATCCACTTCACACTTAAAATGTTCTAAGGGGCGACAGCAGAGGACCCATGGAAAGGAGCAGGGTGAACAGAATGTTAAATATAAATGATCCCATGCCAAGAAATGAATGCCAAAGGAAAATAAGAGTCAAAAACTCCTATGAAAGCATCATACATCAAAGCAAATAAGTACAAAATTGATGAAAGTTCCTCTCCGTCCGTGGGCTGAAACATGAAGTACATCGCTCACACAAAAGGACACTATGGGATAGAGGAGCCTGAATTAACATTCAGAAAGAAAGGTGTATAGGAGGACTCATATGAAAAGGGACAAAAGTCCAAAAGCACAAAAAAGTGCTAAAGTGGCATGGGAATGAGGAACAAACGAACATTTCTGTTTACCATATGCTACAATCTTGTGGTGTCCAAGCCATCAGCTCCCTGAAAACAAAAATAATAATGAAACTCATCCTCTGGCCTCAACAGAGTTATCTGGACTTGAAAATCTTGGTTTCCACTCTCCCGAATTGGACTATCATTAATGATTTAGGGTACACACTCCTGTCATTTGAGAAATCCAGATAGCTGGAAGAATTCAACAGATGCATTTATTGTTAAGCAGCCTGTCACTCAAAGAATAATCGCCCAGAGATCTAGGTTCACCAGGTAATCACCAATCATTGCAGCTGCAATTGTTCTCCCCAAATTTCTCAAATTTTGGCCCTCTCCTCTTGATTTAGCATATGTCGTTAATCGTGTGTTCCGTGATATGTTGTTGGTCACACTTTGATTTGAATAATTACAGAAGGCTAATAACACTCGTTCTGATTCTTGAATCATTGCATGTGTTTCGAAGTTGTATTGGATTGTAGATTTGAAGTTTGATTTTGTGCCTTGTCAAAGGGCCACCGTTTCAGAAGCAGTCTTTTCCGTTGCTGGAATTCAGAGTCTTAAGCAATTAGCGTTTTTATTTTTGATGGGGGGCTGTAGTCTTCCTTAGCTTCCGTCGTTACAGCCCTAAAGCAACTAATCTTCTGAAGCCTAAAATAGTCCGCTATCTGATGCGTCAGTTTTCTTTTCCGTCGTTGTGGCTCCTAAATCGATTCTCCATCCGAAGTTCGAATTACCCTGACTGCCGATGTGTATTGTTTCCGCCGTTGCAGCTCCCAAAGTGGTTAAGCCTCTGAAGTGCAAAGTGCTCCGATTTTCGATTGGGAATTGTCATGCCCAAAGGTCGCGTGTCTTAGCCTTTTCTCTTCCACCGTTCCGGCTGAGAAAGTAATTTAGCTCCCAATGTAATACCTTCCGACTTCCAATTAAGGGTTTTCCCACCCACGTTTCTCCTGAGTTTAGTATGTTTCCTTTCTGCCGTTGTGGCTGGGAAATTCTTTTGGCTTCCGATGTCCAAACCTTTCCGACCTCTGATTTTAAAATTCTTTCCTGCCCTCCCGTCACATGCCTAAAGCCTTTACTCTTCCGCCGTTGTGGCTGGGTAAAGCCTTTGACTTCCGATGTCAGTATCCTTCCGAATTCTGCCGTGGTGCACCTGGCCATTTTTTTTGGAGTAGCCATTTCAGTTGTGTAATCTACTGCTTTGTTTTATAACGCAGTCCCAAATGGATAATGCACATGGATTAATTGCAGGTGGGCGTAAGGAACTGATGCGTGAAGACGTAGAGGAACAGTTTGGCAAGGATCGAAATGAAACCGACCAGATCGTTAAAAGGGCCATCGAAGCAAAAGACAAAATCAATAATGCTAAAGGCACGAACCTGAATGTCAGTCCGTTACTAGAAGGTTCATGAGTACATACGGACAAGATAGAAGAATATGAAGCATTGGAAGAACTGGAAGGTCATACGTTTGGGGGTAGACCAAAACGATCTGCTGTGTAGTTTAAATATTGTAAAGATAGGACTTAGAGGGGGGTTTTTCCAGGGAAAACTTGTAAATGATTTGCTTGTAAGAGGAACTATTTCATTTTACAATAAAAAAACTGCAATTTTGCCTGTTGGAGAAAGTGCAACATGGAATGCATCAAATGTAATTAAATGAGCAATGTTGAAGGGGAACTATTTCATTTTCAGTTGTGTCTCATTAACTATGAGATTGTTCTAATTTCCTGAACCTATGTTCTTGTTGGAATGTTCTTCAGTATATTTTATGATGTTTTCCACTGTGATTAATAAATGTTTTTCATAAACAATTGGCTATCTGGTTGTTGAAACATCTTTAATTGTTCATGTGTTTTGAAGGAAGTGTCAGCTATCTGTAACTTTTCATAATGCATGTACGAAATGTATTACTCACCAATGAATGATAACCTTGCTCCCTAGGGATAGATTAGGTATTTAGTTTATTTTCTTGTTGTATGTGATTTAAATGCTTGCGAGCCTAAGACGAGAGGTAAGAACCTGCGCATCACATTGTGACAGCTCCTTGCGACTGGATCACCCTGCATTTAGTTAGGCACTTGCATTTCATATTTTAAGTCAAAATACAAAAAAATCGTTGGACCAGGATGTAACTGGTAAAACCCTTTGTTTTGTTACTTGACCTATGGTAGCCAAACTGCAAACTGGACGGATTCCCTACACCAAACAGTCAACGAGCTAGTTGGGAACGTTGACTGGGGAGAATCCCTTACTGTTGTTGCCTGCGAATTTCTGGGCCTCAACAGGTCTGTACCTATTTCATATCGGATTGGAAGTTGAAAGTGTGTCAAAAAATCCATTGCTAGGGCATTAAAATCCCAAAAAGAGTGTTGTGGTAATTCGATGTACCACTTTGCGGCAATACCAATGAGGGTTATTTGAAATAGGTGTAGATGGATTTAACCGTCCATCAAAGAATTGGATGAACACCACAAGTGAAATGTCATCACAAGGTTTTTTGGATCTTCACCGGGTTTACCATCAAACATAGGTATATCAGAAGGTAGCTTTATAGGAATGGTAGGCCAAGAGGGGTCATAATGGATTGGATCATTTATCAATCTTGACAAGTCTGGAAAATCTAAAGTGGCCATAAATGTAATTGTTGATTGGGTTGTGGATACTGGTAATACTGATAAGGCATTTGCTGACCAGTAGGATCGTATGTAGATTGATAGATGGGTATAGATGATGCCCCTGAAGCTTGTTGAAAAGGTTGTTGGTTTTCAGAATTTCCATGGGGAGGTGGGCACCTCAAGGGATGGGGTCCTCCGAAAGGTGATGGTGGTGGTGGTCCCCCAGGCGGTGGTCCTCCTCCTCCAGGTGGTGGTGGTGGTCCTCCATGTGGTGGTCCTCCTCCTCCAGGTGGTGTTCCTTCTCCTCCAGGTGGTGGTGGTGGTCCTCCAAATGGTCCACTGGGTCCTCCAGGTCCTTCGGGTCCTCATGGTGGTCCTCTGGGGGGAGGTCCACCATATCCTCCAGAAGTATTAACAAAGCTCCTCCATATGATGGGATATTTGACCAATTTGGTTGTCCCCAAGGTATGAAAACATTTCCAGGGTAAAGCATTCCAGGGTAAATAGTCGTCGATGTTTTTTGTTGGTAAACTTGATTAACCATAGGCGGTTGAGTTCCTGGATAAGTATATCCCCAAGAAGTTGTATTGTTGACAGGTTGTGGCCCTAAGGGTTGGCTTGCACTGGATGGAGGGGGAACAATATTGGTATTGGTAGGAGGGATAACAACTACAGGTTGTGCTACAGTTGCAACTTGTCCTGAGCTAGCCATAATTCCACTGACAGATGACGTAACTCGTTCCGGGGGTTGCCCCCTGGCGTGAGAGTTTACTGACATTTCTTGATTTGAGGATTCCCCCTCAACCATGATAGGTATGGAAGGTCTAATAATGGGTCCATGATGTGAAACTGTAGGGTTGTGGTTTGGTCCTGGATTACCTTGAAATGGAACTTCTTCAATATGAGCTATCAACTAAGCTAGTGAACGATATCCTTCAGGCCATGGGTCATGAGAAGTCTCACCATAAGTTGGATGGCCCTTAGAAAAAGGCTTAATTTCTGCTAAAGTCCAAGGATCTGTGTTATGGGGTAAACGAGTTGATACAAATTCATGACAAGACATAGGTGGAGGAATAATTCTTTCTACTCTCTTTGAAAAGTTGCGAGCTCAATCGAGAGATGCATTAATTATTCTTTGTTCCTCTTCTCCCAAAGGAGGTTTCCCTGGTGAAGGTCTAATAAATCCAAATTCAACAATAGCTTGTCCCATAGAAGTCCTCCAAAAAGGAGCATCCAGACCATAGTCTAGTGGGGCAAGAGTATCGACATGGCCTTCCAATGACGAATGTATAGAAACATCGGTTGTGGGAGGCAATAGAACCAAAGGATTCATGTAAACAGTGAAATCTTCTCTGGTTTCACTAGATAAGGTAGTTCCTATGGGAACATTAGAAGAAGTCAGTTGTTCCATGGTTACTCGTTGTTTCCCTTCCATGATAGGAGGAGAGTCAGGAGATAAACCCTGCAATCTATGAGATTGACATCTCGCAAGTTGCTCAGCCATGGTGGTGGCCGAAGTTATCTATTCTAGGTCGAAAAGGGAGTGAAAGCACACAAATAAGCAGAGCTAAAGGTCACAAGTAGACTTAAGTGATAGGATGGGTTCAGAATAGCTGGTCTCTCACCAGGATTGTCAAGTAGGTGCAAGTCATGATATACCTTAGGGGTACGTGCATAGTAGTCTCCCTGAATGTTGTTTTCGGTGTATTGCTCCACACAATATGGCCAAATGGATTTTCTCAAATGGTCAAGGTATCCTAGTGGGGTCTCCCGATATACTCAAGGTACATGGGAGCTCAAATCAGTAGTAGTGTTGTCTAATGCACAACCGTTCACAAGGGGCCTTTTGATATACAATCAAGTATGTGAAGTACCTTTCTATATACCTCAAGGGTACGTGAAAGGCTGTTTGATATACCAACGATACATGGAAGAACCACGTGATTCCCGGGATGTAGCACAGACAAATAACGACAGCTCCTACGCTTAACGATGCCTGAACACTTCACTAACTTATCACTCAATTTTCTATACAATTTTAGACCTAAAGCTACCGTTAATTTTATCTGAACGATTAGGTGAATGTTTGTGGAATTTTATCTCCAATGATGCATATTAATCTAAATGTAATGCACTTTTCAACTTTGATGAGAACTAACTAGGGTAAGGAAGGAACCTTTTCTTTTCTTTTCAACAATATACCAATAGAAAGTTGTTTTTAACAATAGAAAAAAATCCGAAGAGATTCAAAAGGAGTCTTTCAAACACAAAAAATTCTTTCAAACAAGCATTCCAAAGTTTCTGAAAAGGAGGGAAAGAAAACTAAGCCTCTGACATGCATGCAAATGAATTTTTGCTACAATGTTAAAAAGACTAATCTTTCTGAAACATACATGCAAATGGAAAAAAACACACAACCTTTGCAAGCATAAACAAGAGGAAAGTAAGATGATTCTTTTTGTATTTTTCTAGAAAATATGAGGCACGCAAAGCAGTCTTTTCAAAGGAAACTAATCTTCTAGGAAGAGGCTGTAGGTTCTCTTTTCGGCAATAATATTTTTCAGATGCTTCAATAAAAATTCAAAACCAAAGTATATTTCCTATTTCATTTATGAAAATGCAAGTCGAAATTTTTGGATCTGAGCTCAAACAAAGAATCAGAGTCACAAAAACCAGTAAAACAGATAGCAAGCAACCAAGCGAACAAAACCATACTAAATAAATTTTCAGAGAAAAAGGAAAGTTTACAACTTGTTTAATAAAAATTTCTAGACATGCAATTTTGAAGACCTACCTTGGCACGCTGAGAGGCACTGCACCAGAGCGCTCCAGGGTGTTACGACGCTCCTAGCCTTCAGCAGAAAGGCATTGTCAGTGCTCTGTCAAGCAAAGAGAAAGGTGGCATCGGTGCTTCTACCAAAAGTAGGAAAGGCGTCCTGGGATAGACTGACGCTCTTTTTCCTACTTTTGGTAGAAGCACCGATGCCGCCTTCATAGGCGGGATGGTTACCGAAGTTTGTAGATCTGATCGGATATGCACCAGATCAGACTGGATATTCCCCAGATCTGACTAGATTAGGATAGATCCCCATCATGGTCACCATTTTTGTTATTCGGAATTCTCAACCAGTGCTGACACTACTTGTTCTTCTACAATGTAAAACACAACTACAAAACAAAAAGACACAACAGCATAACCTTTCCTTGAATAATCAAATCAATTAACACAAAACTATTATACCTCAACCTCAGATTTGTTTGTCTTCTCTCTAGAAAAGTCCCTGCAATGATCCAATACATGTAGAATAGATCACAAGACAGACAAAAGAGATGAGAGAATCATGATAACTAAATATCCATATTGGTGATCAAGGAGTCCAATAATATTTAATTAAAAACACAACAATCAAATATAGGAAAGGGAAATGTATTTGTAGTAATATATGGATGAGAAAGAAGTACAACCAAAAGCCTTGATGTTGATGGCTTCTGTCTCAACAAGAATATCTACTATGCCCTATGAAGACCTCTCCAACTACAAGCTACCTCTACTTTTCCTCTAATTTAGACTTCAAACTAGTAGCATAAGGATGCTTTTTCTGGCCTCCCCCACTCTCCTCATGAATGCTTCATTTATAGGCCTAGAACTCAAACGATGACTTGAAAAAAAGATAGAATGAGATCCCTATAGGTGAGGGAGGCGAATTCCACCTCTCCTAGGCACATAGGAACTAATTCCATGAAGGATTCTGTACATAAACTTCTAGAATTTTTTTTTCTTTTCAACTGACCATCAGCACTTTTAGCTAAATTGGACAAAGCATCGATCTGGTATTTTTTCCAAAATAAAGGGAAATTGACGCCCTTTTCTCAACTGAAGGAGGCATCATCGATGCTCTGTGGAAAGTAGAAAAGAGCACCATCCTTGCTAGGTCAGGGAAAAAAATGGTTAAGATTACCTAAATCAGGCTTTGTGGGAGGTTGACAAGTAACAAGAACTTCTTCTGAAGGCTGGCTAAGCAGTGTGAGATTTTCATGTGCAATAGCATGCGCCCCAAAGTATGAAGCTAGAAGGAAGTGATAGGTGAAATACTTTGCAAGTTTTTTGTCTCATACAAAGGAAAAGAGAGATAGACTTGTAGAGGACCAGTAACTGACTTTATCCAATCGAATCACAGCTGCAGACCAATACACTACATATCTATGATGATATTTATGTCATGGCTACCAATAATACATTGTAGATCCATGATTGACTGCTATAAGAGGTAGAAAATAGCTACGAGATATACAAAGTAGATCTATGCCTCTCAATTTCAGATATAGAACACAACCACCAAACATACAATGTGGATCTGTGTCATGACTCTAGATGATTTCCAAATGCAACCTGAGCATAGGAAATGATGATGAGAAATCCTAACCACTCAGGGTCTTCATCCTGATCTACAAATGATATGAATCTAACCATGTGATTACAATGTCTTGACATTGAACATGGTCGAAACCACTTGATTTCCAGTCATTGATGTTAACTGTTAACAAGCATGAGGGACATCACCATTGATATCAATGATTCCCAAGGTATATTAGTACATATCATCGAATGTGAATAAAGGACTGGAATTCAAACACTCAATGAGATATTTAAATCAATATTCAATTATGTAACTCATGTTGAAAGTGAGGTAACCTTCCATTGAGGCATGCAGGCCCAAGGTATTGTCTAGGTTTCTAGGTCTGATTCCTGGATAATGATATGAAGTTGACAGGAATGGAATCTATCACAAGAGGGCCATGATGATTTCCACATTAGTGACATGAAAATAGGAATAAAATGATTTGGAATGATAGAATTGACTCAGACATGACCGACTTTTAAGGACAAGTGAAGTTACTGATTGATTCTGTTTCTAGGAGAGACATCCTTTGAACAATTTAACGGCATGACACATGACTTGGAATCATTGACTTCAAGAATAATAAAACCAGGTGTAATGCAAGGAACTATGACAAAGCATTCTTTTAATGAACTCAATAGAGTCAGGTGACTCACAAAAGTGGATCGACTCAAAGACAAGTTGAAAACCCAACTGTTCAAATATGCAAATGCAGACAGGTGCCATGTTCAAAGGTGGACTATAGAGCACTGCCATATAAACAAATGAAAACCATTCCCATTTTCTTTAATTTCCCCACCTTGAAAGGTGAGTTCCTCTTTTTCATTTTTATGAATCCAAAGAGGGTAACAAACACTCATTGAATCCCATCAAGCAATGAGTCCATTCTGATATTTTTCACGAACCTGAGAAAGGAGGGGTTTGTTCCCAAAATAGGGTGTTTCATCATTTGTTTTATGAGTCCAATGGAAGAAAAATCATTCTCTGTTTCATGTTTAGAGAGCCTGAAATGACTAAGAAGACTCCAAAAGCATCCTTTTTTGTAAATAAGGCTAGTCGATCCAAAAAAGAGATAACCTACCCCCGACTAGTCGATCGTTTTGATTCTTTTACAAGCGTGAATGTAACAAGTTCGCTTGAAAATATTTTTGTGTTTTATGGATACTGAAAAGAGCTTAAATATAACTCTCCGACCAAGTTCCTTTTCATAATCCTTTTTTTACAAGTCTAAAAAAGCAAAAAAGTATACTCGACACCTTTCTACTGGATTTTTAATGAGCATGTAAAAAGTGTAAACGACACTCAGTACTTTTTTCATTTAGCTCTAAGCTTGAAAAGAGACGTGTACCTTTTTACTAAAGAGTGTCCTCGTTGAGAGGAAGTTAGAAAATGTTTAAGTTAGAGATGTGTTCTGACGTCTTTAAGCATGGAAATTGTCATTATTAACCTGAACTACATCCCGAGCGCTTGTAGTTCTTCCACGTACCAACTTCTATATCAAATGGAATTTCATGTACCTTGTGGTATATAGAAAATTACTTCACGTATTTGGTAGTATATAGGAAGGCTCCTGTCAAGCGTTTTTGCATCAGAAAACACCACTACAGATTTGAGCTCCCACGTACCTTGAGTATATCGAGAGACCCCTATAGGATACCCTAACCAACTACGAAAATCCTTTTGGTCATCTTGTTGGAGCAATACACCGTGAACAACACTCAGGGAGCTACTATGCATGTTCCATCCAGGTAGTTGGGTATTCATGCAAGGGTATGGTCCCAATCCTCCTTGTCGTGTTTTACTATTGGACTCGGTGGTATATTACGAGTTGTGACAACTTGACAATCCTAGTGAGGAAATGACTATCACAATCCCATCCCATCATTTAAATTTTTCTTGTGGTTGTAGCTTGCATAGTTTTGTTTGTGTGTGGTCTCTTCTTTGTATATAATTCTAGAGTAGAAATCCGCATCCATAACCCTGGATGATCTTCCTGCGAGATGTTATCATAGGTTGCAAGGTTTTTCCACCTGACTCCCCTCCTCTCATGGAAGGAAACGAAGGTGAAACCATGGACCAACCAACTTCTGTTGATTCTCATATTGAACTTGTTCCAGTTATTGAAACTAGGGAATAATTTTCTTCTTATGATAATCCCTTATTAGTTCAACACCCTTCTGTTGAAATTGTTCCTTTTTCATTTTCAACCAGAAGGCCAACATGGTTCATCAAATTGGGTGTTCAATCACCCATTAGATGATAGTGTAGCAGGAGAATTTGGTCCAAACCCTCCTTTTTGGGAGACCTATTTGGGGCAAGAAATTTCTGAATACGGGACCACTAGAACGTTTTATGTTACTCCCATTCGAGAGGCTCCATTGAATCGATAATTCTTTACACTTCTCCATCGATGTCTCAAATGTTTTTGTAATATAGGAAAACATTTAAAGAATAAATTCATTTATCCCCTCCCCCTTCATCCAGAAACAAACCCACATAAATATCATTCCCTTACACCATCCAAAGTATCTCTTATCTCAGGGTCACTAGCCCAAAAAATGGTTACTCAAGATTCAGGTCAAACCTCTTCCCCATCCTTGCCTAATCAAAATTCCCCATCGGTTTCCACTCCCCCGATAGTTTCTATGCCTAGGGGGAACCCCATATCTCAAGTTGTTTTACCTACCAAGGGAACTATTTCTATTATGGGGAAAAACCTACCAACGAAACCACCAACAGTAAACGCTCCTCCTAATAATACCGACACAGTTGTACCCTCTTTTGGATAAGGAGGACCTTCATGGGTTCAACCCGCCATTAGTCCTCTTTCTTGGGGTTATACTTACCCTGGAAATAAACCACCTATGTTTCATTAATCTTATCAACCGGCACCATCAGGGGCTATTTATCTTGGAATGACTTACCCCAAGAATTCTTATGTCCCTTGGGGCCAACTTAATTAGAATAATGTCCCAACCTATGGAGGAATTTTTGTAAATACTGTTGGAGGTTTTAGAGGTCCACCTAGAGGGTCACCTCCTAGAGGACCACCTGGAGGACCACCTAGATACCCACCACCTGGAGGACCATCATTTGGAGGACACTACCACCTGGAGGACCACCACCTATCCCCCTAGAGGCCCACACCCTGGAGGCCCACCTCCTTGAGGTGGTCCGCCGCCTGGCGAACCTTCTAGTGTATCTTTTGGAAATAAACCACCCAACCAACCGACCATGGGGACATCATTGATGCCTTTTTATCAATTTTCATATGGTCCTACTAGTCCACATATGCCATATTAGTATTACACAAATACCATTTCTTGCTACCTTAGATCTGGCATATTTGTCTAGATTAATGAACGATCTTATACACCATGATTCCTCATGGTCAACTATCCCAATAAAGTTACCATCATACATACCTAAATTCGATGGTAAACCTTGCAAGGACCCCAAAAACCACATGATGACTATTCATCTGTGGTGCTCATCAAATTCTCTAACGGGTGGTTCAATCCGTCTGTGTTTGTTTTAGAGAAATCTCACTGGGGTAGCTGCAAAGTGGTATATTAAGCTACCTCAACATTCCTTTTTAGAATTTAATACCTTAGCAATGGAATTTTTAACACATTTCTAGTTACCAACTCGACATGAGACAGGTATGGACCTGTTAACCTCGCTTCACCAGACTACTTCCACCCATATCTTCGATCATATACATGAATGGAGATAAATATGTAGGTTTATTAAGGACCCCATTCCTGATCAGTTATTGGGTGATTAGTTTATGAAATCCTTACTTCCCCCCATTTCTAGGGATGTCTCCATGGGAGGAGTTGTTACCAAGGAGCGGGCCATTAGCCATGCTCAATACCTAGACTTTCTTTATTCCCAGTTAGGAATTTTGTATGAATTAATTCCTCATGCCCCTCATCCTACATTGGACCCTTCAAGACCTGCAATGGAACCTCCCAACGATGGCGTTCTTGGTTTAGTTCAAACACAATCGACAGTAAAATCAGTGAAAAAGAAAAATCAACCCGCCGTACCAGCTAGTCAACCTGTTACAACATCCAAAACTGCATCCTCTCCAGTTATCTCCACTGAATTAAATGCAGTCCAATCCTCATAATCATCAGGAGGAAAGAAGAAAGGTAAAAACAAATCCAAGAAATATGATAACCAACTGGAAGGTAACAAAACACAAAACCATGATGTTGATTCTAAGAATAAGAGAAAGGAAAATTTTGCTTGCTTGATTTGTCTAGGTGATCACTTCACTAAAGAGTGTCATCATCGAGAGGAAGTTAGTAATTTTTTTAAAAATTCACCCACCCCGACAATTCTTATAGACCCTTTCCCTACCCAATAGAAATTGATAGATCATCAATCCTTGCACAGGCCTTCTTCATCTTCCATCGATGAAATCAAAATGATGTCAACTGAAGTAGTTCACCTTAATGCTTGATCCCAAAGTTATAACCCTCCTCCAAAAAAGAATTCTGATGATGTTCCACCTGAAAAACCTTCAAAATCCACTCCTCCTCCAAGTAACGATCTTTATATTGAAAAAAATATTCCTGATGCAATTCTTCGTCGACCTAAGAGCACACTTCGAAATTCTATTCTTAATCCTAACGCATGTGTTGTCCAGTACTATAATATAGTGGAAGATATGACCCAAGCAACATGTGATATGTTGACTCTAGAGGTACTCCAAACATGTCCTATAGAACAAAATAATTTTCTATCAGTCCTTGGAGCCTTGGATCCTAAAAACAAAAACATTATCGCTTTCAAGTTGGATGATTTTAAATCTAGGATTTCACATTAGTTGGATTTCTAGTTGTCCACAGAAGCTATTGGAAATACCATCCATCGTACCATATTGGACAAGGGAGACTCAAACTCGGTCATGTATTTGTCTTATTGGAGAGATATTGGTTCTCCTGAAATTAATCATTCTCCCATGACACTAAATTACTTTTATGGTCATGGCTTTCAAACTTATCGATTGCTTCCCTCTCTCCAAGTTGAACTGTAGGGAAAATTAGTTTCCATTGACATTGAGGTTGTTGATGCTCCTTTATATTAAAATATTCTCCTAGGTCACAACTAGTTTATGCTATGCAAGTTGTTGCTTCATCCATTTCTCGAATAGTACAGTTCCCATTCCAAGGGAGTATTGTTACCATTGACCAGTTAGATTTATGTTCACCTAATGCCACTAACAATACTGTGAACAACATTCCACTCTTGGCTTCCACAACCCCCCAATATCAGAACATTGGAGTATGTCTCATCAAAGTTTCCTCACTCATGGGAATATTTCCTTTATCTAATCCTCCTCCCATTCCATAATCCGCATCCGTGAACATGATTTCTACTTATGCCATAGATAAAGGAAAGTCCATTGTTCATTTAACATCAATGAGTCCCTTTGAGGAAATGTACCATGCTATTCAAACCACCAGTGACCCCACCATTAATTCCCATTTGTTAGTGGGTTCAGATCCCTATCACCTACAGTATTAGCTAGAACCCCCCTGCCCCCTCCCTGCACCATCTCTATATTATCTTTTGCATACAGTCCCCTCTGATGAATCCAAAATGGAATTTATGTCCCTAGATGAGATTCCTTGGAAATATCGTCATTATAGATCTTCTTTCCTTCCCCATTTCCATATGGTAGAAGAAAAATTTGAATCAACTATTTCTTTTGATATAGTAACTACTCCGATCCTCACCCATGATGTTGAATATGAGGGTAATTTATGTAACATTACCAAAACCATTCCAGTTGACATATCAATGAAATCCAGTATCCCAAAGAACATCCAGATAGGTCATAACTCTTCACCTTCAGATATACAGTCTTATACAACCTTTTTTTAAGGAATTCAGAGACATTTTTGCTTGGACCTATGAAGAAATGCCAGGGATAGATCCCTCTATCATAGTTCACAAGATTAAAACTTACCCTGGTGCAAATCCAGTTCGACAGAAATTACGTTAAGTACATCTGAGGAAAGCAACAACTATCAAGGAAGAAGTTAAAAAACTTCTTAAGGCTGGTTTCATTTACCCCATGCCCTTCACTAAATGGGTTTCCAACATAGTCCATGTCAATAAAAAGAAGGGTACTATTAGGGTTTTCATTGATTTTCAGGATTTGAATCTATCTTGTCCTAAGGACAAGTTACCCACTCCATACATCGATCAAATTATCGAAAATGATGATGGTATTGTCATATTTTCATTTATGGATGGATTCTATGGCTATAATCAGATAAGGCTACTCCCATCAGATCAACACAAGATTACTTTCATATGCCCATGGGGACCCTTTTACTATAGAAAACTCCATTTTGGTTTGAAAAATGCTAGTGCTATGTTTCAACGTGCCATGTCATATCATTTCCATGACATTAAACACATTGCGGAACCTTATCTTGACGACCTTCCTGCTCATTGAAAGCAGCGGGATCACCATGTCGATCATATGAGAGCCATTTTTCTCAAATGTTGCCATTTTATCATTTGATTAAATCCACATAAGTGTGTTTTCTATATTGAGACTAGCCAACTGCTTGGTTTTATTATGTCCAAGGATGGCATCTACATAGACCCTCTGAAAAATTGAAGTTGTACTGCCTCTACCCTCCCCAACCAATGTTACTGAACTCCAAAGTTGGTAAGGGAAGGAAAAAATTTTACGTCATTTCGTCTGCAATTATGCTGAAAAAACACATGAATTCATGCAATTATTGAAAAAGGACACCCCATTTGTTTGGGATGACTTGGTGTAGCATGCCTTCAATAAACTCAAACACTCTCTTACGCATACAATTGTGTTGCAACCACCAAATTATACAGAGGATTATTCCATGTATGTGGTTTCATCCCTTTCAACTATTGTTGTTGTAATTGTAACTTCGGAATGTATTCACTTATATTTCTTATCTATTGTAACCCGATGTTCATTCCAGGATGTATTGTAATGTATTTGAGTCATGTCATACCCCGATGTTTATTTCGGAAAGTTTCTATAATGAGAAAGTCATGTCAAGTCATTGTGGGTAACCCTCCTATTGGTCAAGGGTTAAAGTCCCCACAGTTGTGGGGCCCTTGGGTTATTAGAATATCCTAGTGAATTTGACCCTAGGTGAGTCATTGTAAGTTGGGGCAATAGTCCCCACCATTGTGTTACCCTCCTATTGCTTGTAGGAGGCAAAGTCCCCACAAGTGGTGGGGAACTAGGGTTATTAGACACTCCTAGAGATGTCGTCTCTAGTAAGTAATTGTTAAGTGAGGGTGACATGTTGGAGTGCACTTCAAGTGAATGGAAGAATATAAATAGAGAGTGAGAGCATCTTTATTTATCACTTGCAACACACATCACTCACTCACTCAAGTGTAGCGCATTAGTGAGGAAGGAAATACACTGGGACTAGACAAGAAGAAGACTACTGCTGTCAGGAGTGCATCTCACTGTTTTGGGATTTTACTATTTTGGTGTTGATTCTATCTCTAAGGAAGTTGCAGGGTTTTCTCCTTTATGGTTTCCCCAAGGAAAACTCTTTTTGTCTCTTGTCTCTTGTGATGTGCTTATGTTTTATTGCTGTGCTTGTTATTCTCTCAGTGAAAAGATCCTAAGATCATAATGCTAGCTTATATGATGAAAAAATAACATGGTATCAGAGCTAACCTGAGAAGAAGACATTGTGCAGCTACAAAATCTAGGGCTTCTTACTTTTTTTGGGGTCTCTCTCCACAATCCATTAGCAAAAGTATGCTAGGATAACTCTCCATTGAAGCATGCATCTTTCTGTCGAAGCAGAATTCGATTCTGAGCATTTTCAGTTTTCGATGTGGAAATTAGGGCTTTCTACAGAAGAGGAATTTTTGAGTGAGACCAGAATAGGATTGTTCTCCTCATCAAAACCGAATTTTAGAGACCTGGATCAATAAATTTGGTTGGGTGAAACTCCGGTAAAGTCAAACCCTAGTTTGACCCCAAGCTAGGAAAAACCCTAAATACTAAAACTGATAATTTTTGGTACATTCGCTATATTCCGAGTTTTGAGAAGTCTCAAAAGCTAAAAATTGTAGGGACCGACGATAAAATCCTAATGAACACTGTGTCCTCAAATCAGCCTCATATTCGTTGTATTCCAGGATATATGATCTCGCCAAGTTAGGGTTCCAGCCTCTTCCAGAATTCATCCCTAAACAGGACATCTGGGGAGATCTGCAATATCTTAGGATCAGAGGTCCAAATGGAATTTCTAAAGATGTTCTAGAAAGGGCACGGACTTTAATTTTGGTGGTTCAAATATTAGACTTAGAATATAAACCAATGACACGTGGCATGCCATACAACTTTGTTGTTTTAAACAGTCCTATAACAGGTCACCTTGGGAAAAGGATAATAAATCCCAAATGGTGAAACCCATTCTAATTAAACCTATGGTGTTAGATCAGGAACATGTGAGTTTATCTCAGCACGAAATTTCAGACACATAGGATCAGTAGTGTCAGAGATATCACAGAAATAGTAACATGCATTTCTACAGAAGAAATTGGAAAATTAGGGCTTCCTTTTCCGGCAGCTTCCCTCCACTGTTTTTAGAAAAGGAGTACATTGGATAGCTCCATTTGAAGAGATCTATCTGTCTATACAATCAGATCTAAAATATTCCAAGTTTTGAAAATTAGGGTTTCTGTGACAAACCCTAGATCAGCCAGCTCCAGAACTAGGATGGACACCTCAAATCGGTAAGATCTAATCCTTTGCTATTTTCATTTGAGGTTCTCATTTCAAAGTGATCTATCACATCAGCTTGATGATAAGCTTGGTGAAGTTGATAACTTCCAAGCATAGAAGTATTTGATCTCTCTGAAGAAAATGGATTGGACACCTACATGAGTATAGAGGTTCTAGTTCCAGAGGGAGATGAGGCTCAAAGCCTTACTCAAGAAGAACTTGGTCAAGGCCAAGAAGATAATTGCTGATTCAGTCATGAATCAACTTGTATTACAAGTGTCTCCCTAAAGACACCGATGATGTTTTGATTCCTTGACCAATATATTTGAAGGGAAGAACAGAAATCAGAATATGACCTTAAGAAACCAGTTGAAGAATGTGAAGATCCAGAATGCAGAGACCATGCAGTCATAAGAGTCTCTCAAATCAAGAACAACTTGAAGCGGTAAAAGAAGAAGTGAAGAATGCATAAGTGGTGATGGCCACCTTGAATAGCCTCCCAGGATCATGGGATTCATTCATACAAGGAATGTATGCCAGAAGGAAGTGATTACTTTCAGTAGACTCTAGGAAGAAGAAGAAGCTCAACTCATAAGAAGAGAAAAGAAGATGGAAGCAAATGAAGATCAAGCTCTCACCTTCCAAAGAAGATACCTCAAGCAATGAGGAATATGAATAACTCAACTATTGAAGAACCTCTTATCCACCTTAGCATTTGATAAGAAACGATGCTATTATGAATGAAGAAGACGATGAAGTCGAAGGCTCAAGAAGGAGTTTACCCACAAAACAAATAAAGATAAGTATTCAATTGTCATTTCATGATATTGTTTTGTTATGCATTTGTTTATATTTAGTTGATGTATTATGCATGATAGGATGTTTGCATTAATGACAATATACTACTAATATGCATGTGATGGGTAAGTAGCTCATGGTGCCTTACAACTCTCCATTGCTACTTATCTAGAATGAAACCTCTTTGCTGACATATTGGATTAGTGCACAATCTCAATCTTGTCCTGGTAGAGATGGAAGGCATCTAGAAAGTTTCAGTGAGATATGGATGAATGTTGTATTGGCTAAAGTAGTTGCATGATCATATATTTATGCATAAGAATTTTCCAGTATGACTATTCCTTATGAATTTTTTCTAACCATACAAATGCATTTGACTTGTAGGGAAGATCACATACATAATCACCTACAAGCAAAGAAGAATGAAGACTTGTTTCGAAGAACAAGTGATGACAGTTCAAAGACAGAATAATATGATGAGTGCAGTGACATCATTGATGCAGAACCTTCCAACCACCAAGAAGAAAGGGAAGACTAGTTCAAGAAAAATGATGTCAAGGCGCAGTATCGAGACCTGAAGAGAAGTTCATAGTTCCATCATGCAGTAGAGGAAACATCGTGGGATACAAAGCAAGATTCGTAGCATGAGGCTTCTCACAAAAAGAAGGCCTAGACTACGAAGAGACATTTGTAGCCAGTAAGAGCTTAAACACATACATGATGAGCCTGATGAAGATCTTAACCTTTGCTACAAGGTTGAAGATGCAAGTCTATACACTAGATGGATACATAGAATAATAGTAGCATAGGAAGCTACTTTTCACTCCGGTACAGACTGTTTTTAGTGCATAGAGCACAAAAGACAAAGGGAATATGATGCTTCGCTTCAGAGGGAGTGACTACATAAAATCTTGAGGTTCGACATGGTACAACAGGATGGGCAGATTACTGATGACTCTAGGCTTTACTGAGAGTAAAGTGGATTCCAACCTTAAGGTTGAAGACGGAAGACCAGTGATGCTCTTGTTATGTGTCGATGCACTATTTTATAGGCATGGAGGTGTGGACAAGGGAAGTATGCAGTAGAGATCCTGAATAGGTTTAGGTTGATGGATTGCATGACCACACTTATGGCATCGAACCTGAAGCTGTTAAGTGATGCTTCATCAGATACGGTTGATGCTACGATGTATCGATGATTGAGTCCTTGATGTACTTGAGACCAGATATTTTCTTTGCTGTGAAGACATTTGAGACATGTTCACCTGATGGTTGCAAAGCATGCAGGGGTACAATTGATTATGGGCTCAAGTACGATGCAAATCAGAAGATTAACCTGGAGGGTTATGTTGATTCAAATTGGGAAGGTAGTGCCATCGATGGGAAGAGTACTTCAAGGTGTTGCTTCAGTATGGGATCAAGTGTGATCTCTTGGTTTAGCAGGAAGCAATCCTGTGTGGCACTGAGTACAGCTGAAGCAGAGTATGTCGTAGCTTGTTCAACTAGTTGTGAGGCAGTATGGCTACGGAAGCTACTGTCTGATATATTTGATCTCTAGTTGGATGCTACTTGTATACATTGTGAAAACCATAATTGTGTGAAGTTGTCAGAGAATCCAGTGTTCCATGACAAGTCGAAGCATATCGATATCAAGTACCACTATATCAAGGATATGGTGTAGAGAGGAGCATTGTAGCTCCAGTATGTTGCGACGAAGGAACAGATAGTCGATGTATTGATGAAGCCATTGGCTAGGCTGAAGTTCGAGTACTTCAGGGAGAAGCTTGGTGTTCTCCAGATCAAGGTTCCCTCCAAGAGAAAGTGATAAGACCCATAGCCATTCTAACATGGTGACATGATTGGTTCCTTCCATGGTCAGATGTAAGGGCTGAGCCATTCTGTCATGGTGAGAGGATTGGTTCCTTCCATGTCAGATATGAGTGCTGAGATCCATAGCCATTCTAACGAGTAGGTCATATATAAGGGCTGAGCCATTCTATCATGGTGATAGGGTTTCTCCCTTCTATAACAGATATGAGTGCTGGCCATTCTATCGAGTAGGACAAATGTAAGGTAAATTGCCATTCTAGGAATTGAGGCACCTGGTCAATTACCAGGATCACTCAGTGTAGGACTGAGTAGCCATTCTGATGTGATAGAGGGATGTGTTCCCACTTGATCAGATGTAAGGGTTGAACCATTCCGTCATGGCTAAAGGATTAAGTTCCTTCCATGTCAGATGTGAGTGTTGGCCATTCCGACGAGCAGGTCGGATATAAGTGCTGTTCCATTCCGACATGGTGAAAGGATTGGTTCCTTCCATGGTTGGATGTAAGAGTAGTGACATGGTGAGAGGATTGGTTCCTTCCATTGTCAAGATGCCACATCCAGCATGAAAAAGGGCTGGCTCTGTGAAGACTCATCTAGTTTGAAAAAGGACTAGCTCTGTGTAGATGCCACATCTAGTATGAAAAAGGACCAGCTCTGTGATGCCTCATCTAGTTTGAAAAAGGACTAGCTCTAGGAAGACTCATCTATTT
>LPNX010513124.1:2224-40071 GCA_001517045.1 Pseudotsuga menziesii | reverse complement strand
CTCATCTAGTATGAAAAAGGACTAGCTCTGAGTAGCTTCCTCATCTGGTATGAAAAAGGACCAGCTCTGAGATGATACATCCAGTATGAAAAAGGACTGGCTCTATAGAACTTCCTGTGATGAGAAGAATCATGAGATAGCACCAGGGATGATCCAGATCAAGTGATGATTGAGATCTAGTGATGATATAGATCGAGTGATGATCGAGATCTAGTGATGATGATCTAGCAGTGATGATCCAGATCCAGTCCAGTGATGTTGATCTAGATCGAGAGATGATCCAGATCCAGTGATGATGCTCCATGATGATCCAGATCGAGAGATGATCCAGATCCAATGAATATGACTTGAAGATGAAGATGACTTGAAGACGAAGATGACTTGAAAACAAAGATGACTTGAAGATGAGATGATCCAGCTGATACAGAGAAGAAGACTTATGCTGATAAATTGTGTCAAGAGAATACCTTCCTAGTTAAGAGGGAGTGTTGATGTAATTGAAACTTCAAAATGTATTCACTTATATTTCTTATCTATTGTAACCTGATGTTCATTCCAGGATGTATTGTAATGTATTTGAGTCATGTCATACCCCAATGTTTATTCTGAGAAGTTTCTATAATGAGAAAGTCATGTCAATTCATTGTGGGTAACTCTCCTATTGGTCAAGGGTTAAAGTCCCCATAGTTGTGGGGCCCTTGGGTTATTAGACTATCCTAGTGAATTCAACCCTAGGTGAGTCATTGTAAGTTGGGGTAATAGTCCCCACCATTGTGTTTCCCTCATATTGGTCAGAGGAGGCAAAGTCCCCACAATTGGTGGGGCACTAGGGTTATTAGACACTCCTAGAGATGTCATCTCTAGTAAGTAATTGTTAAGTGAGGCCGACATGTTGGAGTGCACTTCAAGTGAATGGAAGAATATAAATAGAGAGTGAGAGACTCTCTATTTATCACTTGCAACACACATCACTCACTCACTCAAGTGTAGCGCATTAGTGAGGAAGGAAAGACACTGGGACTAGACAAGAAGAAGACTACTGCTGTCGGGAGTGCATCTCACTGTTTTTGGATTTTAATATTTTGGTGCTGATTCTATCTCTCAGGAAGTTGCGGGGTTTTCTCCTTTAAGGTTTCCCCAAGGAAAACTCTTTGTGTCTCTTGTCTCTTGTGATGTGCTTATGTTTTATTGCTGTGATTGTTATTCTCTCAGTGAAAAGTTCCTAAGATCATAATGCTATCTTATATGATAAAAAACTAACAACTATTGGGATGGTCTTAGTCTAGACTGACGAACATGATCAAGAACATGTGATCTATTATGTGAGTAAGAGTCTTTTAGACTCTGAAACCCGTTATTCACATGTGGAGAAATTTTCTCTCACTACGGTCATCACGGTCTAGGAGTTCTGTCATTACATTTTGGTTTGTACAACCACTATCTACACAGATTCTAACCCCATGTATTATATCTTGAATCGTCAAGTTCTTGGGGGAAAATACTCATATTGGATCGTCATTCTATAGGAATTTGCGTTGGAATTTTCCAAAACTATTTCTAATAAGTCTCTTGTCTTTATTGATCTCATGTGTGACTTTCCCCGTATTATTGAGGAAACAGAGCCCATTGATTCATTTCCTAATGAATCTTTTTTCCTCATTAGTACGTCTGACCCCTGGTATGGAGATCTCATTCTTTATATCCAGACACAATGATATCAGCCTCATGTGATTCTTGATTAGCTTCGTCACATTCACCACCAAGCTAGGTACTATCTCATTATCAATGGCACCTTATACCACTATGGCATTGATACCATATGACAACATTGTATCACACTTGAAGAAGCTGAGATCGTTCTAAATGATTTCCATTCTGGAGCCTGTGATGGTAATCTCTCTGGGTTGACTACTGCCTAGCAGATCTTGCGTGATAGGTATCTTTGGCCTTCGATTTTTAAAGATTTCATTGAAACTGTCAAAAAATGGCCATCTTTCCAATTATCCACATAAAAAAAGTGCACCCATCCTGCTCCACTACTCCTATCGTAGCAGTTGGCCCTTTTGCAAAATGGGGCATATATTTCTTTCACTGTAGACCTACCTCATATAGGGGGCATGGATACATCATTATGGCCATATATTACTTCACTAAATGGGTTGAGGCTATTCCTACATACACTGAAGATGGAAAGACAGAGGCTCTTTTTTTATTTAACCATATTATTTCCAGATTCAAGATTCCTAGGGCCATTGTGATAGATCATGGGTCACATTTCCAGAATAATATGATGGTGGAATTAAGTGCCAAATCAGGGTTTTTTCTTGATAAATAGACACCTTACTATATACAGGCCAATGGCCAGGTTGAAGCAATCAATAAAGGATTAAAAAATATGCTTCAACGGATGGTAGGACGGGCTAAGTCTAATTGGAATTTGCAACTTTTTTCGTGCTATGGGCCTATAGGACTACTGTCAAAACATCCAATGGTTTCACACCATTTCAATTGGTGTATGGACTAGATTCCACTCTTCCAATAGAGTGTGAGATTCCTTCTTTGAAACTCGTTGTAGAACTATTACCCAATACCACTTTAGAGGAAGAACGTTTCTTGTACTTAAACAAGCTTGATGAAACTCGTTGTGATGCGGCTTAGCAAATGAGACACACAAATGACAAATGAAAGCTCAATAAGACATATCTATTCAACCCGGTCTTTCAATGAAGGAGACTTGGTCTTGACCTATGACCAAAAACACGATAATTTGGGGGCTAGGAAACTAGAGTCTATGTGGCATGGACCTTATATTATCATTCATGTCTTAGAGAAAGGTGCATATGAGTTCATATATTATGATAGGATACCTTTGGGAGAGCCCCACAACACGTTTTAACTCAAAAAATACTATGCCTAGGTCATCTAGAATAGGTTCATTGTAAATATTATTTATAAAGTGTTGTGTGCTTTTTGCAAACTGTGGTTTTAGTGTGGATGCAAGATGTGTTTTTTCACAACCCTACTTATATATTCCTATGTTTAAATGGACAAATGACCACCTATACTAGTTTCAAGGATGGTTCTAATCATTACACCTTGAATATTGCATCGATAAATTGGGTGTTGTACTCTCCTACATGCAATCTAGTGAGTTCAGGGGGGACTTGTTTGGGTCTTGCAACAAACAACCTCACAGAATATCATGCGGTGATTGGTTTGTTGATAGAAGCCTTCGATAATTACAATAGGAGAAAATCATTAGACTTTGGAGGCATTCAAATGGCATACATGTGGTAGGTTTACATTGGACCTCAAAATCCCCCTAGGTAGACCAATAGGCTCCCAAATCACCTCAAACGGTCACGAATGAATCATGTGAACATTGAGATGGCATGGGTGGTAATAGATGAATGTGGACCAGGCATGGTGCAATGCATGGTGGAATGGGAGTGGTTCTAGGAATTCCAAAAGGGTTAAAAGAGACAAAAATAGCCAAATACAATGCATGAGTGCCCCTAGTCAACCCAAATCCATGTTTTAAGGAGTGGGAGTCCCCCAAGGGACTAAAATGTCATAAATGAGGGAAAATTACCTCTTTGTTTACCAAATTGAGGGTGATGGGTGTCATTAATGGTGCAAAACCACCCAACAACCTTAGGGAGACATCATAGACCAAGGTTTGGACTATCTAGCATAGGTAAAAATGAATGACACTATGGTGCTAGGTGGTATGATTTCTATGGTACTAAATGGTATGATGTTATAACACCCCTCATTAATCCTGTAATATTTTCATATAAATTCTTCAAATACACACTAGGATCATATTTGCATCTTTCAAAACCTTGTGACAAAAGAAAGTTGTCCATCTTGGCATACCAAGATCTAGGAGCTTGATTGAAGCCATAGAGAGACTTCTTCAACCTGAAAACAAGTGAAGGCTCATGAATGAAAAATTTGGGATGCTGGATATAAATATCCTCATGAAGTTCATCATGAATAAAATTGCTCTTCACATCCATATGTTGCACCTACCATTGTTTGGATGCAATAATGGCCAAAACTATCCTGATTGAGTCCATCTTTGCCACCGATGAAAATTTCTTTGTATATTCCACTCCATGTACTTGAGAGAATCCTTTGGAAACCATTCTTTCCTTATACTTCACATCATAACCATTAGAATCCATTTTGGTCCTATACAACCACTTACATTGCACTAGTTTCCTCTTGGAAGGTAGAGGAACCAACTCCCAAGTTTCATTGTCTTACAAAGAATTAAACTCTTATTGCATGGTTGATTGTCATATTGGGTCATGTGAGGCTTCTTAATATTACTATTGATTGGATCAAACCATCATAAAGCACCTCTCCAGAATATTTGAATTACAAGTGGAGAATGCATTGTGAAACTGAGATCTAGTCTTCCTAGTGTCTAGTGGATCTCCCGTAAGATCACCAACTGCTTGTATGGTTTTATAATCCCATTTTGGCCATTTGGGAGATTCATGATATGTATTAATTTCATTATCCTCATCTTCCATATCATAATAAAAAAAATTAGAAATGGAAACATCACTTACATCATCATTGAGTGGAGAGCATGAGTAATCCACCACTTCTAATTCAACCTCTTGCATAGGTTCTTCTTCAAACTGAACATTTCTCTCAATGAATGTTTTCTGAGATGAGGGATTAAAGATATTGTATCCATTTTCATATTCATCATATCAAACCACTATCAAATCCTTGATTTGGGGATGCAAGGATTTTCTCTTCTCGGGAGGAATCCTAGACCATGGCTTTGAGCCAAACACCCTGAGTTGAGATACATCAGGCTTGTGTCCTCTCCAAGCCTCAAATGGAGTTTTTTCTTCCAAGGATTTGTTTGGAAATATATTTTGAACATATGTAGCACAATTTATGGCCTCATTCCATAGCTTAAATACTCATCCAATGCGGACAAAGGTTGTTTCCCTAGCTTGAAACACTTTGTACTAGAACAAAACAATTACAATATAAAAGAACTTTCCCTAAGATTACATAAAATTATTGAATTGAATACTCTTCTTACCTTCAACAGGCTACCAAGGTTGGTATTTGTAGGTCTCTATCTATGTGTATTCCCTACAAGATACACAACAAAAATGCAAACCAGATCAGAGTAACAAGCTAGTCTATGATCTTATGTCAATACCAAGGAATTCAATAATAAACAGAGTGATAATCAAACACAGAAATGTTTATGGGAAAGAAACATTTATTTTTATTAAAAACATGAAGAGATAGAGCATACAACCTAAGCCTTGGTGTTGAGAACCCTTCTCAAATGAATTGTTCCTCAAAGCCTCAAGCTTGCCTACTAACCATTCACTAGTTTTGGATGAATTTGGCCAGATTTTGGATGCATTAACACATCCTTCCTCCTCCTAACCATGAGGGGTAAGCTAGTATTTAAAGGAATGAGAGGATAGGATAGGTTGAGGACTTCATGGGTGAGGTGGAGGGAGGATACTACAATTAAGTATATTGAGCTCCAGGTGTCCTAAACCATAGGGATGAGGTTCCATGAAGGAAATATTTGAGAAGCTTCACGAAGCTTCCTTTTTTTCCTTTATAACTCGAGCACCACTTATTGTCCAAGGGAAAAGGGAATTACCATGTGAGAACTACATATTGTACATGCAGAACAATAGGTGGAATCGCTTACTGCATACAACAAATGGGCATTGTTGATATAGGTACCCAATTTGTACATAAGCAAAGAGCGATGGTGGCCAAAAATATGACATGGTCCATCCTCATTCCTAACTTTAATTCTCGAGTAATTAAGGAAAATGTTGATATTTTGGTCTCACAACATGATGTTGACGAGAATTAGGTATAACATAATGCCCCCCAAAGAATTATGCTAGAGAGGAAGGATAGGCGAACAATTTGTAGGAACAAGTTATCACTTCAAGGAAATAGTCCAAATATTAGGAACCTTCAACAACCTAGGTCATTCTGTAGTGCAATTACACTTTGATACATGTTGATGTGACTCAAAACATGGTTGTTGACCAATAAAACATAGACCCATGCGAGACATAAACAATCATGGCTACTAGAATACGTAGATCCATGTGAAGAAGAATCAAACTTGGACATAGATATTAGATATACAATGTAGATCTATGCCATACATATGAAAATTTGAGCACAACCCATGACCATGCAAATGTGCATCCATGCTACGACTCATACAAATAATTCATCACAACCTAAGGAAAGCAATGAGTTCTTAACATACACACAGGTTCTTTGTCTCGTCTTCAACAAAGTACGATTCTATCCATGCGAAAATATGTCTTGAAGTCGAGCATGGTAGAAACCACTTTATTACCAGTCAATGATGAGAACCGTTAACAATTGTGAGGTAGATCACCATTACTATCGATGATTCCCAAGGTACGTCATTACATTTTATTAAACTAGCAGCAACAAGGAAGGTCTTCCTGCATGCATGTGTTCTTGCATGTAGAAGACTTAAATTAGGAATCCAATTGTATTTAATTATTTTTCCTAAGTTTACTTTGGAAAATAACTAAATTGATATAATTGTTTATTAACTTTAGTGAAACACTAGTTAAAGTGAAAGTGAAATTAGGGTTTTTTTATTTACTTAAAGTTATAAAAGAGAGATCAATTGGTGGAGAGGGCACACACACTTGTATTTCGACAGAGATAGGATACAGACAGGGAGAGAAAGGAAGATAGAGGATTTAGCTGAGAAGACGGAGGAGTGAGCAGTAGGATCACCGAGCTTCGTAAAGTTGGGCCATACACTCACACATGAGAGTTTTGAGGTTTAGTTGGGATTTTCCTAGTGATTTTGTCGAGTATTTCATTCTCTAGGTTTGGGTGAATGTGCAGTGATTGTAAAAGTTCCATATTTTCTCATAATAAAATCTATATCTGACAGATGCATTGGTTTTCCCATCTTGGATTTTTCCAGCACTTTCCATACCCAAAATAATAGTGTCAATATTGTGATGTGTTTTTGTGATTTATTTCTCAATTTTATATTCCCCTGCATACTGCAAAATATATTCATGTGTGGTTATCAGTAGAAATTTGCATGCACTGTTTAGCCCTAGTTTGAATATTAAAGGAAAATATGCATGGTATCAGAGCTCTGGTGAGCTAAAGTTGAGATATTTGCAGCAGCGGTGATAGATTAGGGGTAGATCTATATGAATACACAAACCTAGAGTTATAGATATAGGGTTTGACAGTTACACTTCACTATGGCCATGCAGTTGAGATTTGAGAATAGAATTCAAGGTGATCAAAACTTTCCTACATGGAAAGAAAGGATCACAAGGATCATGTATATTAGTGATACAGAGGAGAGCATTGACTCCACGAAGGATGCACCCACAGATACGACAAATTTAGAACCTTGGAAGAATATTGATTACAGAGCCATGCTGATTATCATGGATGGAGCGAAGGACCATATAGTCCCTCACCTTTCTAGTAAGAATACCATAGCAAAGATGTGGACGACTTTGGATATTATGTACCAAAGAGAGAACTAGAACCGGAATATGGTGTTGCAAGAGAGGACATGCAACACCAAGATGGCCAAGGGAGAAGGAGTGGTGCCTTATCTCACTAGGCTCACACATATTAGGAATGATATTGGAGTTTCTGGATCTAAGATAGTGGATGAGGAGCTAGTTCAGATAGCCCTCAATGGATTCTCTAAGCCATGGGACACCTTTATCAAAGGTGTTGTGGTTAGGGAGAAGCTCCCTAATTGGAAGATACTATGGGATGAATGTTTGCAAGAGGAGACCTACATGGGTCAAGGATCAGGCTCATCCAGCAGTGCTCCACGTATTTTTGATGAAGAGGCTCTAGCCCTTATAGGGAAGAGAGAAAGGGGTATGCAAACAAGAAGAAGGATGGTAAGAAGAACCTTGACGTGTCAAAGGTCAAGTGTTTTATCTGCCACAAGTAGGGACACTTTACCTCACAATGCCCAGATAGGAAGAAGAAGAGTAACACTCAAATGGATGTATCTTCATAGGTGGATGTGTTCAGTAGGAACTTCGATGAGGAGTTCTGCTTTATAGCTTGCATGTCAAGAACCACAAGGAGAATAATATGGTACATCCATATTGGATAATATATTCATATGACTGGACATAAGAGATTCTTCATAGACTTGGAGGGTGGAATAGGGATCCACGTTGAGTTGGGTGATGGTGCGTGGTATCAAGCATAGGGAGTTGGAACTGTTTCATTTGAGAGGGAGTCAAGAAAACCCCTCAGTTTTTTTGATGTGTTATATGTTCCAAGAATGACCAAAAACCTTATATCAGTCTCCACTCTAGAGGAAAAGGGATATCAGGTGAATTTCCATGACCATAGAGTGTATATCAGGCCAAAGGGGTCAGATAGGAGATTGGATTGGGTGATTGGCAGAAGGAGTGGGAAAGTGTATAGATTACACTTTGAGCCCACAAAGGCTCTAGTCAGTAGAAACAACAGTAATTAGGGTGAGTTGTGGAATAGGAGGATGGAGCACTGAAGAATTTGAGATAGGAAGTCATTGGATTTCCTTAGGTAAAGGAGGAAAATCATAACCACTGCAAGGGTTTTGCTTTGGGGAAGAACATCAGGAATCCTTTCCCATAGAGTGATCACAAGTCTAATGATCCCTTGGAATTGGTGCATTTGGATGTATGCAGACCTATGAGTGTCCATTCATTTAGTGGTTACAGTTACTTCATAACCTTCATTGATGACTATTCCTGGAAAACCTGGATCTATTTCCTAAAGGCCAAGTCAGAGGCTTTTGAGAGGTTTCAAGAGTTCAAGAATCTTGTGGAGAACCAAACAAGAAATAAGATTCAGGTGTTGAGAACAGACAATGGGGGTGAGTACACCTCCAATGAGTTCATGGAGTATTGTTTAGCAGAGGGGATCAAGAAGAAGCACACTATGCCCCATACCCCACTACAGAATGGAGTTGCAGAGCGGAAGAATAGAATGATGGTTGGAGAATCCAATTCCATGCTATTTGATCATGGATTACCACTATTCCTCTAGGCCGAGGCATACAACAATATAGTATACATTCAGAATAGGTGTCCCCACACAGCTTTGGGGAGGAAAACACCAGATTAGGTCTTCATAGGAACTAGGCCAGATGTGAGTCACATTCACATATTTGAAAATGTCTACTATTGTCATGTTCATGCTGATAATAGGAAGAAGTTGGATCCTTCTGGAGAAAAGGGGCTACTTGTTGGGTACAACGAGATTTCAAAGGCGTATAGAGTTTACATTCAAGATCACATGAGGATTATTGTGAACAGGGATGTCTAGTTCGATGAGGACAAGGCCTTGAGGATATATTTGGACTTAGCTGCAGAGCAGTAGCTGTAATGGGAGTCGAGGGTCAAGTTGGAGGAGCCAAATCTACAATTACAGGTACAGACACAAAGCACATGTTCTTTTTGTCAGAGGGAGTTAGGTGGATAGGATCCTTCAATCACTAACTTGAAGGATGAGCTATACCAGGAGATGGATATCTAGCAGCTGCAGTAGGTTGACACTAGGCCAAGGCCTAAGTGGTTTAGGTCCACAGTGTAGGATTCCAAGCAGGTATATCCTCCACATACATCTTTTAGATTGAGTGTACCACTAGAGATGACTAGTTACATGGAACTAATGACATAGTTTATTAACTCTTAATCTTCCATCTTTGGGGAGGATGCACAACATGATGTGTGGCAGGAGGTTGTGATTGAGGAGTATGACTCCATTATGAAAAACTAGGTATGGGAGGTTGTGTGGAGGCCACAAGGAAAAAAGGTTGTGGGATCCAGATGGATCTACAAGGTGAAGCATGCAACAAATAAAAGAGTGGAAAAGTATAAGGTACACTTCATTGAAAAGGGGTTTTCATAGAAGGAGGGTATTGATTATCAGGAGACCTTCACCCCTTTTTCCAAGAATTCTTCCATTCAAACCATTATCTCACTAGTAGTTGAGATGGGTTGGTGGGTCCATCAGATGGACACCAAGACTTCCTTCCTCAATGGATCAATAGAGGAGGAGGTATTTATGTGGAGGACAGGTAAACACACGTATATATATTGCATCGATATCCTTACAGGCTCAAGCAGGAACCTCAAGCATGGTACTTGAGGATTGACAACTATCTATGGGAGATGGTATTTCAGCGGAGTGAGGCTGACCACAACCTATACTTCTTGATAGTGATTTTCCTCTCATACTGGTTCTGTATGTGTATGATCTCTTTTTGACAAGAGATGAGAGGTAGATTGGAGACTACAAGTCGAACCTTGCAGTGGAGTTTGAGATGAAGAACCTTGTCTTGATGCATTACTTTTTGGTATTGGAGGTTTGGAAGAGAGATGGATGCTTCTTCATCGAACAGGGGAAGTATGTAGTAGATAATCTAAAGAGATTCAAGATGGAGGACTGCAAGCCTATGGCCATACTTATAGTTTCCAACTGGAGGAAGATTGATGCATCAAGGTCATACAGATTTGATCCTACCTTGTATCATCATCTTATCAGATTGCTTATGTATCTGGTCAACACTCGACCAGACATCATCTTTGTAGTCAACTCTTTGATTCAATTCATGGTGGACCTTCAGAGAGTGCATTGGATGGCTACGAAGCACATACTTTGCTACATTAGAGGTACAATGGAGTATGGATTGGTTTATGAATGCAAGGGGAGTATATAGTTAGCATGTTTAATAGATGATGACTAGGAAGGATGTGTAGAGGACCGAAAGAGTACTTCAGGTTGTTATTTTAGAATTGGATCATGGATTGTCTCTTAGTTCAGGAGGAAGCAGAAGTCAGTTGCATTGAGTTCGGTAGAGGCTGAGTACTTGACATCCATCATGGCTGCTTATGAGGGTGTGTGGCTGAGGAAGTTATTTGCAGGGTTGTTCGAGTGTGAGCTAGAGGCTACAATAGTTCACTGTGAAAATCAGAATGGTATCAAGCTATCTGAGAATCCAATGTTCCATGACCGGAGCAAACACATAGACATCAGATACCACTTCATGACCTGCAAATCTCAAAAAGACTATTAGACCCTTATTTAATCAAAATTAACTTTATATGACCTTATTAGGGAAAAAATTTAATAAATTAATTAAAATAAACCAAAATAGTAAATAAAAACTAGTAAAAAGTTAAAAAAATTTACCATTTTGTTTTTTTTACCCATTTGGAGAGCAAATGAGCCCTTTTGGAGAGAAAACTTGGACTGTGGATTTTGGAGGCTACAGGAAACTATTCGACGAGCCATCCAGATCAAGTAATTCTTGAACTCTTCCTCTATATTTTTTATGGTTTCCTTTTTCATTTTTATGCATTTTTTATGTTTTGGGGGCACAAATCAGGTTGCTAGACTATATACTCAGGATGTGGAATCCTTAGAAACAACATTTCAAGGTGGGCGCTCACATTTTCACTATGGAAGTGGAGGATATCTACTACCTGACAGGCGTATCTATGTGAGGCACCCCCATTTTCTTGACTGGTCCTCGTGGTGGGGACATCACTACACAGGACTTGATCGACCAATATTGTTTCCCAGGTACACAAATGAGTGGGAATAAAATTCCCATCAAGGATGTGATGGACCTGCCCTTGTGGATTGTCCTATTCATGATGCAGCATATTTTCAGTAGCCAAGGTGCTCGCCAATAATCTAGGGCACACATGATGTATTCCTTAGAAGCCATGGCCCCAACTATTTTCAACTGGGTCAATGCCTTGTTGGCTACATTTAAAGAACAACTCACCAAGTGTCGTCATGGAGAGCTAAAGCAGTTCAGGTATGGTACCATCTTAGTGTCATTTTTTTCTGGAGAGAGTTCTACTACTGGCGACACAAGTGGCCTTCATTGAGATTAGAGCATGGGACCCACGTATGCTCAGGTGGGTATAGGTTATGGCCCACCATGGTCGTAGGGGACCTAGAGTGAAGTATGGGATCTCTTTCTTTCGTTGGCTAGATAACCAACTCCTCATGATTGAGTACTATGCTTACGTAGGAAGAGACTTTTGAGGAGACCCAGACCTAACTTTACCTGAGGATGAGAAATGGGGGACCTCAATGAGTACGACACTAAAACATCCATGTTTTTATGTATTTTTAAGATTTTTATGAAGCAATACTGGGACATGCTTCCTATTGTGTAGATGTAGGGATAACGAGACAAGGAGGATCATCTCTGATTGACAAGTGAGTGAGTTCCCAATTTGTGCATCATGATGATGACAAGATGACTAAGCTTGAGGAAAACCTCAACAGGCTCACTCTTGATATTCCTGACATATTGATGGACGACCTCCCTAGGTGGTACCAAAGGCACACGACTAGTGTGTCAGGTCTCTTTGGTTTCTTTCTGCCTAGAGTAGCGAGGGCCATCATGTGCTATCACGAGCATCACTAGGGCTCATCAAGATGTATACATTGAAAGCTTGTAGCTTCAGTATAGGTCTCGGTACCACATTTTTGTAAAACACTTTCTCTCTCTATATGTGTGTGTGTGTGTGTGTGTGTGTGTGTGTGTACAAACTCATTTTTGTGGCCTACATGATTTTGGTAATGGGATATTATTTACATGGATTTCATCTTTCACACTATTTATTTACAATGTTTCATGTTATTTTACTTATCAATGAATCAAGAATGGGAAATATGCCAATCCAGCAAGTAATTAGCTAGTGAATCGACAATTGAGTTATATGATCTTGGAATGTATTGGTAAGCAATAGATTCAAATAATCTCTCAAGTAAGCATACTCTTCAAAAAAGATGAAGAAGCACCGGGTTTCAGATGGCGTATACATGGTTCAATTGAGAAAACATGAGATCAGAGTCCAAAAAGATGACTAGGTGACTGATATAATGATACGAAGCCTCGATTAACAACCCTATCACCACATGATACTCAACGATATTTTTGGTAGCAGGACCTAGGAAGACTCCCCCTAAACTAACTGGACATTGGCTTGGGAATAGAGTACCCAGACTGCTGAAGCGAGATTCAAGGTATGGCGGTTAGCAACATCAACAAAAACATAGTAGAGAGTCTTCTATATAATTTAGATAAGTACATGGAATAATCAGTGTCAAACAAGACCCAAAATCAAACTAAAAACAATAAAACCACACTAAAATTATATATATACAAATATATACAAGATACTTATGCAAGATGTCCTAAGCATAGTACCTTTTCAAGTACATCCCAATGCGAGGATTCGAAAAAGGTATTATGTTATAGTCTACTAATTCATAGGCCCCTTTTTCCAAGACTTTTCTAATGATGGATGGCATGTAACACATTGTTCCCAACTTCTCTTTCCCCAATTTATCGTGTTTATGATCGTAATTTAGAACAAGGTCTCCTTCATTGAAGACTTAAGGTTGAACAAATTTATTATATTGATCCTTGACTCATTTCTTGTATGACTCATTATCCAGAGCAACATCTCAGCGTGTCTCATCAATGATAGTTAGATAAAGGAAGTTCTCTTCCTCGGTCGAGGTGTTGGGTAGTAGCTCAACAACTAGTTTTAGTGACGAAATCTCACATTCGATAGGTAAAATGGCTTCCAGTCCATAGACATATTAGAAAGGTGTGAAACTAGTTGTTGTTTTCACAGAATTTATATAGGCACAAAGTCTCGAAAATAGAGTTAAACTCCAATTTGAATTGTATTCTCCAACTATTCTACAAAGCATGGCCTTAAGGATGTTTTTAATGGATTCAACCTGGCCATTAGCTTGTGGATAGTAGGGGGATGAGTTTTCATGATGGAAACCCAACTTATCACTTAGGTAAGCCATCATCTGGTTATGAAAATGAGATCTGTGATCAGTCACTATATCCTGAGGAACTCCAAACCTAGCAATGACATGGTTAAACAAAAAGAGGAAGCAGTCTTACCATCCTCGACATATGTAGGAATTCCCTTATCCAATTTCATGAAATAATCGATAGCTACTATGATATAACCCTTCCCCCTAGCTGAGGTAGGATTACAATGCATGAAATCCATCGCCCATTTGGCAAAAGGGCCAATGATAATGATAGGGTCTAACGGAGCAGGGTGGCAGTGCTATTTTGGATAAAAAAGATGACAGGGTGGGAACTTGTTTATTGCTTCATGGAAATCCTTGAAGATCAAGGGACAAAATTAACCAGCGTGAAGTATTTTCAAAGTTGTATCCATCCCAGAAAGATGACCACCACAAGCTCTATAGTGGAAATCATTCAAGACTTGTTCAACCCCATTGTGTGTTAAACATCATCAAAGAATGGAATCAATACCATGACGATATAAGGTTTCATTAAGAATGAGATAATATTTAGTGTGGTGGAGAATGATTTAATGATGAACATGAGATAGATAGGGATGAAATATCTAATTTTGTAGATATATGATCAAATATCCATACCACGGGTTTGTCGTGCTGATCAAGAACAAGAAATCATCAGGAAATGAGTCATTGGTTTCAGTTTTCATGATAGCATGAGGAATATCACACATCATCTTCAGAAAAAACTAAGGATTTATTAGAAGTGGTATTTGCAAATTCAAGGTCAAATTCTTGGAGGATGATGATCCAGCCAAAATATTTTCCCCCCAGTACCTAACGAGTCAGGATGTAGTACATGGGGTTATGATCCTTGAGAACAATATTTGTGTGAAGTAGGATGTAATCACAAAAAAAATTTACAGCAATGACTATAGACAAATCTAACTTCTCCACACATGAGTACTAATATTCAGAGTCTAGAAGACTCTCACTAAGATAATAAATCATGTGATGCTGTCCATTCGAAATGGTAGTAGTGGAGGCAGCAATGTAAAGGAGAAATTTTTTTGAATAGTTAGGGGGGTGTATCACAGGAGAGTTTGTTATGGTGCATTTCAAATAATCAAAATCCCATTGAGCATGATCATCCCAAATGAAAGGAGTGTTCTTCTTCAATAGACTCATATAGCCATGTGTTTTCTCTACAAAATTACACATGAAACGACGAAGAAATTTTTCCTTCCCTTGCAAAATTTGGAGTTTTGTGATGTCAGTTGGGGGTGGTAAGGCCACAATTGGAGCAATTTTCAAGGGTTCAATCTGGATACCAAATTTGGAAACAACAAAGAAAAAAATACATCCAGTTTCCACACAAAAGATGCACTTATGTGGATTAAGTCGAATATGATAATGGAGGCATCGAAGGATAATATCCCTAAGATGACCTGAATGGTCCTCTCTCTGTTGTGAATGATCAAGGAGGTCATCCATGTATGACTCCATGATGTGCTTGATATCATGAAAATCATAGGACATGGCTCGTTGAAATGTAGCTCCAACGTTTTTCAAGACAAAAGGTAACTTGCAGTAAGAAAAGGTGCCCCATGGGAAAATGAATGTCATTTTGTGCTGATCGGTGGGTAGTATTTCAATCTAATTGTAGCCGAAAAATATATCCATAAAGGAAAAGATGACACTTCTAGCACAGTTATCCATGATTTAATCGATGTGGGGGGTTGGAAATTTTTCCTTCGGACAAGCTTTGTTTAAGTCCCTGAAATTGATGCAAACCCTAATAGTTCCATGCTTCTTGGAAACATGAACAATATTAGACATCCACTCAGTCAATGGCACTGGATAAATTAAATCAACTTTCAAAAGTTTTTCAATTTCTTCTTTTATGGTTGTAGTTTTTCTTGGTGGACCTAACAGATTTTATGCCTAACCAGTTTTGTTTTCGGGTAAGTCTTGAGCTCATGTACTGCAATGGATGGATCAATCCTTGACATTTATTCATAGCTCCAAGTCAAATCATCCTAGAATTCCTTGAAAATAGCTTGGTATCATTTAATTTATATTGCTGAATAGTTTTGGTCAACGTGAATATGTTCAACAATCCTTGGCTTCACCATTATGTCAATGGGAATAGTTTGAGTAATGTTGCACAAATTACCTTCAAAATCAACATTTTGCTATAACATAGGTGTTTGAGGATTCTAGTCAATATCAAAACTAATAAGAGATACAAAATAGGAATCCACCAAATCAGCATTGGGAAGAAAAGAATATCTATGGTGATGCTCCTCCGATAAGGATTCATCGAGACTCGTAATATCCATGATAGACTTGTTAGACATAAAATCTTGTAAGAGATAGTATAGAGTCGAGAGAGGGGAGTCTAGAGAATAGGGTATATTGTAGGGATCTAACGCTACTAGAAGTTGGTCATCAAAGTAAGCATCGAAATCGGATTGAATGGCATGGTACAGGGCTCCATGAGGACCCAAAGAAGGTACTTCAACATTTTATTTTCCTTTATGCATTCCCTTGATAGTACATGATATCATGTTAACCGTAGAAACTTCTATACAAGGAGGGGAAGCAGTAGATGGAAAGACTCCGATAAGGGATAAATATTTCAAAATTCCAACTCCTGCGGATTGATAAGGAGGAGGGGATTTCCCCAAAATAGGAACATTGTTTGTCATGCTGGTAGTGATATCAGGTGAACAGTAATCAAGTTGATCAATGGTTACAATATTCCCCTTGTGAGGGAACTAGAGAGTGAAGAATATTGATGATTCAACTTCCATCATAGCGTAAAACCAATTTCTCCCCAATAACAAGTTGTAATCCAATGGTGAATCGACTACTTTTACTTGGATAGAAACAGTATTTCCCCCAAACTCAATAGATAATTCCGGTAACAATCCATTAGGTTGGAAACCTCATCTATAAAATGATTTCAAGGTGGTTGGTGACCGATTATGTTCAGAAGAGTCGATGTCTTTCCAACAAGACATAGATAGAACCGAGGTGGAAGCTCCTTCATCCAATATAGTTCAATGAACTTTCCTACCTACCACCTTAGTCACGATTTGAAATGTGAATTGGTGGGACAACCTTGATTTGTAATTCTCCACATTAAAAGTGATTGTAGTGGAATTCTCTGGATCTAAGGCTCCTATGGCTGACTATTGGGGCGCGCACCCTAATGACCCTTAAGATGGATAACTCCGCGAGTGTGGACTCAAAATAGTCTTAGGGGTGTCAGGGTTAAGTTAAAACTCCTTTGTTGTAATAAACCCTTGGTTGAAATCCAGGGTTTAGGGTTTTGGGTGCCCATGGTTTAAGACCATGGTTTTGTAAAAATGCTCAGTATAAATAAGCGCTTGTGTAAAGAAGATAGGTTAGGTTTTATAATGTAAGAAATATTAAGGTGAAGTTAAGGTTGATTTTGTAAGGAAAGGTTAAGTCCCAGCTGTGTGCGTGGACGACCTCTGCAGCTGTGTGCGCAGAGGGCTTTTGTAAAGAATATTGAGGAAAGACCTGCAGCTATGTGCGCAGGGGCCTGTTGCTGTGTGCGTGGCTTTTTAAGGACTAAAGGGATCTGCAGCTATGTGCGCAGGGGCCTGTTGCTATGTGCGTGGCTTTTTAAGGACTAAAGGGATCTGCAGCTGAGTGCGCAGATCAAACTGTGGTTTTGTAGCAAGTTGAATAGAACACAGTTTGTGGATGTAACCCCTACACTGGGGGTGAACCACGTTATATCCAGTGTTGTGGTTTCTTGTGCTGTTTCTGTTTCTGTTGTATTTTATGCATTAATAACTGTATACATCTGATAAGTTAGATCGCTGCTAATATTTAGCTTCGCTGTGAATTCCCTGTAGTGGGTTGAGCAAGTCACGACTATTTATTTATCTACGAAGTTGTATGTGAATGAATGGTAAAGCATTATAATTATTGATTAATAAGGTTATTAAAGGCTAAGTTACAGTAATCCCCCTCTCTGCTTGCAGAAACCTGATTCTGCGGCACCCCCATAGCTGTTTCGGGTGAGACTGCAACCTGCGCGCAGGTTTTTGCCGAAAGGGCCAACACTGTGGGTCTTTTGTTGGTGCGACACTAAAGGATTAAACCCGGGTCTGCCCCATTTTCCCAACACTGACAACAAGTTTTTGCATTGTGTAGGGAAACTTAAAAGAACTTCTAGTGTAGACATGGTGCACATTTTCTGAGCCAAATTGTTGTAATCTCACAGATCACATAAGGTTACCAATAATACATACTAAAACATACATAACGATAAAACAGAGACAAGAGACAAGAACAAATAGTATTAAACAGATTATATTATTATAGTGAGTCCATACAATGCAAAGAAATGAACTGAGTTCTCAGTTTGTCTCAACAGCCTAATATATACAATTTACAAACAGTTACAAAATAACTACCTGTCGGTTCGGTGAACCGACGTGACTTTTAGGTAGCTGACCTAATCTTATGGTTTAGTCGGCCGACCGACTTAGTCAACTGATCGACTAAGTCAGCCCATCGACTTAGTCGGTTGATCGACTAAGTCGGTCCTCATTTCAAGTCGATTTTGTCTACTTGCTCCTTCTACATCTCCCCCACGAACAAAACGTTTATTCGTCCCGAAAAAACAGGGAGGTGCAAAATTTATGTTGGTTGGGTCCTTCAAAATGCTATTGTGGTGGACTATGTAGATAGATGGTTGGTCTTTTCTAGATGCAAACCTCGACAATAGCCGGAGCTGTGATAGCGAGGTGATGCTAAAACTCTGTCCAACTCTGTAAAGCTTTCTGGATGTCGATAGTTAATGTAGTTAAGCTTGACAGGACCAACATCTTTTCCTAAATGGGGACTTCCCCGATCTTTTCCATGTTGGGGCCCAAGGACTGGTTCTGCTCTTCTGCTATGTCAATGAGTCATTTCATCTACGGGCAGATGATGTCGACTTTTTCTAAGTTGGGAAGAGCTTGTTGCACCCACTGATGGGCTTCCCGTTCCAGCTTCTGTAGTTTGTTGGTTTCCAGCATTGTCTGATCTTCTATTGTCTACCTGAGTGCTGCCTCTGTTGTCTTCCTGCTCTCCAAATCCTAAATGCCTTAACAAGTCTGTTGTGTCTACTGATAGACCTGCCCATATTGAGTAGGCCAGTCTCTTAAGACTTCTTCGGTGACAACAGATTCCTCCATATGGTCCTGTAGAACTTTGTATGCCTCTGAGAAGGTAGTGTGCTATGCCAGTAGCAGTCGGGAAGTCTCTTCCTTCTGTTCTTCCTTAGTCTCTTGGAGGCATGCCTGGACGGTCGATACCAGGCTCTAGAAGAGCTGATATGCTCTTTCAAGCGGTCGATCTATGTCAAATTCGATAGGGCCTGGTATGACGGACTGAGCTAAAGTCCTGCATTTGCTGAGAAACTCGACCTATTCTATATTTTTGTCTATGAGCTCTTTAGTTTTTCGCACCGTCCTTGTCTTTGCTTCTTTGGCCAAGGTTTTGAGGAGTTGGCCCACCTCTGTGTTGGTCAAGGAGCTTGCATCCCTCAAACTAATCCGAAGTTGGGGAGTCTTTCCATGATGCTCCTTCTTCTTGTGCTTTTCTGGCTCTATCTCCTGTGTACCTGCAACAGTTGAGGGGGAGCCTTTGGTTTGTGGGATGGAAGTCGATGGTTTTTCCGGCTGGGGAGGTGGTATGGCCACTTTTGGCTGTGAGGATGTAGTTGGTTGTGAAATATTTGGCTGTGACTCAGGGGGTGGTGGGGGAGGTGATGATGGTGGTGGCGGTGGTGATAGAGTGGGAGAATGGTCAGGGGTAGTGGGTTTGGTGGAAGTGCATTGTGGACTTTCATCGGGTGATATGTCTGCTTCCGGCGGTGTAGTGGTGGGTAGGTCATTCTATGGTTTGGGGTCGATTGGCTCCATGGTAGACTGCGTTTGTCCAATCACATCGCCTTCTTGGTCGGTTTGTCATGTGAAGGTTGACGTCATGTGTGCAAAGACCGTGGGGTGGGCTCTACTGCTTGTATAGAGAGGAGTCTTTGTGTAAATTTTCTGAGCCAACTGAAACAGCTCAGGCAGCGTCTCAAAGAAATCCTTGAGTTCGGTATCTTTATCGAACTTTGATTGCACTGTCTCCGGTATCGCTCTTTGGTATAAGTCGAGGGTACTGACCGACTGTTGTGCCGGTGCTTGCTCCTCGACTACTGGTGTCAGTGATGGGGGTGGGGGGGTCGACACAAGATCGATGACGTTTTCAGGCATCGGCATTGTTTTTTCCTTCTTTGGTCGACCTTCAGGGGCTCCTACTTCGAGGAACCGTTGAAACTAAGTTTCAACTGGTACTTTGTTTGTGGCGGCATCCTCTATAATGTCTAGGGCTGCGGCTGCTATTTCCTCTTCATCATCAGACGACTCGGCAATGATAAGCTTGCACTTACCCTTGCCTTGTTTTTCCTTTTGGACTTTAAGTTTCTTTCTAGTGGCGGCTATCTCAGTGGCCAGTTTCTTGATGATGCCTCCTTATAAAGCATACTCAGGGTTGTCAGGCTCGACTTCACCCATCGGTTCCTAAGTTGGGGTGACACTTGCTGGAGCCGGAGGAGTTGTTCGCTGCTGTGGTTCCGTCGGCTATGGGTCGTCTCTCTTTGCAGTCAAAGGCTTGATAGTTATTTGCACCCAACCAGTGGACTCAAACAGGGTGTCCTCAGACACAAATGTACTTATGTAGAGGTTGAGCTCGTAGTATTCCTCTTTCTCTTGGTCGGTGAGTGGCTCCTCGATTGAGAAGTCGACCTGTTTGGCTGCCTCAGGAACTGGTATTTTTGTCTTTGCCTATCGGGACAATTCCTGGAAGATCTGGTGGACAGACGGATAGTAGTCGAGGGCGTTGGCCTTGGGGTCCTCGCCCTACATATACCAGACCGACATATGGTCGAGCTCCAACTATATGTGGGAGTTCGTTGGGAGATTTCGTCGGATGTTCTGAGGCACCCTCCATCTAGTTGTATGAACTTTCAACTGTTGGAACCAGTTTTCCAAAAACACTTTCCCCTGTGCTAGCTCATGCGGGGTTCCTTTTTGGGAAAAGAGTTTGAACCTATACATGTCGTATTTTGAGGGCTCCTAGAAGACTGGGCTTCCTTCAGGATAGATGTGGTACATCACGATCCAAAGGATGAGGGAGGGGAACTTGATGATTCCTCCGGTCTCTTGGCATCGCTCACAGATGGTTTTGATCATGTCGGCGACATAATATCCCCATCGATAGATTCGACCGCTAGTGGCAATTGTGTCGATGGCCTCCAGCATTTCCAATTTGAGATCACTACCCCGACCTGCTAATGTGAGTGTGATGGCGATGATTTTGGCCACAATCTGTGGCATTCGAGTGGCAATTTTCCTGATCATCAACCCTTTGGAATTTTTACTGGATGGTGATCCCGTAATTTCTTGGACCAACCCTTCCTTGATTCCAATTGGTACAGGGTTTCCTTGGTTAGACAGGCCAGTGAGTTTGGAGATGACATCCTCGGCAATGTAGATCGGCTCGTCGAAGTAGAACCAACCGTTGTGGTATCGACTGATGATGAATTTTACAGCAGCTTCTTTTGTCCCACCAAAGCTTGCCATCAGAGGTGCATTGTCATATCCAAAGATGGTGCTGCGTCAGAATTTTTTGGCTACTTGGGTCATTTTCTTGTCGATGAAGGCCCATTCTTGAATTTTGGCCCAGAGTTTCTGCCATGGGCCCTCCTGCACTTTGGCGTTCTTGATGTTTTTTAACCTGCGGACCATGGGTGTATCCGCAGCCTGGATCTCTTTGGATTTGGTCGATGCTCTGGTCTATTTGGGGCCATTGTGTCGGATTGGTTGAGGTTATCACAAGGTTTTTTATTTTTGGTCAACTAAGTGTGCGATTGCTCTGTGTATAAAGGATGTGGTGAATGAACCTTCGATGGTCCAGTATTTATAGGCGATGGTGTGGTTGCGTGCAGTAATGAATGTATTAATGGCAGACTTGATGTTCCAGCTGCAATACTCGAGTGTGAACTAATGGTGGATTGCTTTCAGTGCTCGAGACCATAAATGTGCGATGGGACTTTCGAGGTTGTCAGCCAGTGTCAGTGTTGGGAATGGTCGACAAAAATGGTCGATGAAGATGGTCGATGGTAATGATGTCTATTGTCGAAGTAGTGATTTCCTGTCATGGTGTTGTGTTTGCGGTGTTATTTTGGTTTTTTGTAATTTTTATCTTTTTTTTATTTTGGTGGCCGGTTATGGTCGTTATATGATTTTTTTTTTCTAGTTCCTGTAACGTTTTAGTCGGGCTCCATTAACGAGCTTCCGAAATACTAGGCCCTGTAATGTTTTTAGTCGGACTGAACCATTGGGGTGTATCTCTTCGACAACGTAAGGTCCCATCCATTCTGTGTGGAGTTTCTTGGGTTTTCCTTTGACTCGACTATTATAAAGTAAGGCAAGGTCACCGACCGACATGTTTTTGTTTTTGATGTTGCGGTTGTGCCATGCTTTCTATTGTTGCTTCTGAATCTCTTGGTGTTGTATAGCCATGAGTCTGTGTTCTTCCAACTTGCTGAGTTGAAATAGTCGGTCTTTTCTTGCATGTTCGACATCGACATGTAGTAGTTGTGCAATAATAGGTGTCTGCTGTCGGAAATGTAGGGGGACGACTGTTTCTTGCCCGTAGACTAGTCAAAAGGGGGTTTGGTCGGTCGACCGTTTATAGGCTGTCTTGTATGCCCATAAGACTACAGGGATTTTATCATCCCAGTCGTCCTTGTCGGTACTGCATATTTTGGTTAACCCTTTTGTCAATGTTTTATTGAAAGCTTCAATCACTCCGTTCGACTGAGGATGATATGTTGTACTTCGTCGATGGTCGATGTGAAATTGGTCGGTCAATTTTTTGATAGTTTTGTTGATCAATTGTGTGCCTTGGTCACTGATCAATGTTAGTGGGCATCCAAATCTAGTGATGATGTTTTCATAGATAAACTTAGCGGCTACCTCACTCGAACATGTATCGACTGGTTCAGCTTCTGCCCATTTAGTGACATATTCTACTGCAGTGATAATATATCTTGCACCTGATTTTTTGGCTAGGATATGAAATGGTCCTATGAAGTCTATAGCCCAGATTTTGAATGTGAGACTAGGGTTTATGGGTATCAAGGGCATTTCTATGCTCGGCAGAGGTCGACCAAGTTGTTGACATCTGTCGCATCGACTAACAAAACTTTTCCAATCTCTGTGCAGTGTCGGCCACCATAATCCTGACTGTTGTATTTTCTTTGTAGTGGTATCTGCTTGGAAATGTCCTCCTGCAGGTCCATAGTGTGCTTCATGCATGATTTGGTCGCGTTCATGTTCAAGTACACTCCTTTTGAGGATGTCGTCCAATCCCATTTTGTATAAAAATACATTGATGAGGCTGTAGGGTGCAGCCTTCATAGCTAATATTTGTTTCTTCTTGGTATTCATACCTTCGGGTGCCTGTCCGGTTTCTAAGAACTGAGCTATTTCTTCTAGTTCTTCTGGTACTGCTTCGATGCAAAATAAATGTGCATCTGGTAAGTCATCATCGACTCCGATCGATTCCTCCCCTGTGTCTATGCGAGATAGATGGTCGGGCCCGACATTTAGCTTTCCTAGTCGGACAATGAATTCAAACTCAAACTCTTGGAAAAGAAGTAGCCAGCGACAAATTCTCCCATGATGGAGTGGTTTATTGACAAGGTACTTCATGGCTTGATGGTCGGTATAGAATGTGAAGGGATTTGCTAAAAGGTAATGTCGATACTTTTGAAGGGAAAAGACCATACCTAGGGCTTCTCTCTCTGTGGTCGAATAGTTTCTTTCAGCCTTATTTAATTTTCGACTGCTGTAAACTATAGGGTAATCCATCCCATCATCCCCTGGTTGAGTTAGAATTGCTCCGATTGCTATTTCTGATGCATCGATATGCACATGGAATTTGGCCAACCAATTTGGAAATTTTAGAATGGGGGCTTCGACTAGTTTTCTTTTCAGTTTGTCGAAGGAGATCTAGCATTCCTCTGTCCACTTAAACTCTTGATATTCCTTTAGTAGTTCTTCCAGAGGATAGGTCATATCTGAATAGTGTCTTATGAATTTTCTGTAATAGCCTGTATGGCCAAGTAACACCATGACTTGTTTGGGGTTTACCGGTAGTTTCAGGTCGAGGATAATTTTAGTCTTGGAAAAGTCGACCTTGATACCTTGTTTACAGACAATATGCCCTAAGAGTATGCCTATGGGAGTTATAAAGATACATTTCTTAATGTTCAGGGAGAGTTGAATCTATCGACATCTCTCCAGCATAAGTCGGAGCCATTTGCAGTGATCTTTTAATGTGGAGTATATTGTCCAGTCGTCGAAGTATACTGCCATGGTCTTATATATATAATCTTGGAATGTTTTGACAACAATTCAAGAAAACACTGTAGGTGCATTCTTTAACCCAAAAGGCATAAATTTGTAAGCAAAGGAACCAAATTCACACACAAATGTTGTCTTCTTTTGATCTTCTTTTGCTATTGGTACTTGGTTATAGCTTGAGAATCCATCTGTAAATGAGTAGCATTCGTGGCCTGCAACTTCATTCAAGATTTCATCAGCATACGGGGTGGGGAATGGGTCTGTTAGTGTTACTTTGTTGAGCTCCCTAAAGTCGACACAAATTCTTAGCCTTGTCGGGTCATGTTTCTTGGGCTGCATGACCATTGGACTTGCCCATTCTGACTGGTCGATAGAGTAAATGATCCCTACTGCTAACATGTTGTCGATTTCCTTTTTGACTATTTCCTTGTAATTATGAGCTAGTTTATAAGGTCGTTTCTTGACAGGTTGGATATCAGGTTTAGTATCTATTTTCATTTCTCCCATTTCTTGTACTAATCCTTTTAAGTCTTTATAGTCCTTGGCAAAGACATCCTGGAATTCTCTAAGTAAGTTCACTATTTCGATGGTCTGTTGTTCATTCCAGTAGTCTCCAATCTTCACGATTTTTGGTCGGTCGTCGTTTGAAATGTCGACCTCTTTAGTTTTCACTTTGGCATCTAGCCACTCCGGTGCTTTAGCTTCATTGATCGACTGACTTCCTTCTTTGAACTGTGAGAATGTGGCAGGGAATTCGGCTGCAGTCATTCTGTCAATGTATGTTTTGTCGGTTGTCGCAACTTTTAGGATTTAGTGGATAGGTTTTGTTGTTTCAACGTGGTTGGATTTCCATCTGAAGCTCTTGCCTTCTGTGTGTTCATTTTCTAATTATAAACAAGTCAACTGTGGTTTTGACTCAGTTTGTATATTGTTACAGTACTTGATCTATCGATGGTCTTGGTAGGGTTTTTTTCTGGTCGGTTGGAGAAATTGTTTGATTTTCCATGCTGTCTCAGCCAATTTTTCATTTTGAGGTATGAAGTTGAAGTCTTTAATAAAAATTTCCCTCAGTTCCTGCTAGAAGAAGGTTTCACCTCTAGCCTCCTCCATCTTATACCATTTATTGGGTAAGTCGGCTAGGGTCGAAGGGAACAAATGTGGCCAGGCTCTGTCATCTTTATATCCAAGTCTTCTCCACTCCTTTTCACAAGTCTTGATATGTTCTTCTGGGTTCTAACCTTGGGTAAAGGTAGGTATCTGGGCTTGCTGGGTTGACTTCTTTCCACCAAACCGCTCGACAAAATAAGTTGAAGCAGTTGTCCAGGTCTGTAGTTTTGTCTGATGGGTGTCCCACCATCTAGCTGCTTGACCTGTAAACATTTCAACTAAGCTTTGAAGTCGACCATGTTCTCCAATAGTTTTAGATACTTGTTCGACGTGCATGACTGGTGATTCCCTTTCCTTATACCTGGGTAGTTCTGTAGTGTTTAAGTGGGTTGATTGTAAGGTAGGTCATTCCCTTATTTTCTTTTCAAAGATTTTGGGGATAATTGACACTATGAAGCACTGTTGGGTGGGTTTTTTCTGTACTTTTTGTATAGTCCAACACCCTCTTTCTTTTGTTTCATAATTTTCTATTTCCCGGTCATACAATTTGGCATCAGAGTTATAACCAATTGAGTCTTCGTTACCTAAGTGAAGTTCTCCATGGATGTTTGGTTCTTGTTAAATTTGAGCATATAGATCTGTAGACAAACACACAACTCACAAAGAAGATCTCACAATTTACTCAGCCATTGAAGAATGAAACAGTGCAAAAGGCTTGCAGCTGTGAATGCTTTCATTAATAAAAAAAGTAATCCAAATGATAATTACAATAATGTAAAATGGCTTTAATAGCCACAAGCAATTCGAATCCACATGAGGAAGTTTGAATTGATGACTCTACTTGACTGTAGGTAACCAAGACATTGTCTAAATCACTATAAGAGGACCCAGTAGTTAACTGTCCTTGTCTAAATCATAACCAGAGTTCATCGGAGTTCTAAAACACAACCAAGTGTTACATTTAGTATTAAATAATGGTTAACTGACTGTGGTAGGTGAGAAAAGTGCCCCACATGTGTGCAATCAATTAAACCTAGTGCTAGCTGAATGTAGAGAGCTAGAAATGAATGTAACTGACTCCTAACTTGGCTTGACTAATCATTTACTAAGGTGAACTGACCTTGGTTGGTTTCGGCACTCCTAGTTGCTTCCTAAATTGTAGGGATTGATCTAGGAGACTCCTAAACTTATGCAATCAAGTGCAATAAGTGGCAGTGAGCCTCAATTAGTGTTCCCCACACTTTGCTAACTGAAACATGTGCCCCAATTAGGTCAAGTTTAACCAATGGATCTAATGAATATAAATAGACTGGATGGACTCCCGATTTAGACATATGACCAAATTTGGACAAGGGAGGATTAATAATCCTAATAGTTCTGTGTAGTCAGCATTGTTGTGGATCTGGTAAAGTTGTCTGACATCAACTTCCTCATCAATAGGTTCCATCCAAGACTCTCCTTGGGATGGATGAATGGGTACAATGACTTTTTGACCATTTCCTTTTAACTTGATTCGTTCCTTGTCTAAGGAGATGGATGCTTTCATATTTCGTCCCCAAGGTCAACCGACTAAGGCTAGGAAGGAGATAGATCCTTCTTTTGGGTCAATAATTTCAAAATCCACCTTGTTTGAGATTCTTTTGATGGTCGTGTCGACATTTTTCCAAACCCCAATGGGTTCAATGAGGCCTTGGTCGGCGAGTTTCAGGTAAATGCTTGACTCGTAGAGTCGAGGTCTACCGATCTTTTCCCATGTATCCCGGGTAATGATATTTACTTGGGACCCGAAGTCGAGCACTACTTGTCCGACATGGTAACCTTCGATTTCCAGGTCGACAAGTGGGTCGACATCATTTTTGTCTTTTTGTTTTAAGCTGTAGATGTTTTTTGTTTGTTTTGCAGGGTTGGTACCTTTTATTTCATGCAATAAGTCAATGAACTGAGATATGGATTTGTCTGTTTGAGCGAGTTGGATTAATTGAGGTATTGTGTTGGGTCGACTGTTGACGATGTCTTCTTGTCGTGCAATGTTGTGAAATATGTGGTTTGCTTCTTGATATATTTGTTTTTCCTTCATAGGTTTGGGATAAACATTTGTGTCTTTAATCTTGCTAATTTGAGGGTTATCAGGCCCTGTTTTTGTGCCTTGTCGAGTGACAATATGTAAATTTTTAGTAGTTATTACATCATGTTTTTGTACATAAGATAAGACATTAACATTTTTCTTGGTATTAATTTTCTCTAACATAGTAGGACAATCCTCAAGCGAGTGATCGCCTACTCCACAGTGGGTATAGAATTTAAGATCAGTTCTATCCTTGTACAGATAGTCTGCATACCGGTGACCTTCTTTGTAACATATGAAGCACTGGGTAGGTCGATGCAGTCGTATGTCACAATTCCCAGGGAATCAACCTCTTCCTCTGTAACCTTGGCGTCGATTGTCGTACCGGCACTCATATCGTCGGTCGTCGTATCTTTGTCTGTTTTGTTCATTTGGTGGATTGTTTTGCTCATTATGTTGCGCCACTGCATTTGTTTGGTATACCGCATGATAATTCTGTCAGTTCTTCACGTTTAACTAACAGTCGGTGGTGTTGTGACTTTTGGTTTCACAGATGGCGCACCAGGAAGCCTTGCCATTCTTCATGTTAAATGGGCAGACTGTTGTAGAGTGGTCTTCGTGTTCCTGGCAAATGTCATAAAATGATTTGTTCTATACAAAGAGGACGTCTTGTTGGCTATATTCTTTTTGACAGTTATCTTTCGAGTGGTCGTTGGTTGAGCACTTGGTGCACCAGATCTCCTGATTCTTGAGGCTGAACTCCTTTAGAGACTTCTATACATTCTCTAGCTGCTGTTCCAGTCTATGGTCCATGGGGTATGCGGGTATGTCTTCGTCCATTTCAACCGAAAGAGCTTTTGTTAGCACATCCTTATATGTTTTGAACATCTCCAGACTAATATGTCGATGTACTTTTTGTGATAGTCCTGCAAGAAACCATTGAATTAGTAGTTGTTCATCAATAACGTAATCCAATTGGCTCAGTAAATATTTCCACCGCTTATCGTAGTCGTGGACGGATTCTCCTGGCTTTTGTGAAGTGGTTTTGAGCTTCTTTGCGACCAGGTGCTTAGCATCTAGAGGTTTAAAGAAGGACAAGAATTGCGCCTTAATCTCAGCTTTTGTTGCTCTGGGTTGTCTTTCCGAAAAAGTCATGTACCACGTCAATGTCCTTTTCCTTAAGGCTCCTGTGAACTGTGCCATTTTTCGGTCTTCATCTGTAACCTGGTTGGCTTTCCATGTCGACTCGCAAACGAACCAATGTCGTCGGGGGTCTTTGTATCCCTCATAAAGAGGAATGTGAGCGGATCCATGACCCATGTTTGAATCACTTTCACTTCTCTCAGAAGTTGGCGGTGGTAGAGGTGGGGGTGGTGGTGAAGGTGGTGGGGTTATTGATGTAGTCGTGCCCACGGAATTCTGGTCAATAGAACTTGCACTCCCGTCGATCATCGAGTCTTCGTCGACTTGCAGTCGGTTGATGTCAACTTCTACTTTCGATTTATCACTGCAACTTTGTGTTTGCAGGTCTGATTGTTTGATTTATTCTAAAGCTGTACTTGGCAGGGGGGGGGGGTGCTCCTTCATGTGTCAGTAAGAGCAAGTGGATACTGCGAAGGGAAGGCACCGCTTGAAAGGACACCCAACTCCCTTCCACCGGTCGACGTATAATAAGATGTCATCTAGGGTATGGTTCGTCGCCTAGTCGTCTCCATATATTGAGGTCACCAGCTCGTAGTCAGAGGTCTTCTTCGACAATAGTATGTATTCTAGTATGCGGATTTGTTGGGGAAAGGGTTATTCCTTCATTGGGAGCTCTTAGTTGGAGAGCTTCTGGCTGCTCTATCCACATTTATTCCTCCTTAGGGGACGCCTCTTGCTCTACGCCCCCTTCATGTTGATCATGACCCGACTCTGGAAGATTCTCCTCGCGGTCATTCTCCCTAGGGTTTTGTCCTCTGTGCAACCCTACGTCTCTTTAGCGTCTTGCTTCCCTTCTCTGTTGTTTTTCGTCCCTTTCTATTTTCTAGATGTCCGACATACTTTATGTTGTGCCCTTGTTCAACATCCTTAAAGAACATATTTCATCAAACAAAATTTTATTTTGTTTTGATGAAATGTTCGAATTTCTTAGGACAAATCTAATGAATCACCAGCTACTGAAAGGGTGGTATTCTGTGAGCTACTGAATCAGCAAAATTACATGTTTATTAACAACCTATGTGAACTATGGCTAGTGGACAAGATCGCTATATTGAAATCATTATTGGTAGTTGGTTTATAGTTCCAAGTTTGGGATAAGCTTTAGTTTTATTACTTCTCACCTTAAGTCTTCATTCGAATATTAATTAATGGGTATATGTTATCGGTTTATTGAAGACTAGATAAGGCCTTGAATATCAAAAACTTAATGATTTATGCCAACGCATCTTATCATAAGTGTATCCTTTAACTTCTGAATCATATTTGCTCATATTATTAATGTTTAGTGTTGATTGTTATAATGTGCCCCATACTATGAAGGTTTGATGTTGGCTTTCATGGTTATGACACGTCCTATCTAAAGCTTGTACTCTAACCTTTGAGTCCTGCATAATACAAGCAAATATTAGTCCCGACCATATATAATATGATTTGTATTCTGACTTATATTATTGCATGAAAGGGGTCGAGGTTGACACGATGGTTATGCTGCGTGCCCCATGTAATTTATTTGCCACCTTAAAAGGTTAATATCATTATAATCTAAGGTCTGTGCATCAACGTTCAAGGGTTTAATCCTTAGGAATTGTTTCGACCCATGCCATCGCCTCCGAAGTCGATCCACCTGCTGTAAGGTTGATTTGGTATCATTGCATTCGTACTCGAATCTGTCCATCACATTCAATGGCTAGTATGTGGCCAATGTCATGGCTCCATCCTTGTGCAACACCTGTGGTGTATGCGATGAGTGGTCTCGTGTCAATGGTGCCGAATAAATAATGGCAAGATCAGTTCAATCTAGAGTTGTTTTCCATCATTTCTTATTTCGATTGCCTTGCTGTGCTATCATTCCCTTCATGCCGAGTTTTCAGGGTTATCGGCTGCGTTTACTCATGTCGCAGTTGGTTTTTGAAAGTATTGGGCTCCATTGCTTAGGTTTTCTCCTCAGTCTACACCCTGAGTGCTCACTCTCTAGTTCTCTGTTGTGTTTCGATCTCTGGTATCTTTTCTGGTTGAGGTTTCATGCATGTGCACAGCTAGTCATGGCACCGGCGGTGAGAGTCGAGCCTTGTGAGATGAAGCTCCTTGATTCGAACCCTGAGCTTTTAACCAAGGTCGAAGCTGTCGGATGGTTGCCGTTTATCAGTAAGTTCTCGGACTCAAACCCTGAGGTGATGAGGGTGTTTGCTGTGTCTTTGGTCGACTCTCGGGTTAAGGTGGGTGATCTCTAGTTTCGAGTGGACAAGCATTCAGTTGCGCTTGCCACTGGCCTATCATTGACAGGCGAGCGATGGTTTAAGTATAAGAAAATGAACATAACTGAGTGGAGGAAACTACTGAAGAATCCTTGTCAAGATGTATCTTTCTGAACTGGTGTGTCCCGCAAATACATTAAGAAGGAACAGCACCCGGTCTTGGACTTAATCCACAGGTATGTGACTTGTGAAGGTCGTCTCTCTTCGGCTTACATTTACCATCTCAGTTTGATGTCTGTGTTTATCGGTTTCCCTCTGAATTTACCTTATTATCTAGTTCAGAGTCTATCTAAAATGTCATCTACTATTAAAAAGGGCTCGAAACACATTAGTCATAGCCTATTCCATCACGGCTTGGTCTGGATGTTAATTGAGAGGGAACTGTCAAAATTAAACCGGTCATGGGATGAGTTTATTGAGTCTAATGGTTTCTCGGCCTTCAGCCACTGTCAATTTGATTGTCCCGAGGAATGTATCAGGCATCAAGAGCCGAATCAAGTTTCAGTTTCACCTTTATGTGAGCCTGTGGCTAACCCTACCGGTCGTATGAGCTCCAACACTTGTAATGACTCTGCTTCCACTACGGTAAGTAGCCCTGGTACTCCTCTCGCTTCTAAGCACATGAGGAGGTCTTCAAATTTTTCGCCGGTTACACAAAAGCATGATGTTGATAAAACCTATAATTAGGGAGGTAACAGGCCGAAAGCTAATGTGATGGGTAGGTTTACTAGAAGCATGTCCAAGCGTAATGTTGTCAAACCACCCGTGAGCGATAGTGTTCATGTTGAAACTATCGTGATAGATGATGGAGAAGGGAACCCTGTTTTTCCTGATGATGATCATAATGTTGGGCATGAGTTCATCTCGAACCTTGCCGATGATAGCCCTCCTATGTTTGATAAGGATGTTCGCGTTGATCCTGTTGTTGATCCTCCCGTTAAGGGGAAGTCTGTAGAGACAAACTTGTCAGGTTCTTATCAAGTTGGGGATATGATTCACCCGCTATTTGTTAACTGCTTGTTGGATAAGATACATCGAATGGAGGGTGAGGTGACTGAGATGTTAGCTCATCGTGATATTGTGGAGGCTGAGAATTTAAAGTTGAAAGAGAAGGAAGATTCAAATGCCAAGTGTTTGCTGCGTCTTAAAAAGCATAAGAATCGTTTGATTCGTAGAGTACTGAAGTTGAAGAATGAAAACCATAAGAATGAAGAGAGAGTACGAGAGCTCAATGCTCAAGTTACGTTAATGCAATTCAAGGGTCAGTCGTAGAATCCAGCAAAGGGTGTAAACATTCAAGTGTTTAACGCCCTTGTGAAATTATAATGTTTTGGGGTGCACTTATTTTTGGTTTCAGGTTTGAAGTCATGATAGGTTGATAATCAAGTTTGTTTTTCCTTACAGGTATTTTTTTGTATTAATTCATTCATTTTATAGTTTATTTTATTTTGTTGTTGTGTGTGTTTTAATTGTATTTCTTTTATGTATAGCATCGCAGGTATTGGTGTTGATGTTCTTCCTCGGATTTTGATGGTTGTTTACTTTTTGGATGATCCCCACATAATCAGGAACGAATCGATTTAGCGGAGCTGTTTTTCAGGTGTCGTTATATCATTGATGTTTTTGATATTTCTGATTCACTGTTGTGAATTGAATCTTTCCCATTTCTAGACATTTCCACGTATATAGAAAAATGACAACTTCATTTGTCATTTTTAAGAGAAATCGGTTAAAGATTTCGATTTTGTAATCTTTATTTTATAGAATTGTTTATTTTGGGGAGATTAAATGTATTTAAAAGGAAAATAGCATGACGGTGAAATGGGGGTCGATAGTTTGGAGAAGAGGAGACAAGACCACTGTTTGATTTTTCCTATGACTTAAGGCAGTTTGCTGTTAGCAGCTACAGTATTTTAAACTGGTGATACCTATATATATTTACAGTATTTATACTTCACATATGTGTTTATGGTATTGCTTGGTCTTGTCATTTTTTTTCTACATTATTAATGTTTGTCATGATCTCTTTAATGAATGATGCAAATATATCAGATATAATTGTCGACTTGTGCTGATTTCAATTTGCTCATGTATTTCATGTTGTAAATTTGATGATTGAGATCATAACGCATGTGATTTATGTGTCTATTGTATGACCTTGTTTAATTTCTAAATTTCTTTCGAATATGTTCAAGGTTATTAATGCGGTAGTCCCATTGGCATTCGATTTCAGGATTAATATTTTCGCTCCTGATCAGGATAGGACTTAGAGTAGATTAATATAATTTCTTTTCTGTTAATTATGTTATTGAAAATTCATTAAATCAGAGTTGTATATTTATACCACTGTCAGGTTATTTTTCGACTTTTGTGATTAGTGTACATTTGTTTATAATGCATTTTTGTCACTCATTTAACATGTTAATATTTGGTTAACTATTGATTATTATATTATAAATTAAATTGATTGAGTAGATTTAGTTCATATATTAATTTTGTAATATTACTAATTAATTATTAATCAAATTAACTAGTTTAATTTGTACATTCGTAGGTATTTTGTAGATTTAATTAACCAGAACAGTAGCCTTAGTTTTTAGACTTCTTTAATTAGAATTTCAGGCTAACAGAGCCTTTAAACCTATCAGGAACAACCATCCCAAACAGCTTGGAGCCTGCTTTAAGGATCTCGGTCTGGGTTGTTTTCCCTCGTTACGTGTATAATCATTTATGCCCGTCAACAATGGCGCTAGAAGGAGGGCCAGCTTAAGCAAATGGCTGATGAAGACAACTTTGTTAACAAAATTAATCATCCTTCCACCCCTCAAATACAGTCATCATCACAACCATGACTCTCCAGTCATCACGACTGAGTGAGGCCCCACTAAACGAATCTGTTCGAAACCTTATCTCCCAGTTCAACTCTAGCAGTGTTCACCAACCTGAAGAACTTGACTAGTTCGAACAGGCCATAAACAAATCTCGTAGGATTTTAACAAGGGCTTATTCGAATCTCACTGGGCGCCAACCCACTGAACTGCCTCTCCCACAGATTACACGTCCCCACACTCATCATCCTGAACCTGCTTCGGAAGAACAAGAGCAACCAGCAGGTGTATTCCCTGATCTTTAGATACAACAATCTTTAATAGGCACCAATCTACCATCATCTTCTACAGGACCACCTGCTTCAGGAGGGTCTGGTCAACCACCATCACCGCCTCATCGCCTCCTCACATCATTCACACACCACCTTCACCACCCCCATCACCAAGGGACATGGCAAGTGTAAACGCTAACCCAAATGCTAATATGCCATGGTTAGCTCAGGATGCAGTTGTTGTTCCAGGCGATCAACATCCTTTACCCAAGCATCCTGAGAAGCTATTACCTAAATTCAACCCTGAGCTGAAAGAACCAGCTGAAGACCATGTCAAGAAGTTTATGCTAGCAGTTCAGCTCTTGGATGTTGAACATGAAGATGTAGTCTGTCAACTTTTCCCTTATACATTTGAGGGTAAATCTTTGACGTGGTATTTTTCACTTACGGCTGGTTCCATTACCAGTTGGAATGAATTCGACCTTGCTTTCATGAACAAGTTTGGAGACAACAAGACTCTAGCTGCCTTGGTGTTAGAACTGTCTAGGATTCTCATGGAAACCAAGGAAAAGGTCAAATATTTTAACCAACGATTCCTAACTCTAAGAAACAGGATTCCTGCTACTTCAAGGCCAGCTGAGGATGTCACTATTGAATTTTACACTTCAGCCTTGCCTGTGTCAATGGCCATGTTTGTCAGAAGAGCAGCCAAACCTACTCTTGCTGAAAACTTTGAAGAAGCAATTAAGGTTGAGAAAGATATGTATACCATAAAGATAAACCCTGGGGTAGATACCGATTCTGCATCTTCTTCTCGAAAAAATACTGACAGTCCTACCAAGAACACAAGCCCTGAGAAAAAGGGCCAGGATTCGCTAGACTTAGACAGCCTCCAAAGAGTTATTAAAAAGCTGTCCAATGAAATCATTGATTTAAAGAAAGGTACTTCTAAAAACACCCCTAATAAAGAACCACCTAGACAGCCTTTCAAAAGGCCATTCCCGAATACAGCTGCAAAACAGAATCCACCCTCTGAAGCTAATAGCATTGAAGAAATTAACAGTTTCCTCAAATTATTAGTTTCAGGTCTAGAAACATCAACTGAAAATGAAACTCAATCTTCAGGACAGAGTACTGAAGATGCCCAAAGCAAAGATAATGACACAGATGAAAAACCTCCTCAAGTTATCAGTCATTTCTTGGATACATCAGAATTGACCGATGATGAGGATATGGGTGTGGTCAATGTAAATCAGCATCAATACAACACTAGAAGCAAGAAAGATCAGTCCCTAGGGGAACCTTCTACAACTGCTACAGATAATAGTTTAGCTGTCAAAACAAAGAATCAACCTGCAAATATTAATCCTACACCCTCTCTTGAGTTAGAATACGATCTGGTTGAAGATTTAAAGAAAATCAAAGCCAACATATCTATCTATGAACTCCTCAAGTTACCTGTGATTCGAGATAAAATGATGCAAGGGGTATCTCCAAGTAAAAATGGGAAGACTCCTTCTAATCAAAACAGTTTTGCTAATACCAAGGATAACTCAACAAAATCTTCAGTCAATGCCTCATCCATAGGTAAGAAATCAGACTCTTCAACTCCTCCTTTTTTACTTACGTTTGAAATTTGCAATCAAAAAGTGCATAGGTATGATAGATTCAGGGGCCTAGAAAAATGTTATGCCATACTCAGTGTGCAAAAAACTTAATGCAGTCCCTGTGCCATGTGATACAAGTATTGTGCAGCTTGACCGTTCAAACGTGAAAGTAATAGGAAAATTGAATGAGGTGATGATAAGGTTAGCTTCAAATCCTCAAGTCCATTTTATCATAGATATAATTGTCACAGATATCCCTAAAGCATATGGCCTATTTCTCAGCAGAGATTGGTCTGAAAAATTGAAGGGATATTTTGCGACAGACTGGTCACACTTATGGATATCTCATAATGGTCACCCGAACAAGATCAGAATTGATCGAGAGTTCTATATGAAACATACGGTCACCGAACTGGATGACTCGAATGAACCAGTATTGTTTACTGATACCATAATGGGCAATTATATGGTAGACTCTTTCTTTGGGAACCTCGAGGCTAAAACTTCATCAATCTCAGATGCAAAACAGCAATTTGAAATTTGCCATTTTACACAAGTTCCAGATGAAATTCCAGTTCCAAACACGACACATTTAGATCTCAACAATGGTCTCTGGTCTCTATACTTTGACGAATCTAAGTCAAAGGAAGGGGCTGGGCCCGGTTGTTTATTGATCGATCCCCATGAAAAAAGGTATTTCATTGCTTCCAGGTTAGAATTCAATTGCACCAATAATATTGTTGAATATGAATCCCTTATTCAAGGGCTGAAAAAAGCGATTGACCTGGGAGCCAAAGCTTTGGTAGTGTTAGAAGACTCTGAGATCATTGTTAGACAGGTACGTAACACGATACATTGCATTGCTGGACATCTGAGAAATTACCAGGCAGAGGTATGGAATCTATTACTATCATTTGAAGCCTTTAACATAAGCTCTATTCCTCGTTATTTAAATCAGGAAGTAGACCTTTTGGATAATGTTGCATCAAGGTTAATTCCGTCTGAAGGGATGCTTACTGATTCTTTCTCTGTTGAACTTCTTTTCAAACAGTCCATACCTGATAACATTTTCAATTAGAGAGTTTTCGACCATGATGAGCAGCTGATCGATTTTCTGACTTTGAAGGATACTTTTAAAGATGCAGTCATCGATGAAATGAATCATGATGAAGATCTATATAATTTTGCGGTAATTCATAAGCCTTGTTTGATTCAATAATCTCTCAATCAGGTTAGTACCCTTCCTAGATCTGTAATCAGACTTGAGAAATTCTATGACTTAAAATACAAATTCAAAGCTGCAAGAAACTGTAAAACCAATAGCTCCATTATGCAGTCTGAAATTGTAAATCTAGGCACAGAACACAACCCTCAATCTGTCAATCTGGGTAGTATGTGTACTCCCCAAGAAAAGACAGCCTTCATATGACTCTTTAATGAGTTTAAAGATATTTTTGCATGGATGTATGATGATATTAAGACATTCGATCCAAATATAATGCAACATGTCATTCCCATTAAACAAGAGGCTAAACCTTTCCAACAGAAATTGAGGAAAATGCATCCTAGCCTAGAACCGGCTGTTAAGAAGGAGCTTAATAAACTCCTTGTTGCTAGAATAATTTTTCCAGTACGGCATGCTCAGTGTGTGGCAAATCTTGTCCCCGTCAGAAATAAAAATGGTGATATTAGGTTATGCGTCGATTTCCAAAATCTGAATAAGGTTTCAGAAAAGGACAATTATCCTATTCCTCCAATGGAAAAAATCTTACAACAGGTCTCTGGATCTGAAATGTTTTCACTTTTAGAATGTTTTTCAGGATACATCCAAGTGTTAGTGTCCAAGACAGATCAATTGAAAACAACTTTTAGAACTCCTTGGGGAACTTATGCTTATAGAAAAATGCCATTTGGTCTAATTAATGCTGGAGCAACGTTTCAAAGGGCAATGGATATCGCATTTAGAGGACTGATCGGTAAGTTTGTTGTTATTTATCTTGATGATATAATTGTCTTTTCAAAAAATAGAGCTGATCATTTAACTCATCTTAGGAGAGTTTTTGAGCGCTGCAGGAAATATGGGATCTCTCTGAATCCAAAGAAATCCATCTTTGCGGTTACAGAAGGTAAGCTACTGGGTTTTGTAGTTCCGAAAACAGGTATCAATATCGACCCTGAACGTTG
>LPNX010513101.1:17500-25178 GCA_001517045.1 Pseudotsuga menziesii | reverse complement strand
ATAGCTTCTTTGTTGTAGTGTAGGTACATAGCTTCTAGGTATATGGTCTATTGGTTTTTAGGTAATGGCATTCCAAGAGATCAACAAAGTCGATGGTTCATCTATCCAACCTCTGTTTTCCAAGTTATGTCAAGCTTAAATTCGCATGAAAATGTCGTTCAAGGACACTTGGTGACTCTCATTCTGGGAGTGAAAAACCAAATGGAGAAACAAGATTGCATGTTGTTGGCTCTTAAAAGTGTGTATGGAAAGTGTCGATATGGGAACAAAAACAGACTGGCACGGTGGAGGGTTTTGCATAGTTGACCCACTAATGCGAGAGTTGCATTGAAGGAAACTGAGCAAAACCCTAGTTTAGAAAACCGATGCACAATGAAGTCACTAGTGCCATGAAAACGTGGTGGAGATCCCCCCCTAGAAGTAATGGCATTCCATGAGACCAACGGAGTCGACGTTATATTGATCCGACCTCCTCTTGCTGAGATATGTCGAGTTGAAAGTCACATGAAAATGTCGTTCATGGACATTTTGTGACTCTTGGTCTGGGAGATAAAAACCAAAAGGAGTAGCAAGATTGCATGTCCTTGGATTCAAAAAGTGTGTATGGGAAATGTCGATATGGGAACACTACCAACAGATTCGATGGTTCGTCGATCCGGCCTTCGGTTGTTGAGTTATGTCGAGTTGAAATTCGCATGAAAATAGATGATGACCACAAGAAATGATAACCAATAGTAGAGAGAATACATAAATAAGATCCCACATAGGCACACAACCCAAGAGAGATAGGTAGAAATCGTCATGTAATAGTGCCTAGGCATGCCTCCACCCCAGATTTTGCAAACTAGAGTTTTGCCCCAGTAGCAACCATCCAACCATGAAAATGGTGCACTGAACCTACAAAATCCTATACTGAGAGGTCAGGGTTCACCTTCTCATGGAGGCCATGCCCAAACACACCTACAAGAGCTGACAGAATCGAAAATCATTGCCCGATTTGTTTTTTGGACCCCGACCTACTACAACTCACCATAGAACGTTGACCGGGGCTCTGATTGATGAACCGTTAATTCTGTTAGGATCATGGCACATGATTATAGTCATAGTGGCCTCACCCGTGACTCTGCATGGACCAGGCATGCCTCCAAGACATATTTTGCAAACTAGGATTTTTCCCTAGTAACCACCATGCAACCATGGAAATGTTGCATCGGCCTTACAAAAACCTATGCCGGGAATTTGTGGGTGGCCTTTCCATGGGGGTCATGCCAAAGCACACCTACAAGAGCCAACGTAATCATAAATCACCCCCCATTTTGGTTTTTGGACCCCAAAGTTGAATTAGCCCAAGTGTCCTTGAATGACTTTTGTAGGCTTACTACAACTCTCCAGAGAACATTAACGAGGGATCCGATCGAGAAACCGTCAGTTCCATTAGGATAGTGGCATAGGATTATGGCCAACGAGGCTTTTCCCCCAAATCTGCACGGCCCGAGCATGCTTCTAGGCCAGATTTTGTAAACTAGGGTTTCGCCCCACTAATCACCATGGAACCTTGGAAACGGTGCACCGACACTAGAAAACCCTATGTTGGGAAGACGGGGGTGGAATTTCCATGGTGTCCATGCCAAAACACACATGTAGTATCCCACGGAGTCATAAATCATCACCCGATTTGGTTTTTGGACCCCGGCCTTGAATTGGCCTAGGCGTCCCTTAACGACTTTTGCATGCCTACTACAACTTACCATGGAATGTTGACCAGGGTTCCAATTGACAAAACATTGGTTCCGTTTGAATTGTGGCATGGTATTCTGGCCAAGGTGTCCTCCCCCCTTAAATTTACATGGCCCAAGCATGGCTCCAAGACATATTTTGCAAACTAGGATTTTGCATCAGTAGCCACCATGCAAGCCTGGAAATATTGAACAGGCCCTACAAAACCCTGTGTCCGGTGGACAGGGGTGGCCTTCCTATGGAAGACATGCCTAAAAAAATGTGAATAAGCTAACAGAATTAGAAATTTCCATCCGGTTTGGTGTTGGACCCCGAACTTGGATTGTCCCTGGTGTCCCTAAACAGTTTTTGCATGCCTACTACAGCTCGCCATAGAACATTCACCGGGGCTCTGATCGATGAACTGTCAGTTTTGTTGGGATATTTGCATGAGATTATAGCCTAGTTTCTTCCCCCCAAACTCCACATGGCCTAGGCATGTCTCCAAGCCAGATTTTGCAAACTAGGGTTTTGCCTTAGTAACCACCATGCAACCATGACACAGTGCACCGTCCCTACAAAACCCTATCTAGGGGGTCCATGGGTGTCCTTCCCATGGATTTCATGTCCAAACATAGCTACCGAAGCCAACTAAATCATAAATTTCCACCTGGCTTGTTTTCTGGACCTCAGCCTTGAATTGGCCCAGGCGTCCCTGAATGGCTTTTGCAAGCCTACTACAACTCGCCATATAAAATTGATCGGGGATCCGATCAATGAACTGTCAGTTCTGTTGGGATCATGGCATGGTATTATTTCTAGGGTGGCCTCCTGTCTAACTCTACATGGCCCGAGCATGCCTCTAGGGCATATTTTTGAAACTAGGGTTTCACCCTAGTAACCACCATGCAACCCTGGAAACAGTCTACCAAACCTGCAAAAAACTGTGTAGGGTAGTCCGGCGTGGCCTTCTCATGGAGAAAATTCCCAATCACATCCACAAGAACCAATAGAATAAAAAATTGCCACCCGATTTAGCTTTTGGACCCCCACCTTAAATTGGCCCAGGCGTCCCTAAATGGCTTTTGCAGACCTACTTCAACTCACCATAGAACATTGATCGAGGCTTCGATTGATGAACCATCAATTTCATTGGGATCATGGCATGGGATTATGGATAGGTTCCGCCCCCCCAAATCAGCATGAACGTGGCATGCCTCCATGCAAGATTTTTCAAACTAGTGTTTCAATCCAGTGGTGTCCATGCAACCTTGGCAATGGTACACCGGCCCTTCCCATGCCTTATTGTGTGTGTGAACTACATTGCGCAAGTTAGAGGAGGAGTGGTTAATAGATCTGAATAGTCATCTCATAGAAGCTGTCGAATGTTTAGGGTAGGAGTGTTCGAACATTAGTCTATTCTTGTAGTGTAAGAGGAGTGTAAGCGCAATTACCCAATCTCATTCAATATATCCATCTGGATCCTCTCTATTGCTAAATTTCTCCATCAATCTCGTGTGCTATGAATGAGGCAAGAAGTAACGTATCTTGGTTGAGTTCTGGTTTGAAATTTTCTGTGGACGGATGCTCATGCCATCAATCAAGTTTGTTAAGTGATAGACCACAGAACCTGGTCTGTAATCCATGAATACATGCCCACTAGTTCTTCTTAATTTCCCATCTAGTGTAATATATTCACTCTCAACCACCATCGATCCAATAGGAAATTCATTTCCTTCATCATCAATCAATGATCCATCTAGGATTTTATTACCTTGAATGCATCGTGTCAACCAATAATTCATGTCCCATTCCTTGTCTTTCATGGAAACAATGACATATATGTGTCCTATATGTACAAGATCCGAGATATGGTCATAGTTCACCAAAATCGCTGAATGATCCTCCTCTAAGTGGGTTGTTTCAATGACTACACATGGGTCTACTACAAGTGACACATGATCCTAATCATCAACCTAATCCATGCATTCAAATTCATCCCATTCACCACTTCTACAAGGGTTGCAAAAGCAAGCAAGTTTTCACGTCCATATTTCAAATAGGGGGTTGTTTGAGCTTTGAACCAAATCAAATACATGTGTTCCTTGTACTATTCCACAACTATCGGAATAGGATCGATCTATGTCAACCAATTGCCAAAAATTCCTAACTACTCTTCCTACCCTTGTTGATGTATGTTGCACCTTAGTTTAGTATGACATTGTTGCAGAGCACCATTGAACTATGGATTCTGCATCTTTGATATGGGGGTTTTTGGTAAACCTCATCTCCTCCCTTCGTAGTGTGGTCTTGATGCATGCACTGACCCCTTCATTCTCACCTTTTCCATGCCTGGCCTGAAAGTAGATCCATATATGCAACACATTATAATTCTTATGAAACATACTCATCCACTGGAAGACTAGGGAATTTTTGAACTTTCCCACACAACCATATGACCATATCCAATGATGATCCATCTGTATATCTCCCTCCTTTAGCTGATCATAGAAAATTCAAAAACAATGTTGCACATAATGCAGATCATGGCATATGCCACCACTTATGTCAAATTTTTTTTCCTTCTATATTATCTTGTTGTTAATGATTATCTCAGGGCCATGCCTATACATAATATGTACCATGATGTTGACATGGTCGGAATGGTAGTATTGACTCTGAATTTCATTTTGTGGCTGAAGGGTGTAGTTTTCTACAAAATCCACAATTGTCAATATGGTCCCAATGGGAAATTTTTCCTTGCATTTTCTATGTGTCTCATCCTACCATCATGCTAGATGCACATGCTGAACATACTGCTCAGTTTTCATGTAGAACTCCATAAAAAAAAATCACATATCTGTGCCTGTTTCCATGAAAACAAGGGACGTATTAGAATGTGACCTTCAAATAATGTATATGTAGAAAATGAACATATAAGAGGAAAAACATGCAATCATTAGAGGAAATTTCAATTTAAAATGGGCCTTCCAAAAATAATACAAATTCCATGTCATCATGTATTAGCCAATCAAAATGCTTTAAAATTCAAAAAGGGAGCACCTCTTAAACAATTTTTTAATATAAATTTGGGGATAGGTATCATGAAAAAAACTACTTTTTTAATTCGTATTTTCAACATATCTCCTTGTGTTTTTACTCAAATATTGATCAGGACAGCTCGTTGGATGTGGAATTAAATTCTGCATCCAACAAGTACCCACTCGGCATACTTTTGACAGGCCCTGCTACCCCCAAAACAAGAAATACCTGAAAAATGTGATGATGATGTATTTCAGTTATTTCTTGTTTTTGTGGTAGCAGGGACCATCAAAAATATTTCAAGTGGGTACACGTTGGATGCGTAATTTAATTCCACATCCAACGAGCTCTCCCAATTGAAATTTGAGTAAAAACACAGGGATATATGTCGAAAATATGAACAAAAAAGTAGTTTTTTCTTTTCTTCCTCCAAAATTAATAAATATTATTTTATTAATTTTCCTTAGGAGGCTCATTTTGAGTTGAAATTTCCTCTAATGAATCATTTGGGCATGTGACCTCACCAATGCAATATTTTTACTTTCTTTTGCACTATATGATTGATAGGTTATGTACTTGAAGCTCTGCATCTCCACAATCATACTTCCAAATTGATGTTCATCGCTTCCATGAATGCAACAGTTCAAAATAGAAAACTCACTGCACTTGGAATAATTCCCATATAGACATTATTTTCCATAGTATTTTTGTCCTTCGTGCCTTGGACACATGGTCCTGCTGATAAAATCCCTTGATGCATTCGGTAGTATTACGGATTTATTGCAGCCTTGCTCAATGTTAGTATGCAAATCACAAAATATATGTTTATACGTGTCATATAAATATTGATATTCTACATGGTATATACAACAACAAGTGTTCGGATCAATGCATATACAAATGTACCATGGTTTACATTTCTCAAAGGACCTTTGTCCCAGGTTCAATTGTGTGTGCTCATTCTTGAATCTCTCATAGAATTCAGTCAGTGTCATGTTAAGGAAGTGTTCGATGTGGGGTTCACATTCAGTAGAACATTTTCTTAGGTTTAGCACATCTATTTGGTTATATGAAGGTTTGGTATGATCATGCAAGAACTTTTGTACTAATTCCTTAACATCATCAATTATCTTGATATATCGAAGAGGAAACCTGCCGACAAAAGACCAACAATATTTTCCACCTGGAGTCTCAATATTTTGTCTTATAATAGAGTACTTCTTAACAGTTTTTCTATTTAATTTAAGTATGTGAGAAGTGTGTGACATGAGGTGACGTTGTTGTGTTTACTTGCTTACAACTAATTTTGATAACACACGATGAGCAGCACAAATATCTTTAGTACGAGACGTCTTCCCAATCACATTAACAGTAGATTGGATATTTCTAACAATATAATTGCTAGCCTCTGTACTTCTAACCATATTTATGCCCATAACTCTCCTAATAACAACTAAACAATTTGACTTTAACAAACATAGTAATAATTGACATTTACCTGCATCGCCTTTGGATTAAAAATATTCCTTCATTAATTTTCTACATTGCTAATCGATAGTGCATTTGGGAAACTTACCTTCAAGGATTGACAGACAATTTTCATCCACATGGATACGTCTAAGAGTCTTTTTCTTGTACTAGACAGTCGAGGTAAGGAAGGTGGAAATGAGTTGTGAATCCTAGAGCTTCTTTGTTGTGGTGCTTCATTCACATGTTGGCCCATATTGGGAGTGTGCTTGAAATGGTTGTGGTCTTCTTGGAGAGATTGAAAATTATTCATTGCTCCTATGTCCAATTCCTGATACTCAACGTCTCTCAATATACCTATGTCTTAAAGAGATTCAACATGTCTCATTGATGGATTGTTGGTTGGAGACTCTGTTGATGTTGGAATTTGAGTTGGGTTTGTTGGAAGCAACTGCTTCACCCATGGTTATGAACTAGAGGTTTTTCTGTCATCAAATATGTTAGGATCGGTCACAGTATCAGTAGAAATTTCTGGACCATGTCTCACTCTTTCCATTTCCAACCTGACCTTTTCTCTTACCTCATTTTCCTTTTAAATGGGCATATTCCTTCTAGTTTTTCTTACTCTGTTATGTGAGTTTCCCATCTCCAAAAGTTTCTTTATCAAAACTATGAGGTCTACCCCTGCATAAGAAGCAACAAATAAGGTATTAGTTCCATTATACAAGAAACACGACGTGTTCCAACATAATTAACTAAATTACAGATATGTTAGTAGGGTAATTATTGGCATTGATACATTAACGCTGATTAAAGGTTGCTCTTTATGTTTGAACTAAAGTTTCATTTCTATACTCTATTTTATTCAAGTCAAGAGATTCAAGTTTGAAGGTATTAAAGCTATAGGATTATGAATTCCTTTGTGTTCAAAAAGTAGTGGAAGTCACAAGAATACATGAGTGAAATATTCTTCATTTCCAACGCATTCAAACAATATGACATTACATGTAATATGCCACATTAATTGTGAGGGAAGAAACAAGTTGTTGTTTGGATGTCTTGGGAATAAATTGAATAAATTACTTTCATTAAGTTACACTAACTAATGAGAACAAATTGACTAATTACACAATGAGGAGGTTGAAAATCCCCCAAAGGAAGGAGAAATCATTAAGGTAGAGGCATCCCTGTCAAGATCAAAGGAATGTTATGATAAATGTAGCATAAAGAGGAGAGCATGGACAAGTTGGTGAACTATTCAATATGGACCCTTTCCCATGATTTCTTCTAAGGTTTTTATACAAATTGAAGAGTCTCAAGAGAGAACCTCATCTATGCCATCCTTGTCAGAAATCAAAATATTTTCATGTGCAAATCATTATTGGTCTACATTGCATACTTCATCTTGCTTAGAGAATATGAAAACTTGGTGAACTATTCAATATGGACCCTC
>LPNX010513101.1:0-12500 GCA_001517045.1 Pseudotsuga menziesii | reverse complement strand
CACAAGAAGACACAAAGACCTACATCCTAAAAAATATATCATTCATTTACTATGTTAAGACCAAGATGTCATGGACCAATGCTCGACCTTGTCATTTTATGGCGTCACTGACTTCCGTAATTAAAAAAAGGTATAACATAAATAAATATGGAAAACTAACGCTGCACTAGACACACATGTTATCTACAACTCTATAATGTTTTTCACAAAATTCCACTATTTCCATACCAAATGCGTGGACCAGCGCAAACATATTCATTATATTTTGGGAAAAAAATAACATACCAACCTTAGAAGAACCTCGTATTTTGGGATTTATACTTAGTTTACATAAATAAAAGTTAATATTCTGGAAGGTAATCCAATTTTCTACGTTTCATATTCTTACGTCATATTCCAAAAAGTTGAGTAGGTACCTCTAATATTGGTTTTTAACGTTCAGATTTCTATTTTTCTAGAAGTCCATTGCAACGAACACGTCATAAGTGACCATCATTAGCTTGCTTCAGCCCAAAAGCATTATTTCCTTTGGATTGACAAACATACCTACTTTCTTGAGGAAAGCATTATTTCTTTTAGATTGACAACTTTATGTACTTACTTTGTTGACAAAATAATTTTTACCTTTGAGTTAACAAATTTATGTACTTACTTTGATGACATAAGCATTCTAGCCTTTGGATTGACAATTTAACAACTCTATGTACTCATACAAAGAATTTATTGATTGAAATTTTGAAAATATAAAGCCACTTAAATAATAAAATCATATCATTGCCTTTGGAGTAATATAAAAAAGATGTAGTTAAACTCCTTGAATGCATTATTATACACTTCAAGAGATTGGCCATAGAAGACATAATTTTATTTCACAATCATTTAAAAAATTAGTATCCTCAATATCCATCATTGCATGTTTTAAGTTATATTTGAACATAGGTAAAGAGTATCACAACCAATACTTCCAACCATTCAATCTAAGATTTGTTGAGTAAACAAAATATCTAGCAATTAAAATTTTCTATGTATAAATTCTTATTATAAAATGTTTGTTGCCATATGAGCCAACTAAATTTGGAACATACATGCCAATGCCACCAAGCCACTTTTATCTAGAATTAGAAGTTTATTCATAGGAGGCCACTAACTAGTTCTGATTTGGCATGGACAAACTTTCCCGATAGACTTGAGTGAGCTAAACTCTAGACCATTTGCATTCTTGCTCGTGAAATTTGGTGGAAACTCGGGAGGAAATTTTTGTTGAAATTGCGAGTTTGGTTGCTGAAATTGCAATTTTGGTTTAAAAAATAGATTGAACACCTTCAATAATGATTAGAACACTAAAATTATACAATTTCAACAATTCTTTCCAAATTTCAATTAAAAATTTGCCAAAAATAGTACTCAAAATTTTTGCAAAGAATGGCTCAATCCTAGAATTAATCATGGATCGCGACACGTGAAGAATAGCTTGTAACCAAATTCCACATAGAAATAATGTTCGATTCTGAAGTCGCCATGAATGGCCCTCAAATACTGTCAACTAAATTAATGAGTTTGTCATTTAATATGGCACCTCTTCAGCAAAATTTTGTTTTTCTTCATTTTTTAGTGTAGCTTTCATTGAACGAATTTTTTTGTTTCGAAGTGTATTCCGAGTTTTATTTACAACTAGTCTTTGAGCTTCGATGACTTGAAACCTCTAATTATATGTCCAAGCAACTAGTAATCAAGACATTGTATATCTGAGTTCCCCAAAAAAGAGAGAGAAATGGATCATGGTGTTGTTTCCAGATTGAATCTTCTATGGTTTGCCATCATGCAACCAGGGTGGAAAGTTTCTCAACCCTTGATCTTGAAAAGGCAAGGTTTAATCTTGGCCTTTGGATTAAGGTATTGGGAAGGTGAAAAGTCACTCTCAAATTATAAGAGAGAGCCTAGGGTAGTGTGCAAGACAAGTTGAAGGAAAGCATTTCCAAGAGTGAGCATTTGGATGAGTTATTTGTAGAGAGAGAGGGAGCTGCATTTTTTCTCAAGTGGGCATGAATCTCAAGGAAAAAGAATTTATCAATAGGGCACGAAACCCAAGGAGCTAGGTAGTTTTCAAGGCATTTATTTTTAGCTGAGTTGTGCTATTCCATACAGTCCATACGATACAACAGTGGCAAATTTTTCGAGGAAAATTTTATGGGCACTATTTTCGCAGAGAAGTAGAATTTTTTTTTCAAGCTCAAAAATCCATACAGTCCATACCGTTCCATACATTTTGCTAGTGGCATGGAAATTGAGGTCGGCACAGAATTTGAGGTGGGCACAGAAATCGAGAAATCTAGTACAGTCATTAATGCTAAAATAAATGTTGTTGTAAATTATTTCTCTGTCTAATAAATGTTGCAATAAAATTCTCTTGAACTGGTTTTCCCCGGATGGGGTTTTTCCAGGGTCACATTGACAAAAAATCTACTGTTTTATGAGATTATCAGTCTCTTGTTTTTTTATGTGTATTTCCGCTACTACATACTTAGTTTTTTCAGTGTTTTAGCGTCACGGTTGTTGGGTTTTATGCATGTGAAATATTTTTTACTTAATGACAGTAAAGTCTGAAATATGGGTTTAACTAAGTGTTTGACAAAAGTCTGATTTTTTGTCAATATTTCTACATGGTATCAGAGCTGAGGCTTTGAGTTTACAGCTGATTGTGGGGACATCAATAGTGTTGAGTTGTTGGGAAAGGGTTATTCCTGTGTTTTTTAACAACTTGTGTGCTAGAAAAACCTTATTTGGACGTGACTTGTAGGTGGTGGGGAAGAGTGAAGATATTGTTCTTTTCTTGGTCTATTTTTTTCCTTTGATAGCAGATATGGCTGCATGCATTAGATATGAAGATCGGTTGGATGGTGTGTCCAACTACTTGCAGTGGAAAGTCAGGATGACTGTTGTTCTTAAAGAAAGCTGACTATGGACCATTGTTAGCACTGTGGTAACTCCTCCTGCATCTGATCCTATTGCTTTGGATATTCATGAGGTAAAAGAGGCCAAACCCCAAATATTGATTTTGCATGGTATTAGGGACCACCTTATTCCACATGTAGCTGAAAAGAAGACTGCTTATGAAATGTGAAATACAATGAAAGGCTTATATGAGGATAAAAATGAGAACCGGATAATGGTTCTCAAGGAAAAATTGTAGGGAACAAAGATGGCCAAGCGTGAGGGTGTAGTATATTTTCTTACCCTGGTGGCCCAAGTGAAAGATGAGCTTGCTGCAGTTGGAGAAGTCATCTCTAATTCTGAGTTAGTGCAGATAGCCTTGAAAGGCTTCACAAAGGAATGGGAAGCCTTTGTGAAGTGTGTGGTTGCTCAAGAAAACCTTTCATATTGGAGCAGATTATGGGATGATTTCAATCAAGATGAGATTCGGGAAGGATCTCAAAGTAGTGGATAGAAGGAGGGTGCTAGCAAAGAGAATGTTTCTCTTTCTGCTAAGAGGAAGAAGAAGTCCAAGAAGGACTTAAGCAAATTTCGATGTTTTGCTTGCAACTAGTAGGGACACTATGCTTCTCAATATCCTGAGAAGAAGAAGAAGAAGAAGGAAGAAGATACAGATGTTGCAGCTACAGTAGAGGAAGCAGACTTTGCGAGAAGATTTGAAAAGGAATTCTCCTTGTTCTCCCTTATTTCTAGTGCTGACAGTAATGGAGTAGTTCAGAATGGTACTTGGTATATTGACATTGGAGCCTCACATCATATGACTAGAATATGGCATATATTTCGTATCATTGCTGAGACTGGTCCTGATCAGTTCATTTAGTCAGAAAGGGGACATGCATGTGTAGTGTGAGGAGTTGGAAAAGTTAGATTCCAACTTAGTCATGGAGGACACCTTGATCAGGATGGGGTCCTCTTTGTTCCAGGGATGAGGGTAAACTTGCTCTTGGTCTTAGCCCTAGAAGATGCAGGATATTCGACATTGTTCTGGAGGGGACATGTGTACATTTTTCGAGATAGAGATGATCTGGGACATGTTTGTATATTCTTGGAGAGAGTGGGACTAATTGATCCACAGTTGATTGGTGATCGATTCAGTGAGTTGTACAAGTTTAGTGCAAAGTCCGCAGTTGATGATTCGGACGAGGAGAAGGAGGCTCCTGAGACTGTAGTGGCACCAAGGGCACAGTCTCGAGTTTCGATGGAAGAGAGGGAGTCTCTTCTAAGTATTGGTAGGAGGCTTAGATAGCATGAGTGAACCAATTCTCAAGAGTGGGTATTTGATTCTCCTAGGAGATCAGGGTTCAGGGTGGCTGCCAGAAGGTTGTCTTCAGATTCGAGTCCAGTTCAGGCTGTAGGATTAGTTGCAGGTTCAGAGGGAGTTCCTACAACAAATAGTGTGAAGGATTTGAGGACGAGACATGTTGATGATGGTAGTGAGTACCTCCCTCGCTAAGAGGGAGTGTTAGAGTTTTAGCTCTGGAGGCACTCCGCATGTTTTTGTATTGTATGCAGAAGTGACCATGCACTAGCTAGGATAATTTACTTTGTAATGTTGTTTTATAAAGTATAAAGTGACTCTTATGTAAATGGGACTTTTTATAAAGTATTCCCTTGTTTTAATTTTATAAAGTGACTTTATGATAAAGTGCACTTAGTTCGTAAACTAAATGTGACTTTATTAAAAATTAAATGTAACCACTTTTGGGGGGGGGGAGTTTCTCAACAATTGATCTTGAAAAGGAAAGATTTAATCTTGGCCTTTGGATTTAGGGATTGGGAAGGTGAAAAGTCACTCTCAAGTTATAAGAGAGAGCCTAGGGTAGTGTGCAAGACAAGTTGAAGGAAAGCATTTCCAAGAGTGAGCATTTGGATCAGTTATTTACAGAGAGAGAGGGAGCCGCATTTTTTCTCAAGTGGGCACGAATCCCGAGGAGAAACGTTTTTTCTCAAGAGGGCACAAATCCCAAGGAGCTAGGAAGTTTTCAAGGCATTTACTTTTAGATGAGTTGTACCATTCCATACAATCCCTATAGTACAGTAGTGGCACAATTTTCAAGGAGAAGCTGGAAAAAAATTCAAGCCAAAAAATCAGTATAGTCCGTACTATTCTGTATCGTTCTATACAGTCCGTACATTTTCTTGGTGCCATGAAAATCGAGGTGGGCACAAAAATCAAGAAATATGGTACAATCATTAATGCTAAAATAAATGTTGTTGTAAATTATTTTTCTACCTGATAAGTGCTGCAATAAAATTCTCTTGGATTGGTTTTCCCCAGGGTGGGGTTTTTCTAGGGTCACATTGACCAAAAATCTACTGTTTTATGAGATTATCATTTTGTTGTTCTTTTATGTGTATTTCCGCTGCTACAAACTTAGTTTTTTTAGTGTTTCAGCTTCAAGGTTGTTGGGTTTTATCCATGTGAAATATTTTTTACTTAATGACAATAAAGTCTGAAATCTAGGTTTAACAAAGTGTTTGACAAAAGTTTGATTTTTTGTTAATATTTCTACAATTACTATGCACTTTCAATATTTCTGGTAATAGATTCAAAGGAAGAATTCCACGGGAGATTGGACAGCTAAAAGCGTTAGGAATACTTAACCTTAGCATCAGTTTGTTATCGGGTCCTATTCTGAAAGCACTGTGTAATTGTACACGCCTTCAATGGATCTGACTTTCTTCAAACAGCTTCACGGGGACTATACCAACAGAATTCATTTGTATAGTCAAGTTGGAATATCTCCATTTGAAGAAAAATAATCTTGCTAGAAATATTCCAACTTCTCTGAGCAATTGCACGTCTCCCCAAAAGTTGACCCTTGGATTCAACAATCTGACTGGTCCAATTCCCCTTGAAATGGGCTTGCTGCAAAACTTATACATCCTGGATCTAGAATCCAACAAGTTGGAGAGTACCAATCCTCCATCTCTACGAAACTTCTCTTCACTGGTGGTTTTATTTATCGGGGGGAAATTGGCAATGTTAGGCAGCATAGCGGGTGAATTGGGCAAGTTGAGAGAGCTTTTTCAATTGTCTATTTATGGTCCAAGTAATATTTCAGGCCCTATCCCTTCAGAAATAGGGAACTAAAACAAACTTGATTGGTTGGATTTAGGATATAACAAAATTCAGGGTTACATCCCCATGAATATATTTGGACTTCCCCTCTCCACCTTAATTTTTGCTGGAAATAAGTTGTTTAGCATAATACATGAAGCTATTGGCAATTTAAGTCACTTGACTTACCTAGACTTTCGCAGAGGTGACTTTTCTAGCCTACCTAAATCCATTGCCAAATTGAGCATACTAGAAGTACTTCAATTAGAGTTCAATCATTTCATAGGTGACATCCTTGAAGCACTTGTTAACCTAACCAAATTGACCATGTTAATTCTAGGTGCAAATCCATTATATGGCAACATTCCCAAATTCATTCCTAGAATGACTCAGTTATCCATCATAAATTTTAGTACAACTCAGTTACATGGTAGTATACCAAAGGATATTGTCAATTTGAACCAGCTTAAAGGACTTTTTTTGGAACCAACTATTTATTAGGTAGCATACCTGAAGGTATTGGCAATTTGAGCAAGCTTGAAGCCCTTTATTTGAATAATAATAATCTCACAGGTATAGTTCCCAAGGGTATTGGAGAATGTGTGGCACTACAACAACTAGATTTTTCTAAAAACAATTTGAATGGAATTATTCCTAACTCTCTAGGCAACTACAAGTATATGATGGTTTTGATACTAACAAATAACTTATTATCAGGTAAAATATTGATGACTTTAAATAATTGTGCAGCTCTAGAGAGGTTTAAGGTGTCTAAAAACAAACTTAGTGGAACGTTGGACATAGGATTTGCAGTTTCTATGAAAGTTTTGTCTGCTCATTCTAACAACTTCTCTCGAGTTGTCCCTGCATCTTTGGCTCATTGCACCCAACTTCGGCTATTGAATTTAAGAAAAAATATATTGATTGGTGAGCTTCCTCATTACTAGTAATATTTTTATGACTTAAGAGTCTTAAGTCTTCGTTATAATATGCTCCATGGTATTATTCCTCAATGGATTTCAAATCTGACCAAGTTGCAAGTGTTGGATTTATCCAACAATAAATTCAATGGAAGAATTCCATCCAATCTCAAGGAATTCAAAGGATTTGAAATCATTGGGCATTCCACATTACCTAATTGTAATACACTATATGAGGATATAAGAATTATAATCAAAGACTTTGAGTATACTTTGGAATATGTCCTAGCAACAAATACCATATTTGACTTGTCCAACAATAACCTTGTTAGAGAGATACCTCTAAATATAGGAACTCTCAATGGCTTGCGGCTCTTGAATTTATCAAGAAATCAACTAGAAGGGGAATCCCTACATTTCTTGGTGAGATATCTACTACTTTGGAGAAAGTGGATTTGTCTAGGAATAATTTAAGTGGAGGGATTCCTGAAGACCTCATTAAATTAACTTCATTGCAGATCTAGACATTTCATGGAATAGCCTATGTGGTAGAATCCCAAAAGGAACACAGCTTGAAACTTTTAATGAGACTTCATTTGAAGGGAACAAATACTTATGTGGTTATCCTTTACAAAAATGAAAAGAAAGTGAAAAGAAAAATGAAAGAGCAGCAGGGAGCACCAACATTAGTACAGGTCGAGGGTGGCTAAATAAAGTGGATGAGCATTTCTCATTGATTGCATTGGGATTGGGGATGGTAATTGGGTTTGCTGGAATTGTAAGCATGATGATACTTTTGGATAAAGCGAAGCATTGGGTGATGCCTCCTAAGACTCAACCATCTTATGGATTGTATATTTTGCCAAAAAAAGTTTTAGACTTCTTTCATTACATTACACTATGAAAAAAATAAAAACAATGTGTATGGAATTGTTACTAAAGCATATCTATATAGTTTTTTTTTTCAAAATTAAAAGTTTGATAACTGCATAAAATATCTTTGTATTATTCATATTTTATCATATTTTATCTATATAAAATGCAACTATGATTCATTATTATGGATTTTGGTTTTATTTTCTGAACTTCTATTTTTTATTAATACAAAAAATATGTGTAATTATATTAAATATTATGAAACTAAAAAACATTAAATAATATTTTTTTATTTAAAGTAAGTTATATATATATATATAATTTGTCTTTAAATCTATTTATTTTTATATTATTATATATTAATTTTTAACCAAAATATTTTAAATAAAAAATTTTTAAATGATATTTCAAATTATATATTTATTTTTATAAATCATTTTATTGATATATAACTTTTGGGACAATTCACTTTTTAGAAATCTATATGGTTGGATTTATCACTTGAATTTAAACTAAATAGCCTAATTTAGAAATTTTGGGTGGTCATGGGTGTTTGCCTACATTGAATATGTTTTTACTATCAAAATATCTATTAAAACATAATTAAATTCAAATTTTACAAAATAAAAAATGGCAGGTTAAAAATCTTTTTCAGAAAATAGTCTAATTTAGAGTTTTGCAAATTAAATCTGAGAAAAATACTAATCTTTATCTTGATATATTGCTTATATAAAATAATTTTAAAAAAATGGTTTTTTAATTTGTTTTTCATGAAGTTTATAATAACAATATTATTTATATTTAAGAATAAGCTTTTAATGATTTTTTTATTGATTCTTATGATAATTTCATGATATTTTTATTGAGGATAAATATAATTTTTACGTGGATACATATAAAAAGGATAAAATACTTATTTTCAAGTAACGTCTTTTATGGTTATTATCTAATAAAGTAGAAATTTACTTTAAACAAAACTTATTTTAAAATTAGTATTTAATTATTATCATCATTAATAATTGTGTAAAAAATTGTATTAAAAATAATATTCTAAAAATAATTAATCAAATCTTTCATTAATAACTTTAAATTTTTAAAATTATAAAAAACATTAAATTATAATTTATAGAGTAAACTGGAACTAACCCCAAAACCCCTGAATCCAATGTACCAAAATGCCAAATTGTAAGTAAAAAAATACAAAGGGTAAATATTGATGTACATTTCAGTTATTGAGCAATTACTAACAGCTTTGCCACGAGTGTCATGCTGATAAACCATAGCCACCGACATATACCTGTGACTCTCAGATCGTAGATCACAGTGTAACTTTTAAATATCAATATGTCCTCGACATATATTTTATGTTAACAACCATTAACAAAATCTGTATGGTCCAACTTAAAGCCTTTGTGTGAATATGTTACACGTTAGATGTGATATTTTTTCCTTAATAATAGCATAGGGTTAGGGATAGCTATAGTATAAGAATTAACATAAATAAAACCAATGGACACTTATATAGTAAGATTTAGAATTATTGTAGTAGTTTATCTTGGTAGTTATTAATACTACAAACAAAAATTTAATGTGGTAAATTTTGTATTTAATAAGTCATAGTTGTATGTGAATAAACCAGGGTATATCCAAATCTTAGGCTCTATCAAGCGTCGAGAGGGATCAAATCTCTCGAGGTGCAAACCTCTTCTTAGGTATCCATTGATTTGATTCAAACCAAAAGACACATTTTTTCATTTAAAGTCCACATATAATATTTTTATTATTAATATTTAATATTATTTATGGTCAACATATAATATTTTTTATTATTTTTTATTTTGTTAGGGATGAACATTACAACATTTCCCCATACATGGTTTTAAAACCATATGCATGGCCCTCCTACAACCATGGGTTGTTTAGGAGGCCTTGCACATGGTTTTAAACCATGTACAATAAAACCCTGAGTTGTTTAGAAGGCCTTGCACATGGTTTTAAAACCATGTCCAAGGCCAACATTTTTTTGCGGATAATTCATTTTTTTATTTTTTATTTATTTTGTTAGGTAGGAATATTCCAACATCTTCCCCATATTGTGTTTTTTTCATGACCCACTTTTATTTTACGGATAATTAAATTTTTAATTTTTTTATTGTTTTTGTAGGTAGGAAGATTACAACATCTCCTCCATATTAGGTTGTTTTTCTTGCCAACATTTATTATAGCCTATAATTAAAAAAATTATTTTTTATTAATAAAAATAACGTTACGTAACATTACATAATGTTACTTAATGTTACAAGATCTCCTCCATACTGGGATATAGAGCGTGGTGCAATAACATACATATTGTTTCTCTTCCAAGTAGTATAGTACTCAATAATATTCATAATTTTGTATATAAATATTAATCATATAATTTTTTTTTATAATTATGTTCATGTTTATTAACTCTTTATTACTTACTTTTTGGGTCATTATTGGAGATTTCATATAATTATTAGTTAACAATAGTTGTGTCAAATCTTTGGTAGTTTGTTGGAAAAAAAGAACCTACTAGGTAACATTGTACTCAGAGTTGCTATCAACAGTTGTTATAAGAAAGAAGCTATAGGAATATGATACTTTTTACCACAAAATTGTAATAGAAAAGAAAATTATTTTATTACAAAATTATTTAGCAACCCAAATGATTTCATTACTTAGCCATTTATTTTTCAATTTTTTGTCGGAACAAATATAGTGAAATCTTGTAATTGCACTTAAACTATATTGTTGCATTCTGTGCAAAATATGGAGCGTTGCGAGATAATATTGTGTTTGATTCAACATGCATATTAAAAATACTAGGATTTTAGCTAGATTTTCTTTATGACATAGATAATCTTAATCTTAGGATTTTAGTAAAGATCACAATCTTGAAGGAAAATATCTCTAAATAATCGTAACTCTAAGCAACACCTAAAACAAGGTTGTAGAAAAAATATAAAAGGAAAAAGGGAGAGGCGGAACAAGGTTTTAGGATTTACAAAGAAAAATTTCAAATATTGGTGTCATGCCACACATATCAAAGGAAAAAACAACAAAAAAGGAGCATAAAACTTGTGAAATTTCAATCATAGGGTGAAATCATGAACCTAGGTGTCCGTGAGAATCAACTTTCGAAATCTGTATTTAAAACCCTTTCGACCGAACTTTTTTTTTAGCATGGAATTTTAAACTTTTTCATCCAAACTATTTAACATTTTCAGTCGAACCAATAAAAAAAATTTCAGCCGAAATATTTTTTCGACCAAATGTTAAAACTAAATCGAAACCTCGTTATGCGGGCTTTGTAAGGATTGATGAAAAAATAATGTCCGATAGATCCTTTTTCGTTCGAGCATTGTTTCGAACGAAAGATTGTTTGACCAAACAAGTTTTCGGCCGAACAATCTCTCAGTCGAAAAAAGTTATATATATTTTAACCGATGCAATTGTTTACAGTTTTGGCGTTTACAATTTTTATCTGTGGTTCATCTATTTGCGTCTTCTTGTGGGTCATTTGTTTTCATTTGTCTGTGGGTCATCTGTTTGCCTCTATAGGCCTCACGTGTTTGCGAGCCTCGCCTGTCTACGGGCTTCGCTGTCTGTCTCTGGGCGAGGAGGAGGAGCGGCTTCGCGGTCTATCTGTGTGTGGGCATCCTTTTGTTTGTGGGTGTCTATTTGTGAGTGTTTGGGCATTGGTCGTGGGCATGTTGACCGTGTTGGTGTGTTGGCCATGGGTATGTTTGATTTGCTGGCGTGTTGGATGTGGGTGTGTTGGGTGTGTTGACCGTGGGCATGTTGGGCATGCTAGCGTGTTGGGCATGTTGGCGTGTTGGACGTGTTGGGTGTGCTCGCCATGCTGACCTCCTATCTAGTGCTTCACAGTCTGTTGTGGCTATCTATTTTTGGGCTTCACGGTCTATCTATGTGTGGGTGTCTGTTTGTGGGAAAGGAGGAGCGTTGGTCTTTATGTAGTGCTTCGCAGTCTGTCTGTGGGTGAGGAAAAGTGCTATCATTTTTGGAATCTGTCTGTGGGTGTCCATTTGTGGGTGAGGAGTAGCGTTGGTCTTCCTGTGGTGCTTCATGGCTTCGCGGTCTATCTGTGGGCGAGGAGGAGTGTTGGCCTTGTTGGAGTCTGTCTGTGGTTCTTCATGGTGGTGGAGGCTTCGTGGTGGTGCTGGAGGCTATGTGATGGATGTGCGGGAGTATTCACAGTGGTGAGGTAAATACATTCCCTATGATCACAATTCTCACAATTCACTATGATCACAAATCTATATTTGCATAAACTGTATATTTTGAGAAAGGAAAAATTCTATTAGGAAAAACTGTAGATATACATTTTGTAGATATACAAAAACTAAAAGGAAGGTCTACTGGCTGACAGATCTTAAGTATAGCATGGAGATTGAGGCAAGAAAATTGCTTAAAATCCATCTCTCTCCTCTCATATTAGAGAAAGATAATATAGTCAGTAAAACCCAATGAAATACAGAATACTAGTCCATAGCCTAGAACAGTTGTTCACAACTTTGAATAGTTGTTAGTAAGAGTAATGAACCATAAAGATAATTAAAACATTGCACCACTCATTGCACGCAGCACAAAGTAGGAATTTGCAGATA
>LPNX010513043.1:132794-147015 GCA_001517045.1 Pseudotsuga menziesii | reverse complement strand
CAACTTAAAAATTATACTAACCTCGTACTTGATAAGCAACTTGAATACATATGAGAGAATGGAAGATTTCCTAGGGTTAAACTTATGTTCAACCATGGTGCAATACATGATGAAACCACACTAGGTGTAAAAGAACTTGACCAAAATTGAGATCAACTTAATGATCACTGGTAGAAAACAAAAATGCTTGCAAATGAAAATTTCCATGCATAAATAACATAATCTGTCATTTCAAACTAGCCATGGAACTAGAGATATGGAAAAATATAAATGAAAAAGGAAGTCTTTGCTTGCATTGGAAGAAAGGAGAAGTTAAAAATGTTTTACATGTAATGTTATGCTATATCTTTGTAGGGTCAAGTGTTGAAACACTCAGTTTACTTTGTTCCATAAATTTTATTGTGACCTTATATTTCAAGGCTCTCAACAATTAAATAAAAATATTTCATTCTATTCTATATGATGTCATCATTTTTCTCACGATTAATGAAGTAAATTTGGGATCAAATAATAACGAATCATCTTTTCTTCATAAACCTTGGCACTATTGAAGTGAAGGGAAGCAGGATTATAGCTATGATCTTTCTCATAATTCCACTTCATATTTTGGTGCTACATACATATAAATATGAACATTGAATTAATATGCTGATACAATAGTGATTTTATACTTTTCGTTTTAATATCTATTATTAGTGAATGTATTTAGGGTTTCCCTAAGCCATGTATTAAGGACCCTTTTAGAAGAAATAGTATATATATAATTTATTTTGTAATTTATAATGCCTATGATATGCATCTTAAAATTTTAGTAACTAATCAATATATTGAAGAGCTTTATAAGGCCAAGTACCAAATAGTATAAATGTATTGTACATATAGTAATTATATAATATACATATACTTATTTATCAATTTTACAAGTTATAAACCATGATCATTCAATAATTTAGATTTAATAATCATTAGGCAAAATATTATTTTAAACATATAATGTACACAAGAAAAACATTATGTGGTAAAACTCATATCAAAGAAATATGGTTAAACTCTTTATCTCGTAAATATTTACACAAGGAAAGAAATTGATATCTTATTGCTCAAAGAAGAAGATTTAGAAACAACCCAAGAGATTTACAACCCATAACTTAATATCTACCTCCTATCACAATTACTCAAAAAAAATACGAATAATTGGTCCATCTATTTGGACTAATTGTAAAAATAAACAATTGTAGAAAACCATCAACCATGATGTCTTATTTTAGTTCATTGGTTGTGCATTTCAACAAAGTATTTTCAAGCAAACATATAAACACTACCCATAATGGATAATTTTTTGAAAATTCTAATTTTCAATTTGCTAAAGTGTAATGGTCGAGAATAACTCTTAGCTTTGTGGAAGTTGTTTGTACTAATTTTCAATTTGCTAAACTGTAATGTTTGGGAATAACTCTTAACTTTGTAGAAATTATTTGTAGTAGCTTAAATCAAAACCATGTAACAATGAAAAAAAGTATTTTCTCTCCAATCTAAGTGCATCAATACTAATGGTAAAATTGAAATTGATATCTCGATTAAATTGCGTAGACTTGCATAGACTTAATGAGAGGGCCTTGTTGGTAATTAGCATTAAAGGTAGGTTCATTCAATAATTGTTTCTCTGTTTGTTTTGAATTATTAAGTCTATAAAGGAAAAACATACTCTTAGGGATTTGATTGAGTAACCTTTTTCCTATAATTCATCTAGCACCTACAAAACAAAATTACTTATTAAATAAAATATAATACATTATTCTTTGTGCAAAGAGTAGTGAACTCCTCTACAATCCACACCATGGGAAAGAGATCAAATAAAATGGGTAAATTTGACTTGGAAACTATAACCTACATCACAAAAGAATAATATATTTTCTAATAAAATAAAACCACCATATATCTTATAATTTAATCATTGTAATACTACTTTATAATAAATAGATAAATAAAATAAAAATCACTAAAAAAATTCATTAAGATGGCCTTATGAAAATTGAATTAGAAAAAGAAATTCACCCCAAAAACTTACATTTCAAAGTTTAAAAAAATATATAATATTTGTCTTCCAAAAAAAATGCTTCCAATAAAGGCAAGATGTTTTATATTTAGTTTCATCCAAAATAGCTTAATAAAAGCGAGATATTTTAAGTTTAGTTTCATTGAAAAGAGCTTAATAAAGTTTATTTATTGTGCATAGGTTGTAACATTGTCTATGAGATATCTCTATTCCTTTGCAATTGAATGAGCTCTTCATGGAGTAGATTTTATGTTGGATCAAATGAACATTTTTATGATACATAGAAACTTTTCTTGAATTTTATACTTTTGTAAAACTTTAGTCCCTGCTAAATTTTATTTTGTCTCAACTATTCATAGCACATAAAGAGTTTGAATCTTGGTAAACTATTCGCATCACATAAAGAGTTTGAATCTTGGTAAATATCCATTGAGAATGACTTGTACTATATGTTGACCCTTTTGTACTATCTTGGGAAATTATGTCATTATCAAATCCAATGTTGTCCCTTTTGTTGTTCTATATGCTTTTTATCTTCTTAGTTTGTAATGGCACTTTTTGGCAGCTCCTATATTATGCTTTATAATCTTGTTGTTGTTGGTTTATGGTAGATACACCTTTGAGCTGATTTTATAATACTACCTCTGTCATGTCACGGAGGAGGCAACTTGGTATTGCACTACTAAGATTTTATCCATTATGGGTGTTCTATTAGAGTCATCATTTGCCATTGTTTTTTGCATTTAATATTGGAAAAGTTAAATCTGGGTTTTCTATTTGTATGGTTAACTTTGTTGTACAAATAGCTTGGGACAAAAACATATTTAATTAACATGGCTTGGAAATATGATTTATTTGCACATATCAAAACATCAAATTTTGATTTCAAAGATTATTACTTGTTTTAAAACTTCCACAAGCGAAACAATTACATTCAAAATGAGTCCTACAATGGTTACCTTGCAATGTACAATATTTATTAGTGTGGGTGTGATGACAGAGTGCATGATAGTGAGGGCATGCGAATTAAATAATGGCTTCCAAGCATCTCTAACGCTTTCTATGGTTATTCCAAGTGAGACATTTGAACATCACTTTCATAGCTTGAATGGTAGAGGAACTTCTCAATATCTATTTATCTTGATGTAGCTTTTGAATGCTCTTGTTTTGATACTTTCAGATTATGATAAACTTAATGAGTTGTCTTATAACATTCTACTGAGACAGCCACCATCCTTGATAAGCCTATTTTGACATGTACTAGTTTTTTTATTATGAAAGATTTGGGTAAAATCTCCTACATTAGCCATAACTTTATGTGTGTTCATGACCTATCTAGAAGGAATTTAATTTATTGTGGCTAGATCATGGATGTTGTTGATGATAAATCCTTAGAAATCCTCTAAAACTCTCATTATGAACCTTCATATGCATTTTTTATAATACCGATAAATTGGATCAGTTGCAACTTCATAAAACCTAATTGTTAGGTGTTCATGAAACTTAACTGTGAAGTGTTATACTTGTATTGTATTCTTCCTATTGTACCACCTATCATGAAAAATAATAAATCATCATGTCAATATATTCTTTGAGAAAATTTCCATGGTTAAATTTTGTGCATTAGTATTTGACATTTTTTTCTTGTCGTTGATGTCTTGAAAGTTATGATTTGTTAACATCAACCACTGATTATGCTTCACTAAAACTACCTTCATTAGATTGTTATTGAAATTCCTTGTTATATTAGTCATTCCTTGAAATTCTAAAGTTCATCCTTCATCCACTTGATAACCATGGAAGAGTCCTCATATACCTATAGATTCCTAATTCTTCTATTTTGGGCCATTCTAAACAATAGAAGAAGAGTCTTCATTTCTACATATTTGTTAGATCCATTACCTAACCCTACTTTGAGACAAATAGAATAATCATTAGAAAAATAAATGACACCATTAACACTGTTGAATCCCTTTGGGCCTAGGTTGTCTCCATTGAAGAAACACCAAGGGAAATATTTCTCTATGAACAACCCTCCTATCTGCCTCAATTGTTTGAATCTAAGGACATTTTGCAGCTTCGTAAGAGTTCAAAATTTTTATTTTAAACCTGAAAAGAAGGAATTCGCTTACCCTTGGGCTTCAAACATTTGTATATCATGTGGTAGCTATATATATATATATATTGTAAGTTGAGAGCTATTCTATTAAAAAAAAATAGTGGTACATATAGGGTTACAAATCGACCTACTCAGGTGGAGCAGATATAGAGTTTCAGAATAAGACTGGGCCCTCCCTATGGAAGGGAAAATAGGTCCACAAAACCCTCCCTCCTAGAGGGAAATTAGGCCATCTAGACAAGCATAAACATAAGCCTCCCAAGTTCATGGAGGAAAAAACAAAAAACTGTCCAATTACCTATGCAGTAAACAAAAAACCTGATATTCTCAAGCTGAACAACACGTGGCCAAGAGGGAACTTGAACATAAACCATGTTGCATGTAGACAAATGGACACGTAGCCTTGGCGGCCACGGTTCATGGTTTCTACCATGGTTGCTCCACGATAGGACAAATGTATCCCATAGATGTTGGTTGTGTAGGCTCATCTGAAGATGTCGCCGAACTTCCACTGGATGTTGCCATATATTTATCACTGGAGTTGTTCTCTTCCTCCATGGTTCCTGCAGGTGGGTTATTGGTGGGCAATAGAGTGGTATTTTTCTTGATGACTGGGTTGGATGTAAATTTGCATGCAGAGTTGGTGGAGGGTCGACAATGTGGAGGGGGGATGGAGCAGGGTGGAGAAGCAGTGGTGGTGGCCGAGGTGAGAGAAGAAATAGGAGGAGATGGTGGTACAACAACTTGAGGAGAAGGTGGTGAAACAACTTGAGGAGCTGGCGGGGGTTGAACAAGAGGCACCGGGGGAGGAGGAAGCAGAGGGTTGAATATGAGGACCAGACGCGTGAGTAAATTTTTGAAGACCCAGTAGTTCTATCTAATTTCCATCATTCGTCCAGCTGCACTGAGTGCCTCGGACAATTCATCCTCCCAATCAAAGACAATTCTCTGCACTTCCTCCGAAATTTCCAAATCAAAGCCTTTGTTATTGGCTTGAGAAGAGAGAGGTATTTGGCTTTCTGCTCGTACATTACGGCCACGCCCCCTACAGGGGGTGCCTCTTTGTCTTCTAGGCATGGCTGGAGGGTGGCAAAGAGTGGAACAAGGTGATAGAAGACCAGAGCTAGGTGTTGGGAAGATGGACACGGGTAATGGCCAGCAACACTAAAGTGCAGAGCAGCAATGGAGAAAAATAATGGAGCATGGAGGAAAGGAGAGTGACTTTGGTGCACGGAGCAACAATGGCACGCAGGGAAACAGAGAGCCACTATGAAGCGCCGGGAAACAATGAAGAGCAGGTGAAGCCCAATATAGTGATGTTTGATCTCGATACGCTTCGACTTGTCATGGAACACTGGGGTTCTCATACAACTTCACACAACTCTGGTTGTCGCAATATATACAAGTAGCATTCAACTGAAGATCAAATAAATCAGAAAGTAGCTTCCTTAGCCATACAACATCACAACTAGCTGAACAAGCTATGACATACTTTGCTTTAGCTTTACTCAGTGCCACACAAGACTGTTTCCTGCTAAAAAAACAGATCACACCTGATCCCATACTGAAGCAGCACCCGGAAGTGCTCTTCATATCAATGGCATTGCCTGCCCAATCTGAATCAACATAACCCTCCAGGTTAATCTTCTGATCATCCTTATACTTGAGCCCATAATCAACTATACCCTTTAGGTACCTTGGAATATGCTTTGCAACAATCAAGTGAACATGTCTCGGATGTATCAGGAAATGGCTCAAGGTGTTCACAGCAAAGAAAATATCTGGTTTCATATTCGTCGGGTACATCAAGGACCTAGTCATTTGATAATACATCATGGCATGAACCGACTCAGATGAAGCATTACTCCGTAACTTCAGGTTCGATGCCATAGGTGTGGTCATGGCCTTGCAGTACATCATCCCGAATCTATTCAGGATCTATACCGCATACTTCCCTTGTCCGAGGGAGATTCCATCCACATTCTGTCACACCTCCATGCCTAGAAAATAGTGCATCATACCTAAGTCTTTCATTTCAAACTTGGTAGCAAGCTTCCTCTTCGTATCAGCTATCAACCCATCCATTCCTGTTACAAACAGATCATCTACATAAAGCAGGAGTATCACTGGGTTCCCTTCTTCAACCTTGTAGTAAAGGTTGGAATCTGCTTTACTCTTGGTAAAGCCCAAACTAGATAGAAAGCTGTCAATTCTGCCATACCATATCCTAGGTGCCTATTTCAAACCGTACATGGCTTTCTTTAATTTACACACATGAGTCTCTCTGTCATGTGTCTCAAATACAAGTGGATGTTCCACATATACTTCTTCTTCTACTACACCATTCAAGAACAATGTCTTGACATCCATCTGGTATACTTTCCACAGGAGAAAAGGTTTCTTCATAATCTATTCCTTCCTTCTGGGAGAAACCATGAGCCACAAATCTTTCTTTACATTTCTCTATGCTACCATTTGGAGCATGCTTTATCTTATAGACACATTTGGAAGTCACAACCAACTTCCCCTCTAGTCTTGGGACAACATCCCAAACATCATTCTTCATGATCGATTGATACTCTTCGATCATAACATCCTTCCATTCTTTCTTTTCTATCGCTTCTTCATAGTTGGAAGGTTCTTTATCAATGAAATCACATAATAAGGCTACATAACTGGAACAGGACCTGGTTCTTTTCATTTGTCTGTGTGTTTCTTCTAGAGCCCCATTTATTCCTGCACCTTGGATAGCTTCTCGTACCCAAGCAGGTTTCCTCTTGTGAGGATTCTTTTCCTAAGGTGGATCTACAGGTTCTTGATGTTCTTCTAATTCTTGATCTTCTTCTTGAATTTCTTTGTTCATGGTTGTGTCATGAATTCTAGGTAATTTTATTTCTTCAAGTTCTTCAACAGGTCTCTTTCCAGATTTGTTGTAAGCTGATTCTTTGTCAAATGTTACATCCCTGTTGATGTCGATCTTCTTGAATCCTAGGAAATATATTCTATAAGCCTTCAAGCTTTCAGAGTATCCCACAAATATACCCTTCCTTCCTGAAGGATCTAACTTTGTCCTCTTTTCTTTCGGAATGTGTATGTACACTGGACAGTCGAATATTCTGAGATGGCTAAATTATGGTTTCTTGCCAGAAAAGACTTCTTCATGTTTCTTATTCTTGAGTACTCTGTGTGGAGTACGGTTCTGTAATACACCGTTGTTCTGGCAGCTTCTTGCCATAGATGCATGGAAAGATCTTGATCATGAATCATGGCCCTTGCAGCTTTTCCATGATCATTCTATTCTTCCTTTCTGCAACCCCATTCTGTTGTGGATTATATGGAGTAGTTAACTCCCTCTTAATCCCTGAATCTTTGCATAAGTCTTTGAATTCATTCAATGTGAATTCTCTGCCATTATCTAATCAAAAAATCTTGATCTTCTTTTTTGTGTGATTCTCGATCAATGCTTTGAATTCATTGAACTTGCTGAATAGTTCATCTTTGTTCTTCATAAAGTATATCCATGTCTTCCTAGAAAAATCATCAATAAAAGAAACATAGTATACATATCCGCTTAATGAACTGGATGACATCGAACCGCATACATCGGAGTGGATGATTTCCAAGGTTCCTTTTGCCTTGCTTTCGCTACTTGGAAATGTATTCTTTGTGTTCTTTCCTTTTACACACCCTTTGCAGACACCATCATGTTTTGTCTACATGTCTGGAAGACCTTCAACAGCTTTTCTTGCAAGTGGTAGTGCCTTGTAATGCACATGTGCAAGCCTTCTATGCCAAAGTTCATTTGGTTCTACTGAGTCATGAACCAAAGCTTGTTCTTGTTGGCCCTTCAATTTGTATAGACCTCCTTCTTGTTTCCCAATCACTGCTGCATCATCAATAGTCTTTCCCTTTGGCCACATAAGAACTTGGCCATCTACAAAAGAAACCCTCATTCCTTTTGCATCCAATGCAGATATGGAGAGGAGGTTCTTCTTTAGTCCTGGTACAAACAATACATCTTTCATCTTCATAGACTTTCTAGAGTCTAGCTTATGGGAGGATTCACCACTTCCTTTTATTGGATACTGGTAGTCATCCCCAAGTTTCACCTTGTGAGGTGACTCATGTTTAGATAGTTTCACAAAGGATTCTTTGAATCCTGTCATATGTTTGGAAGCACCACTATCTATAATCCATACATTGCTTCCATGTGAGATAGTTCCTGTGAGAGTGGAGATCAACACATATTCTTCATCACTTGAAGAATCATCACTTTCTTGTTTGATTCTCTTTGTGGAAGATTCATCATCCTCTGCAGCATGAGCATGATGTCTTCTCTTGTTTCCCCTTTTCTTGTGAGAGTTCCCTTTGTTTTTAGGATAGTATTTGGATATGTGTCCTTTCTCATCACATGTGTAACATCTAATAGTAGACAAATCTCTTCTAGAGTGTGAATGCTTACCTTTGGAGTGATGATGGTCCCTTTTGGTTTTCTTGGTGTGGATTGTGAGAGCTTGATCTTCATTTCCCATCTTTTCTTCTCGAGCTACTATTCGAGCTTCTTCTTGTGAGCATTCTTCCCATAGTCTCTTGAACTTCACTAGCTTCTTTTCGGCACAGATCCCTTGAATGAAAGAGTCCCATGCCCTAGGAAGACCATTCAATGTGGTCATCACAATTTTTGCATTCTCTGCATCTTCATCTACTGCTTCCAGTTTTTCCTTGATTTCAGAGACCCTTGTAAAGTAAGATTGGATGGTCTCTACATTCTAGATCTAGCGCCAAAAGATTGGATGGTCTCTACATTCACTATTTTTGGGGTTTTTCTTTTGGTGCCAATCAAAGTCATCTTCCGGTTTATGTTCTTTCCTTCAAACAGTTTGGCTAGGGAATCAAAAATAGCTTTAGGTTTCTTTAGGGAGGACACCTATGGTATGAGATGATCCTTGATTGAATCAGCGATAATTCTCTTAGCCATGACCAATTTATTCTTGTGTAAGGCCTTAGCCTCATCTCCCTCTAGAAGTGGAACCTCCTCATTGATGTAGGAATCCAACTCATTTTCTTCCAGAACCAGGGAGAGCCTATACTTCCAGGCTCGGAAGTTATCAGCTCCCTCAAGCTTTTCATCAAGCTTGGTAGGATGAGACATATTAATTGAGAACCTCAAATGGAAATACAAAATATTTAGATCTTACGAGGTTATGATGTCGGATCTAGATCTAGAGCTGAATTTCTACAAAGCTGGTTTAGGAGCAGATTAGGGTTTGAATTTCCCAGAGTTATGTCCAACCAAAAGCTTTGATATTGATCTTTAAACTTTCATTTTGAGGAGGAGATCAATCCAGGCCTCGGCTTGCTAAAAAATTCCACTTCTGTGGAAAGCCCTAATTTCCAACAGTAGTGTCGGGTCAAAAACTAAAAATTCTCAGAATCAGATTCTGCTTTGAAAGAAAGATGCGCCTTGGAGAGGAGAGTCATCCCAATCTTCTTTTGCTGAAAATCTATGGAGAGAGATCCAAAAAGTAGGAAGCCCTAGTTTCCGCAACTACACATTGTCTTCTTCTCAGGTTAGCTTTGATACCATGTTAGATTTTTATCATTTAATCTAGAATTAACTTAGGATCTTTAACTGAGAGAATAACAAGCACATAAATCAAACATAAGAGACATTGAACATAAATTTTTTCCTCGAGGAAATTGTAAAGGAGAAAACCCCACAACCTCCTGAGAGATAGAATTGGCACCAAAAGAAAAACCCCAAAAATAGTAAGATGATCTCTCGACAGTAGTAGTCTCTCTCTCTCTTGTCCCAACAACTTCTTCTCTCTCAGTTATGTGCTACAACTAAGTGTGAGTGAATGTGTGATAAATAGAGAGGCTCACTCTATTTATACTAATTCCCGACTTGACAATACTCATTAGGACCGACTCCTCTAGGAGAGTCTGATAACCCCAGGGCCCCACAACTGCGGAGACTTTAACCTTTGATCAATAGGAGGGTTACCCACAATGACTTGACATGACTTGTTTACATTATTGAATCTCTCGATAGGAACATCGGGGCTTGTCATGACTTAAATACATTACAGGCACTTCCCGGAATAAACATCGGGGTACAAGACATAAGATATACAAGTGAATACATTCCAAAGTTACAAACAGATCAACAAAGTCTGTATGGGTTCACAGCCTGGTTCTTTTAGAGAGTTCATATTGTTGCTAAGAGACGGTAGGAATCAAACTTGCACTCCTGAAAAAGGAAAAAGATTGTGTAGGGTTTCTAAGTCTCTGTCTAGGGAGGAAATTCATGTCGTCTTTATCCTCTATTGGGAATGTTTATGTATTTTAAAGTGGTGGGTTCTCAAACCCTACCTATACTGTAAAAGGGACTATACTAAAGAAGTTATAAGGTAGTCTATAACCGTGATTAAATTTTATTTACATTATTTAAGAAGTATCTTATGTTACTTGCACTTGTTTCCGTAGAGTTTTGTTTAACATAAATTAAATTCGAATTTATAATTATGCTTGTTTTTGTAGGGTTTTTCTTAACATAAATTATATTCCAAATTATAATGATGTCATTATGATTGTTTTTTGTATGGTTCCATTTGGTAGATCTGTCCTTAACATAAGTTTCCCCAAATCTTAAGAATGTTGTTAGTCAATTATTATCTAAATCGTAAATTCACCTTTATAACTGTTTCTCTCCTAACTTGGCATTGATTCGTATAATGTGTCTTTTATGAATCGTATTTAACTACTAGTAAGTCTGAGTATGTACCTACTCATTAATAAAATCGTTGGGGTATTAACTTAGAAAACCTAGTTAAGGAAAAACTGAAATTGCCTAGAATTGTTTTCTTGGCAGCATTGGGATGGGCATCAAATCATTTGTTGGTCTGTAGTTTTTCTTTGTAACTTATTAACCATATTTTTATATTATAATAGTGTTCATTTAAATAAACAAGTACAACAAGAATTACACTAAAGGTTTCAAGCTATGGGTCGCGATCCCAGTTACAAGATTTTTCTTAAAATGAAAGAAATGGTTAATCCACTTTAATCAAGGCATAACACCCATCTTGGGTTAATAAGTTACATATATTATTACGCCCATAAATAACCGAATCCGCATGATACTTGACCCTATAGATCATAGATCTACCCTTCAAGTCGGTCCCTCAAGAATTTCCTTAAAGGTAGTGATCTGTAGCTATAGTAGGCTTCCTGAGCAATTACAAACGAGACAAATTACTTGTGTATATAAGTAACACTAATGATGTACTTTACAAACAAATTTTTTTATTTTAAAAGTAAAAAATATACTTGAACAGTTTTGATAATCAACACAAGTATAGCTAAAATGTTTTTGTAACCTACAACACCTTGTACCATGATATTTTCTATTTTACACTAAGTTATCTATAAGTGTATGATTATCAATAATGCTTTCTATGCTATCTAGATCTAGTAATACAAATATACCATTCACAAAGATATTTTGGTAGTGCTTAGCTGCAGCTGAACAATAATAGGATCTTTCAACATCTATTAAATTTGTGATTCTTGACTCAAACTAGCATTCTCACACATATAATCTTCTTCCATTTATTTATATCTACAGATATAATTCAATGTGAAACAAAACTAACAGTGAAAGAAATACTTTAGAGGAACCTGGAAATATGATAGTCCTGAATAAGGTAAGAACGACCGTGTTCCTCCCAACCATAGATTAGGAACAATTTTTCTTTCTGCTCTTAATCATCCCTTAGCTAAATCATGCATGCCAAGAGTGGTGATGATCAACCTCATGTTTAGATCTCCGTCAATAAGTGAGAAATAAATTTCCTAACACTGAGTGCTCACACAACAAGAGTTTCTTTCCAACATACTAAGCAGTGTCCTACCTCCCCCATATGCCTCCTTCTTATAGTTTATTTTTCTTAGGTCTTTTCCACAAGCAACCAATCCCTCTTGGAATATTTGCAGCTAACAAAATCTCTGGTGTGTCTAGTGCCATAAATGCACTTCTCACACTTGTTTTAGCTTCCGTGAGATTAACCCTTCCTTGTCCCCCACTCTTACATGCATGATCTCCTCATTTAACATGGTTGTCCTCCTTTATTCATAATTTTATCTAACCATATTGTCTTATTACATCTATCTTTCAAGGACCTATTGGCAGATTTGAGATCCAATCAATTTTATTCAATTTAAAAAATAACTCAAAATAAACCATAATTACTAAAAAAATGTTTATTTCTTGGGGGATGTTACAATGTTGATCAGTGTTATATGAGTCCTAAGGTGGAGAATAGATTTTTAAGCGTGTTCCTCTGTGCAAGTTATGGGAAAGGTGCGGAGATTGTTAGAATTCTAGAAGGGTGAGGAGTTGAGTATAATTATTACAGGGAACAGTCTAGGAGCGGCTTTGTGCCTCTTGACTGCATCCTATATTGGAGAAAACTTGGCATCAAACTCAAGTAACGTAGCCATTGTAGTGTTTTCTTTTGGACTACAAAGAGTTGGAAACCATGATTTCGAACAAGGCTTGAGGAAATTGGGGTGAAAAAAGTGAGAATAGTCAATACCCATTATTGGATCCTCAAAATTATATGGTGTTTTTTTAATGAATGATTGCATGGTGATTGATGGAAGCAATTGAAAAGATGGCATTTACCTATGTGGCGAAAATTATTCAGCCTATTGCAAAGCAATGATTGCGGCTATAAGCTCATGGCCGACAGTGAGAGAGATCCAAGTACCAAAAATGAGCATGCCGCAACAATCATTATTCTACCAACCTGCATGTGAAGGCTGATGTGAAGATTAATCTATTAAATTCAAAAATGCTGATGCCAGTTGCAGTCATAATTTGGAGGCCCATGTCCACATGGTCGGTAGCTTTTAAAGCTCTCATGTTGCATTCCGTTCGAATGCAAAGTGGGCTTTAGAGCTTTATATTAAACATGTAATTTGTTGAAAGATTAGCTCGTGGTATTTGCGAATTGGCTACATTTTTCAAACCATCATAATCGTCAGCAGTTCCAATTCCACTTATAGCATGAAAAGGTTATTTCCTATTTACCGCCCATTATATATGGATAGGTGGACGAACTTTACACGATTTTGTACGCTGACTTTGGAAGTCCATTCATGAAAAATATAGTGAGTGATATTTGACCACCTTATTATCAATGCAGATTCTCATATCTCTTCTGTATGAAAAAAAGTACTTTAACTCAAACAGATTGGCAAGTCATGATTACCTTCTTGACTCACTTTCTTCCTTGTAATCTATACCTCCAAAAATCCACACATGAAAAATAAAGCCACAGCCCACTTTGCTTTCGTAGTGATAGTACTCTTGGAAAGAAACGCATACTAGTGGTTGTGCTCTTTGTTTATGTTTACTATAGTATACTTTATTTTTATGTTAATCATTTGTTACTATATTATAATTTATACTTTACATGCTTACTATATTATACTTTATTTTATATATATATATATATATTTTTGGACTTTAAAAGAGAGTGAAATTTATGGGATGCTTTTCTTAACTGTGTTAAAAAATCTCGATTGCTCAGACTTTTTTTTTTATAGTTGACTAAAACCATATAAGAGAGTGAAATGTAAGGGATGCTTTTCTACACAAATAATTTATTATCAGAATTGTTTTGCAACGAACGTAAATTAATATAAAAGTTTAATTTTATTTTAGGTTAGATAATAATTAGCTTGTGCGAGTGTAGTTTAATCCATGATTTGCTTGATATGAAGTACATGTTGTAAATGGAGGTCTCTAGTTCAAATCACCCCTTCTTACAAGTTCCCATGCTAATTAAAATTAAAATTAAATATATATTAAATTAAGTAAAATTAAAATCAAATATATATTAAGTGAAGATAAATTAGTAAATAAATTATTATTTTTTCATGGAGAAATAAATAAATTATTATAATGTCAAAATTAAATTTTAGTTATAGTAAGTGAATTCTGCATATAATTATTTTGTAATATGAATACAGTAAAT
>LPNX010513043.1:103050-124260 GCA_001517045.1 Pseudotsuga menziesii | reverse complement strand
TTCAGTACTAATAGACGTTTCCAATGAATCTGCAACATTATTAAAGGTATCAATTTTCACCATTAGTACATTTTTTTGTTCAATCATGTCTCTAAAAATATGGTACTATACATCAGTACTATTTTTCTTGTAGTCATAAAAAAAAATTCATAAAAATTACACTTGAACTATCACAACCTATTCTCACTACTTTGTGAACAAAGCCAATACGTAAGCATAATATTTGCAGCCATATGGATTCCTTAATTCCATGAGTGGTTGGCATGTATTCTATAATGTAACTATGCACTACCTATTACTCTTCGAATTGATCGATCCACCAAATAACTTAAAAACATAGCAACTTGTATATCAAGGAAGAGTTTAGGGAAAAAAATTATCTTATGGGCTATTTTTCAACCTTTTTTCCCAAAAATAAGATTCTCCAATCTCCCTTTTTTTCCAAAGATGATTAGCCCAAATTCCATAGGATAATTTTTTCTTTGCTATAAAAATCGCCGAAAATGTCCATAAACTATATAAAGTCCTTAGAGATTTGAATAATTTTTTTAAATCACCAAACATTTTATGATTGCAAATTTAAGAATTAGTAATATTCGCGAAGGTTTATACGCTTTCAAAAAATTATGGATCCTTCAAATTATCCCTGTTGTAGATCTTCTACGATTAATATCTCCATTCTTGTCTGCATCAACAAAACCTTGTATATATATGTCCCTACGATATCTAGGCATTCCTTGGTAATATATTGCATAGTATAAAGTGCCACACAAATATATGCAGGCCCCCTTTGTTCTCCAATGGCCCTTCTCTATTTTTGGCATATAACTTCTCAAAAATATTACTTCACGGGAAATATTCTGTCTACTCTATACCAAAGCATACATCATATTTTCAATGCCACTAGCATTAGGAATGTGTGAAATGTCTTCTACCTCTTATTGAATATTTGGGAACTAGTCAACAAATAACTTTACACCTACATGAATATATACATTTACCAATTTACATTCATGCATATTAATCCTCTATAATGCCATCTCAACATATTTCCTCTAACTAAACTAGAATATTCTATTGGCCCAATATATTTTAATTTCGATGCTCAAAATAAAATTTGTAGCACCAATATATTGCATATCAAACTTAGAATACAAGTGGGATTTGACATCCGTAATGATTTCTTATTATTTCCAATCAACAACATATCATCAACATACAAGATCACGTAAATAAAATGATCGTGAACTTACTTGGAATACACATAGTGATAAACTTTACTTATTGATAAAAAAATTCCCAATATATAAGTATCAAAATTTTGATACCACATTCTTGATGATCGTTTTAATTAATATACGACTTCTTCGGCTTGCAAATAAAATCCTTATTTCCCTCCACTAAAAAACCCTCTCATTTTTTCAGGTAGATTTCTTCTTCGAAATCACCATGTAGAAATGTTTTCTTCATATCCATTCTCTCTACTTCAATATCAAAAGAAAAAACAATACAAAAAACTATAATAGGTTTGAATTTCAACAAGAGAATCAAATTCCCTCCACCTAAAATTATGCCTTAGCTACTAGGATACCTTTGTACTTCTGCACCTTACCATCTTCATTCAACTTCTTCCTGAACACCCATTTTATATCAATAGGTTTTCCTCCAGTTGATCATTGAACTAAATACTAAGCCTCATTTTAATCCAATGAATCGATTTCTTCAACAATTTCCTTTTTCCAAAGTTTATTATCCTATGAATATATTTCCTCCCTAATAGATCTAGGATCATCATCAGTAATAGATAGAGAAAAATTAAAGATGAAATTAAGTGGGATACATATTTCTTGTTTCCTTATTTCATTAACACATATCCTCAGGATTGGAACTTGATTTTCATCCTCTCATGGTTCATGTTCTTCTATTGGGTTATATTCGTCACCCTCCAACTCAAACTCTATTTCCTTTGGTTTTTCTTAACTTGGGTGGAATTAGTGTTTATGAGAAATTTCAACCTCTGTAATTACAACATCTTGACTATAAAAAATCTTAGTAGGTATTGGGTTCCAAGGTTTAAAATATTTTATACCATCTTTGTAACCAATAAAGATACATTTTTCAACATTATTATCCATCTTACTCATATTTTCCTTTGGAACATGAACATAAGAAACACAACCTAATACTTTGAGATGTTTAAGAGATGGTTTTTACCAGTCCATGCTTAAAGTGGATTTTTTCCAACTAGTGTTGATTTAGGTGTTCAATTTAACAAGTAACATGCATTATCTATTTCCCCTGCCTAGGATTCTTATGATAAGTGATAACCTTGCACCACTAAACATACTCACCTTCTACATCAAAATCATGTTCATCGTTTTCGCAACTCCATTATGTTGGTGTGTGTATAGACTATTATTTTTCTTAATATTCTAGACTTCTTACATATTTCCTCAATTGAATTTCCATGGAACTCTCCAATATTATTTATCCTCAACAACTTTACCTTTTTGTCTCCCTGGTTTTCTACAAGTGCTTTAAACTCTTTAAATTTGTCAAAAACTAGATATTTATTATGGAGGAAATATACCCATGTGTTCCTTGAGAAATCATCAATGGATGAAACATAATACATGCATTTACATATTAATGGAATAAGAATAGGTCCAAGAACATAACTATGTATTGACTTGATCAAGGTTTTTTTTAGCACCATATCGGAATATCATTTTATTCTATTTATCATATATGAAATGTTAAAAAAAAAAGAAAACTAATAAACGATCAAGCATACCTTCTACCAAACCTTTACGATGTAACACTAAAAGGACCTTCTCTTCAATATATCCCAATATTTAAGGCCATAGAATTGTATTATCTATAAGAACAATATGGGTCTGGTATTCTTTATTTCTATCCTCATGAATAATATAACTGGTACACCCATCATTAAATTTATTGCCAATGTATTTTAGAAAGTTTCAATATGAACTCCCCTCATAAACACCATTTCTCCTTGAACCATATTGCATGTGTCCTTTTCAAATAAAGTATGCATACTTCCATCACCTATCATACTTACAATTATCAATATTTTTGGATAGATTTAGAATGTGCAAAAATCTAAGAAGAATTTTAAACTTTCCATCTTTTAGAAGCAACTTGATCATTGGAGGACCTAGAATTTTGATTTTCGAGTCATCTCCTACAAAACCATATGATTCTATTCTAGTTTTTATATTCACAAACCCACTCCTTATGAGGAATCATATGAAATGGAGAACCTCAATTGATCGACCATACATCATAGTATAAATGTGTACTTGTATATAGAGAATAAACATCACCTCATTTTGTATAGATGGTTTTTTTATTGCGAAAGGGGAATCATTAGATTCCTTACCTTTATCAAAATTATTAGATCTGCATTTTTTCATATAATACCCGTCTTTACCACATTTTAAACATTTATTTTGAAATTATCTTGGATATTTATATCTACCTCTACACTTAGGTTTATCATTAAAATGTCTATTTTTTCTCTCATGGGAATGTACTCACTCATATAAAACACCATTCATCACAATCTCTATGTATTTTCTCCCCATTTCATTTGATAGCAAGGATGCATATACATTATCATACTTTAACATGGATCAAGTGACACTACCAATAGCTACAACCAAATTATTCCAATAGTCTATAAAAGAACAGATAAAGGCATTACATCATTATCTTCTTCCTTTATATTAATATCAACCACAACTAGCTGACTTAACAAAGTATTAAAGGAATATAGATTACCTTCTTGTGTCGCCATCCTCCATCTTAAGATTATACAATTTATCTTGAAGAAATAATCTGTTTGCATGGGACTTTGACTAACATAATTCCCTAGCTTATATAATAGCTTATTTGAACTATATTCTCTAGAGATTCTCAATAACACCGAATATGAGACTAGGCAAAGTTGATTCCTTCTTCTTTCTTCTCTCTTCATATTTTTCCAATCTTCTTTTGACATACTAGTGTGATTTGTACCTAGATTGACATCAATCCACTAATCTCTATATACCCAAAGGTCTTCCATATTCAAATTCCATAACTCGAACCTCTAGTCGTTAAACTTATCAATCTATATTCTTGAACTATTCACCTTTTCCTTGCAAAATATTTATTGTGCAAAGCTCCCACTCCAAAACAAGTTTATCACATACCCAAGATACCCTTTCTACTCACAAGATGAGATAAAACCTAGCAAAAAAGGTATCCCTCATAAGGCAATATAAGATGAAGAGTTTTGTTAAACCTTTCTAAGAAAATAAATACCAAAGAGAATCAAAAAGATAAGAATTAACAATGAATAACACACGCATTACACATGTGTTTACCCTAGAAACCCAAAACCAAGAAAAATAACATGTCTGTGAGTTTCACCACTATCTTTCTCATTGAATTATAATCTTTTACAATACAATATTATAGCATCAAAAAACCTAATCCATTACCCTAGATTAAATTTTAACCCTAACTCCTTAACTAGAAGTGGTTTAATTTGGGATGCAAAACTATGGGATGAAAATAACTCAAAATGGACCATAACCAGACCAAAAGAAATAATTTTAAGGGAAATGGACCTCATAGCTAGGAGTGATAATCACCCCCCTATACCCCCTTTCTTTGAGAACAAATGAAGATTACAAAACATGTGCAAGAGGATCTAGACTACAGGAAGACACTCTTTAGAGTGAAATGTATGATACAAGGTAAATGTTGTAGTTTAATTATTTATGGTGGTAGTTCAAAAAATTTGGCATCAAATGAATTTTTTACGAGTTGAAATTAAAGTGCACACCTAATTTAGAAGCACATAGAGTGTCATGGTTACAAAATGGGCATAGGGTAGCTATGAGATATTAATCTTTGATCAATTTTAATATTGAGGATTATAGAGATTGCATTTTGTTTGATGTATTTCCTATGGACGCTTGTCATGTTTTATTAGGGAGGACATGGTAGTTTGATAGAAGATTTATGCATGATGTGAGGAGAAATACCTACTAATTTGAGAAGGATGTAATGGATTTTAATTTACAATCATTGAATAAGTAAGTGGAGAAGGATAACCAAGTAATGCCAGTAAGTCTAGTGTTGGCATATGTGGAGGAAGTGGATAAACATGAACTTATGAAGAAATTGATTGAATAAATTAAAGAGAGGAACATGGGTGCTACAACAAAAACACTTTTTAAAGAGGAAACTATTTGAGGTTTCCATTCTAGTAACATTTTATGTCGTTGGTTTGAAAGAAATACAATAAAAAATGCAGAGGATGTGGCAATGATGGAGATATGCAAAGGAAATTTTGACACATAAGAGAGTGGTATACTTTATTTTTTCATCTGGTTCACAGACCTGAAATATATATGGATCCCTATGTCTATGGTAATAATTTTCAAGGGTAGCACCCAAATGGGCCTCACCCTGTTGGCTCCAGGTTTGGGATCCTAACCCCGAAGTACCCAAATAATTGAACACTCAACCTTGACTACTTTGGCCATAGAATCAGAAGCACCAAATACCTGAGCTACCTATCCAAGATATGAGAGTGGTATACTTATATAGTCCATTCAAAATATATCAAGGATTGTTCCTAATAGATATTTAAGCGAACCAATAAGCACGATTGAGTGGAAGTGGTGTAAACTTGTAAGCACCATTGGAGTAAAAGAAAAAGAGATGGTGGAACTTTGTGAAATAAGTTAACAAGGAATTGAAGAAACATTAAAACATGGGTAAGTTGTATAACAGTGTTGTGTTAGGACATTGAAATAAAATTTGTGTATGTTAGTTCTAGCAATAGGTAGAGGAGGATGTCAACTTTTCACCTATTGTTAACATACATTTTGAAGTAAGATGCTCAAAATTTTCAACTATGGATTCTAATGGAGAAGCATCCCTATTGTAGTTATCTATCCTTGCATATGTTATAGCCAAAAATGGCACTTCTTAGTCCATTATGACATTTACATAATTTGTCATATGATGACAATTCCATGACGACACTTCATGAAAGTTACTTGTCAGTCACCCAAAGGACACATGTGGATAGAAAGGCCATATTTGGAGTTCTCTAACTCCATTTAACCTCTTTTTTATACCATTGGAAAAGTGTCATACTAAGGAACAAATTTGTAGAAGAAACCATGTGACGTCCCCATACCCCATAATGCAGATAATTTAATATTTTTTCTTCAAGAACCCTTGTTCTCCTTTGAAACATAGGGCATGGACGTTAACACACACACTTCAACATTCACTCTTAGGATTAGAAACCACTGTAACATTCATTCCTCCCTTTGACAGATCCATTTTGTGACTAGAAACTCTCTTCTGCACTGAACCTGTCATTCCTCCTTCTACCTTCTGCCCTGTAGAACTCAGAAGTAAGAAACCAAAAAATGACAGAGTCCTTCGACCACAGTTCTGCCTTCCACACTTCTTCTTTCCTCCTTCTGACCTCGGAACTTAAGAATAAAAAAACTAATGTGCACCGTAAATATTTAACGTCTCTTCTCCCTTCCACCTTCCGCACTTCCACTTTCCACCTTTGGAACTCAGAATTCATAAACATAATGATTGACGGAGTCCTTCATCCATGTTCCACCTTCCTCCTTCCACACTTCTATTTTCCGCCTTTAGAACTCGAAAGTCCAAAATCTATCAAACGACGAAAACTCTATCTAGGGTTCTGCCTTCATCATTTCACATTTCTGCCCTTCAATGTGGAACTCAGGAATCAGAAAAGTTAACTTCTGACCTTATCCTTTTCAGCACTTTTGATTTCCTCTTTCCAACCTCATACATCGGAAAACGGAAAGTTAACTTTTTCCTTAGAAATTCTCTCTACTTTTCTGCTTCTGCCCTCTGCCTCCTGTAAGTGGATCCCGGGGTGAGAAAACACAAGATTTATTCCCTGTACTACTGCTCCTTTCCGGTTTCCACCTTTCTACTCCCTTAGGTAGATTCCAAGGGGTGAAAACACCAAATCAGATGTATTTTGACCCTTTAATCAGGTTTCCAGCCGTCATGGACTTAGGAAAAAATGCATTGAACATACAAGGTGCAAATATAGATGCAAATGCAGGAAATATTCACAATTAAAATTCTACTTAAATCATCCATAAGCATTCAACATAAACATAGAAATCATATGAAAATACAAAACATAAATAACATAACATAGAACACTTATCTTGGATGATCAAGCTGTCCTAAAACTAGCTACGTCGCTGAAACGTTCCACCCAACCATAGGATAGTCTGTTCATTAATCTCTCAATAGCACTACCACCCCCATGTTGGGCATGATTTCTAGAAGGAACTAGGGAACAACAGACTTACATATAGCCAGAACATATCACACATACTCAAGCCAACCATCGATTGTGTTTATCAGACTGTCTAGCCAAGCCAACACCAAGTTCGATTTATCACACTACAGACTTAGAAACCAAACAATGTTGGGTTTATCAGTCTTATTCGGCCAAATGAGCATACAGTTGGGTTTCTAATACTGTTGAAAGTCAAGCCAACTTCCACAATAAGGACCAGCTAAGCCACATATGGGTTTATCAGGAACTCAGCCAATCCATCATTCACATTGGGTTTCTTAGGTTGTCTAACCAAAGATTACACATAAGGCCAATTTAATGCCAAAACACATCTAATCCAAGATCCAATTCGGTTTCACAGGTTGTTATCCAAGCCAATCTCCTTTGGGTTTCACAGGATTCTCAGGTAGTGGATAGGAAGAACTACTAAGCTATTAAGCTCATCTATAGAGCTAAGGACACCTTCACAAGATCTTTTTGGCCTAGCATCCACGTTTCCTACACACCCAACATAAGGAATTTCCCCCTTCTCTTCCCCATAGTCCCTTGGGCTACACCTTCCCTTCCAGTGCTCTTCAGGATGTGTAGAGCAGATTCACTAGCCACTCTTATCTTATTGTGATGTTCCACACTAGCTTTATCAAGCACATTCTACGTCTCTTCCACTCCTAAGTCTTGTATATAGTTCGGACCCAAACCAAGGTGCACATCACAACAACCATAATGTAAAAAAATAGTGAAACAATCTCCACTCACTCTATAACAGAGGAGACCACTGCAGAAAACACCTTCTGCAACTCAAGACAGTAAAACTAACGGGTTTCTAGGTTAGGATTGAATCACCAAAATGTACAACACAGAACAGAACATGGTTCTCCTAACATCGTGCATGAACCGACTCAGGCTTCTTAATTTATCCGACCAATGAGTCAATCGATGAGTGAATGAAAAATCCCACTTACCCAGACTTACCATCACCTCTTGGGCACACATACAAGTGTTTTCTTGCTTCGAAAGAGAGAACGCGGCTTCCCAGAATGCAAACTTGCAGGTTTGCTTAGACACACAACCAGACTTCCATGGCGTGCTCTTCCCAAGGCATTAACTACCTCAACCAACTTCTAGAAGGAATGAATGATTGAGGATAGAGGATAAAAGGGTAGCTGAGGGTTCATGGGTTTCCCCATCGACATCTAGTCACACCATATTGGCTCAAAGGGCTTGACTTACTCCCCACCCTATCCCTTGTGGATTCATTCCCCCATCTCGTTCACATTGCAGTGAATAGCTAGCTATGGTATTTATTAATTACATATTTACATGATATCAAAAAATGTATATTGTGCCTGACTTAGCATAATGAACCATATGCATCAATCTCAATCACCTATACACAAAACATCAATCAATGGTAGGTCCTTCGCCTTAAGATCCTTCCCATATTTCCATACAATATTTACATCATGTACAATCAAAATACCACAGGGTCAAAATCGGGGTATTATAATCCCCTCCCCCTACAACAACACTATCCTTAGTGCTCATCAAATTTGAACAAAATGCTACACTAGAATGACCTTAGTGCTCTGCAAAATTGAGCAAAAATGGATATGCCAATCGCATGGCATCCTTCAGCTCCCACATAGACTCTTCAAGACCGTAGTGCTCCCATTGCACCTTTACCATTCCCATGGCTTGGTTCGCAGCATTGTGACCTTCCTGTCGAGGATGCACATTGGCTCGATTTGGAACTCTCCCTCGGGTTCCACCTGAATCACATCTCAATTTATTACGTGGTTAGGTTCATGTACATACTCTTAAGCAAAGAAACATGAAAAACATTATGAGCTTTAGTGCTAGAAGGAAATGCAAGTCTATATGCAACTGGCCCTATTATTTTAAGCATTTCAAACGACCCATAATATCTAGGTGACAGCTTGGCACAACTTCCAAGGTTTAAGGAACTCTTCCTTTCCCTCACTCTAAGGTAATCATGATCCCCAACACTAAATTCTCTATGCATTCTATGCTTCTCAGCATAGATTTTCTGTTTATCCTGGGCTGCTTTCAGATTATTCCTGATCTTTGGAACCTCTTGCTCCATTTCCTTGATCAATTTTGGACCAATCAGTACAACCCTGTTCACTATATTAACCTATGTCATAGGTGTGCTACACATTCTTCCATACAAAGATTTATATGGACTCATCCCCAAGGATGCTTGTTGTCCATTGTTATAGGAAAATTTTACCAAGTGTAAATAACCCTCCCACTTGGTTGCTTTCTCCATCACATACATGCAACGCATGTATTAAATCACTTGATTCACTCTCTTTGTATATCCGTCAGTCTAAGGATGGTAGGAAGTGTTGAAGTTCAGCTTTGTATCCAAATCTGCAAACAACCCCTTCCAAAAATTGAAAGTGAACTTGGAATCCCTATGAGAGACTATTTCCTTAGGCAATCCATGCAATTTGAAAATCTCCTTAATGAATATTTTTGCAATGTCATCAATGTTATGTGTGGAATTAACTGGTATAAAATGAGTTTCCTTTGTCAACTTGTCCACCATAATCATGATAGAATCATGTTTCCTACAAGTCATTTGCAATCCTGTAATAAAATCCATGGAAATAACTTTCCATTTCCATTCTGGAACTGACAAAGGCTGAAACAAACCTGTTGGGTGTTGATGCTCAACCTTCACATGCTGACATTTCATGAACCTTGAAATATATTCATCCATGTCCCTTTTCATTCCTAGCCAGAAATACTGCTTTATTGTTGTAGAAATTGTCTCTTGATATCCTGGGTGACCATAATATGGAGTCTGATGGATCTCATCCATAACAACTCTCATAAAATATGCTACATTTGGAATATAAATGATGTTATTAAAGGTAAGAATCCCATCTCCTTCCAATTTACATCCCTCATACCTCTTCTCAAGACTCTGTTGATTTAGCTTGTCTTTTACCTATACATACAATTCATCTTGAGCAGCATGATTAACAATCTATTGCCTCAAATCTGATTGGAAAATACTAAGAGATGCCACCTGCATTTCATGCATCTTCCTATTGAGTGCATCAACCAATTTATTCTATTTTCCTTTAATGTGTTTGATCTCAAAATCAAAATCACATAAGAACTCCAACCATATAGATTTCCTAGCATTTAAAGTAGGTTGATTAAACAAATATTTCAAATCACAGTGGTCTATCCTTAGCTCAAATTTTTGTCCCATTAAGTAATGCCTCCACATCTTCAAAGCATGTACTATGGCTGCGAGTTCTAAGTCATGAGTGGCAAAGTTCTTTTCATGATATTTCAACTTTCTAGACTCATAACATACCACTTGGTTGTCTTGCATAATGACTCCTCCCTATCCTTGACCACATGCATCAGTACACACCACAAAGTCATTTTCTGGGTCTACAATGTTTAGAATGAAAGCACTTGTGAGAAGATTCTTCAACTTCTAGAAGCCTTCTTCACACCTTGGTGACCATTCAAACTTCATCCCCTTCTTTTCCAAAGAAGTGATGGGATGTGCAACCTTGGAGAATCCTTCAATGAATCTCCTATAATATGTAGCAAGTCCCATAAAATACCTTGCATATATCACATTCCTTGGAGTTGTCCAATTTATAATGGCTTCAATCTTTTCAGGATCTATAGATATGCCTTCAACTGATATGATGTGGCCCAAGTAATTAATTCTATCTTTATAGACGTCAAGTTTTCTCAACTTGGCATACATCTTATGTTCCCTTAGCAATTGCAGCACCATTCTTAGATGTTCTTTGTGCTCTGATTCATTATTAGAATAAATAAGAATGTCATCAAGAAATACAATAACAAACTTGTCCAAATACCCATTGAAAACACTATTCATAAGGCACATAAAGGTAGCTGGTGCATTTGTGAGACCAAATGGTACCACTACAAACTCATAGTGTCCATACCTTGTTCTGAAGGCTTCCTTATAAATATCTTCATCCTTGATTCTTACCTGATGGTAACCAGATCTCAAGTCAATCTTGGAAAACACCTTTGGCGCCCTCATTTGATAAAAAAAAGGTCATCAATTTGAGGTAAAGGATATTTTTTCTTTACAGTGACTTTGTTTAGCTATCTGTAATCAATACAAAACCTGAGTGTATCATCCTTCTTCTTTACAAACAGAACTAGTGCTCCTTAAGAAGACACACTCAGTCTGATATACTTCTTTCCCAACAACTCTTGTAGTTGCATCTTCAACTCTAGAGTTCCTGGTGTGCTCATCCTGAAGGGTTCCTTAGACACTGGTGTTGCTCCTGGCACAAGTTCTATGGTAAAATCAATGTCCCTCTTTGGAGGAAGTACTGTAATATCTTTAAGAAAAAAATACCTGAATTCATGCAACACATGAAAGTCCTACAACCTAGGAGTTTCATTCTCTACTACCTCCAAAACATGGGCTGCATAGAACTGAAAACCTTTCCTACAGAACTTCTTCAGCTACATTGCTAAAATATGCATGCCATAAATCACTTTAGGAATTCCTCTTACAACTCTTGAGTTTCCTTCTTCATCTATGCACTCAAAAGTCTTGTTATAATAGTCGATCTTGACTCTGTGAGCTTCTAATCAATCCATCCCGTCAGAATGTCATAGGAACCAAGTGGAAGAACATTCAGATTTGCATAAGTGGTTAATCCATCCATGACCAATGGAAATATTTCTTCCACTTCACTCACTTTTCTCTTGGTTCTAGTGGCTGGTTGGGCTAACCATGACATACTATGCTTTAATTTCTTAAAAGCACAAATCTCAACTACTCTAGGAGTGATATAATTGTGAGTAGATCCAGTGTCAATCAAAACATAAACATATTGCTCAACAATCTTACCTGCAACTTCAAGCACAGTTGACTGATGATATTCTTGGAAGTAATATAACGCTGCATAAATTATGGCAATGGCCCTTGCCACTTGACCCATTTTTTTCGCTTCTTGGATGTTCTGAATTTTACTTGTGTTCCCATATTCAAGTGGAAAGTACTTGCATATATGGTGTCCTCTACATTTCCAACATTGTAGTGGTTCTCTAATCTCTTTTGGGTCTCTTGGATTTTCCCCCATCACTCTGGCTGGATGATTTACAGCTTGTGAAGGTTTCTTTTGATGATTCCTGGAGTGAGAATGTTTCAAAACTTTCTTCCTCTAGTCAAACTTCTTGTTCTTCCTTTCCTTCCATGCCTGATGAAGACCAGGTTTTCCTTTTTTCTGGTCATAAAAATACTTAGCTTTCCTTATTGCTTCTTCTAGAGTTCTAGGTTCATAAAACTCAATTATGTCTTTGTAAGACTGAGGTAGCTCACTTAGAAAATGTTGGATCTTCACCTTCTCGTCTTTGATGTGCTTGACATACCTCAACAACTCCAAGAACTTATTGGAATACTCTTCCATGTTCTGTTGTCCACTTCTCAGCTCATGGAATTCCTTAATCTTGTCATGATAGTATCTATCAAAGAGGTACTCCTGCTTGAAATACTTCTTGAACTTCTTCCACATGATCTCCCTTTCATTTAGTTTCTTTACTTTCCTAAGGTGCTCCCACCAAATGTATCCTCTTCCATTCAGATTGAATATGGCAACCCTTTCCTTCATATTTCTTGAGTAGTCCTGGACTTGGAAATACTTCCTCATCCCAAGAATCCAAGCTTCAGCTTCTTGACCAGTCTTTAATTCACTATTAAAGGTAGGAGGTTTAGCCTTCTTGAATTCATCATGTGAACAGTCCATGTAGCGCCTCTTCCTCTTATTCCTGTGAGAAGAAGAGGTTGAACCCCTAGTGGATCCTTCAGAGTCAGATGACCCACTAGAAGATATTTTCTTATTCCAGCACTGCTCATGCTTCCTTCAGGATTTGTTGTTCGATGCTCAGAGTTTATCCTTCTTTGAATGTCTGTTGAATTCTGCAGCATGGCTGCATTCAGCTAATGCTGCTATTCTTGATATTTAATTAGGATTCTCATGGTGGCTATGATATCTAGGGGGGTCTCTTGAAATATTTTCCCGTCAGACTCGGTCTCAACATTTCCAACTCTGGTGTTTTCTCCCATAGCATCTTCCTCATTCCAATAGGGATTCGGAGCATCATATCCATCGTATGTTCTCATGGTTGAGCCAAAGCCAACTATTCCCAAACTGCACTATGACTATGAAAAATGTGTTCATCAAACTTCTGTTAGACAATCTAGGAATTCAAAAACACTTACCAAATGTTCAACTTGGCCCCTTTAGGCCCAGTGCTGCAACCAACAGATCTGATACCCCACCATAGTGTACTACAATGTTGGTATCAAAGGGTGTTCTTATCTCTATAAATTACTCATTATGTCTCATTTAGGACCAGCACTACAACTAACAGCTTTGATACCACATTATGGTGTCCCCATACCCCATAATACAGATAATTTAAAATGTTTGCTTCAAGAACCCTTGTTCTCCTTCAAAGCATAGGGCATGGATGTTAACACGCACACTTCAACTTTCATTCTCAGGATTAGAAACAACTAAAATAGTCATTCCTCCCTTTGACAGATCCATTTTGTGACTAGAAACTATCTTCCACGTCGAACCTGTCGTTCCACCTTCCACCCTGTGGAATTCAAAAGTCGGAACCCAATACACGATGAAGTCCTTCGACCATGGTTCCTTCTTCTGTGCTTTCGCTGTCCTCCTTCCGACCTCAAAACTCAGGAATCGGAAATCTAATGTGCACCGAAAATACTTAACGGCTCTTCTGCCTTTCGCACTTTCACTTTCCACCTTCAGAACTCGGAAGTCAAAAACATAACGATCAACAGAGTCTTTCATCCACGGTTCTGCCTTCCCCCTTCCACACTTCTACTTTCTGCCTTCGAAACTCAGAACTCAAAAAACTATCAAACGACGAAAATTCTATCCAGGGTTCTGCCTTCTGCCTTTCTCCTTTTCTCCCTTCAGTGTGGAACTCATGAGTCATAAAACTTAACTTCTGACCTTAGCCTTTTATGCACTTCCTACTTTCTCTTTCCAACCTCAGCCTTCGAAAAATGAAAAGTTAATTTTTTCCTTAGAACTTCTTTTCATTTTTCTGCTTCCTCCCTCTGCCTCTTGCAGGTGGATCTCGGGGTGTGGAAACACAACATTTATACCTTGTACAGCTCCTCCTTTCTGGTTTCTACCTTCCACCTCCCTTGGGAAGATTCCAAGGGGAGGAAACACCAAATCAAAGGTATTCTGACCCTTTGATTAGGCTTCTAGCCTTCATGGACTTAGGAAAAAATGCATTGAACATACAAGGAAAATATAGATGCAAATGCAAGAAATATTCAAAAGTAAACTTCTACTTAAATCATCCATAAGAATTCAACATAAACATAGGAGTTATAAGGAAATATATTGCAGAAATAACATAACAGAGAATACTTATCTTGGATGATCAAGCTATCCAGCAACTAGCTATGTCACTGCAACGTTCCACCCAACCATAGGACAGTGTGTTCATTAATCTCTCAACACCACTATCATCTCCGAGTTGGGCATGATTTCCAAAAGGAACTAGGGAAGAACAAACTTACACATATCCAGAACATATCACACATAGTCATGCCAACCATCGGTTGGGTTCATTAGACTGTCTAGCCAAGCTAACACCAAGTTGGGTTTATCAGGCTGCAGGATTACAAGCCAAATAATGTTGGGTTTATCAGGATTACTCAGCCAAACAAGCATATAGTTAGGTTTCTCAGACTGTTCACAGTTAAGCCAACATCCACAATAAGGACCAGCCAAACCACAAATCGATTTATGAGGCACTCATCTAAGCCATCATTCATAGTGGGTTTCTTAGGTTTTCCAACCAAGGATTACACACAAGGCCAAATGAACACCTAGACACACTAAATCCAAGATCTAATTGGGTTTCACAGGCTATTACCCAAGCCAATATCCTTTGGGTTTCACAAGTTGCTAAGACAGTGGACAAGAATAAATGCTAAGCTAGTGAGCTCATCCACATAGCTAAGGACACCTTCACAAGATCTATATGGCCTAACATCCATGTTTCCTACACACCTAACACAAGGAATTGTCCCTTTCTCTGCTCCGTAGTCCCTCGGGCTACACCTTCCCTTCCAGGGTTCTTAAGTATGTGCAGATCATATTCACCAACCACTCTTATCTTATTGTGAGTTTCCACACTAGGTTTATCAAGCACATTCTACATCTATTCCACTCCTAAGTCTTGCATATAGTTCATACCCCAACCAGGGTGCACATCACAACAACAACAATGTAAAAAATAATAATAAAATAGGCTCCACTCACTCTGTAATAGAGGAGACCACTATGGAAAACACCTTTCGTGACTCAGGAGAGTAAAACTAATGGGTTTCTGGGTCAGGATTGAATCACCAACATGTACAACATAGAACAGAACATGGTTCTGCCAATAGCACATGAAACGACTCGGGCTTCCCGAGTTATCTGACCAATGAGTCCAATCAATGAGTGAATGAAAAACCCCCCTTACCCGGACATACCATCACCCCCTGGGCATGCATAAACATGTTTTCTTGCTTCAAAAGCAAGAACGCGGCTTCCCAGACTGCAAATTTGTAGGTTATCTCAGACACACAATCAGACTACCATGCCTTTCTCTACCCAAGATATTAACTACCTCAAACAACTTCTAGAAGGAATGAATGATTGAGGACAGAGGAAAAAAGGGTAGATGAGGGTTCATGGGTTTCCCCATCCAAATCTGGTTACACCCTATTGGATCAGAGGATTTGACTTACTCCCCACCCTATCCCTTGTGGAATCATTCACCCATCTCTTTCACGTTGCAGTGCATAGCTAGATGTGGTATTTATTAATTGCATATTTACAAGATATCCAAAAATATATATTGTTCCTGACTTACCACAATGAACCATAGGCATCAATCTTGATCACCTATACAAAAAACATCAATCAATGGTAGGGACTTGGCCTTGAGCTCCTTACCATGATTCCATACAATATTTACGTCATGTAGAATCAAAATACCATGGGGTCAAAAACAGGGTATTCCAAGCAAACTCCTGAAAATGCTTGGAAATACCCTTAAAATGACTTTTTTTACCCATACATGAACTGTCATAATGAAACCTACGTATTTCAACTTTTTATACGCGAGTTGTCAGTGGTAAGCCCACGTATATTCCTGTAAGTGGTAAAAAATATAAAATTCTCAAATTTTTGGTTGTTTGGGTGGTTTCGGAAGTGCTGCTTCGGTTGTAATTTATCTATCCTCAACCCTAATTCTTTAGATTACTCCTCTTACTTGATCGAACAAGGCATCAATCATAGGGAGTGGTTAACGGTTCTTGATGGTCATCTTATTGAGATGTCGGTAATCGATGCACATTTGCATCATACCCTCATTTTTCTTTATGAATAGTATAGATTCTCCCCAAGGAGACACACTAGGTTGGATATAATCCTTCTTTATTAATTCCTTTAACTATAACCTGATCTCCACCAACTCTGGTGCGCTCATGTGGTATGGAGCTTTTAAAGCCGATACTTACCCTGGTGTCAATTCTATGGAAAAATATAAGTCTGGCTTGGGTGGTATTCCCGATATTTCCTCGGGAAATACATATTTTAAGTCTACGAGAACCGAAAAGCATTCAATTTTTTGTTCTCTCTCAGCTTCTACATCTTAGATGTTAACTGCAAAAAGTTTGTATCCCTTCCTTATACATTTATTTGCTTTTAAGGTGGATATATTTCTAACAGAGACCTTCTTGGGTATGCCTTGAATCTTTGTTTGATTCCCTTGGCTTTTCGTGCATAAAATTGACTTGTTTAAACAGTCAAGCATGACATGGTGTTGTTCCAACCATTCCATGCCTATAACTACATTGTACGATCCTAAGGGTAAGATATTTAGGTCTACCTTAGTTGGAAAACTGTTCATGTCTATATCGCATTCGTTTACTAGTTCTGAAACCTTTCTTTTTGTACCAGTGGCTAGTTGTACCAACCATAGTTTCTCATGTTTCTCTTTTTTTAGTTTACATGTTTCAACAAACTTGTGGGAAACATAGCTTCGACAAGCACGGGCATAAATTAAAATTGAAACAAAAGTGTTCAAAACCTTACCTTTTATTTCGACCATAGTGGTATGATGGTCTATTTGTCTACCGTCGAGTTCCATAGATCCTAGGTGTACCATCCATGTATTCTAATTTTGGGTCTTCTTGTAAGTTGTGTAGGACTCCATTAGTCTTTTTTGGAAAATCTCAAGCATAATTGGGCCCTTGACATTTCAAGCAGCTAACCTACACCAGGGCATCCTTAGCTCCTCCATTTTCTATTGGTATGTTGGCATTTGGTGCAAGAACATTTGACCATGCACGGGGTTTGTTGAAATTTCTGTTATGCAGGAAACTATTTTTTTGTTTCCTGTAGGGTTGTGGTTATAACTAGGTTTTCAGTTGTTTGAGAAGGACCTAAATATGTCTCCACTTTTTTTCATATTTTCTTGTCTCAGTTGTCCATGTTCATAAAAAATTCTATCCTTGTGCAAGGCGGTGTCTATATTTTTGGGCATGTCAAGCTCAATTCTCTCTCAAAATTTTGGAGGAAGAAATCTCAAAAATTGTTGTATCTTGACCCTTTTCATCCTTTATGTAAGGTACATAATGCAACATATCCAAAAATATGTTGATAAAGGCATCCATGGTTAGTATTCCCATCTTTAAATCATGGAATTCTTTTACTTTTCTGTCAAATAATATTTCAGACATGTACTATTACTGAAATATATTGCGGAAAATACTCCATCTAATCTCTTGCAATTCGTCGCTCTTATTAAGTTTTAGGTCGCCCCATGATCTATCTCCCTTACCAATTAAGTTGTAAATGGATAGTTGGGCTTTCATCTCACTGGAGTAATTATTTACTCGAAATCATTTATTCATACCCAACAGCCAATCTTAAGCCTTTTCTCTAGTATTCATTTCCCCTTCATAAGTTGGGGATTTTATCTTTCAAAATTCTCTCTGAAAGCTATCATCATTTTTCTGCCATTTGTTTGCAAGGAGAGAATGAGCCATCACTAGAAGAACTAGGATAATCTTTTTGTATGAAATTAGGGGTTTATTCTTCTCATCCCTCCTCCTTTGGACTGCTGGTCCTTATTTTATGATGATAGTGTTGCTTGGATTTGTTTCTTGATTGGGTGTGTTGTTTATCAGGGTTTACCCTTTTCAAGTTCCAAAGTAATGCTTCATTTATTGCTTTATGTTCTCGTATTTCATTCATGTTATCATCTTTAAAACTCTGTAGATCTACTTGTAGACTTTGTATAGTCTTCATTAAATTGAAATATAGTCCCCCCACGATTTGAGTCATCTCAAGGTGGGGAATTTAGGTTCCCATGTCGAATGTTGTTCTCTTTTGTGTCCATGATTTAGACTGCTTTAAACAGTCAATAACAATATTATTCTATTGGTTTATAAATTACAAATAAAGTTTTAAAAAACATATTTCTGCAGTAGATGTTTTGGTAGCGATCCCATAAGGTCTCTAAATGTTCGAAACTGGGCTTTGATACCACTTCTAATGTTCCTAAAAATCCAAATATAAAAAAATTCTTATAACATATATCTACTAAAAAATGTTTAAAATCCTTAACTATAATAGAGAATTATTGAGCAATGAGAGTTTAATTCACATCCTTGGCCTTACTAGTTTGATTAACCTTTCCTCAAACTCCAATTCCAAATCTAAATAATTATGTTTCAAAATTACTTCATTGTTTTAAGCCTAATTTACTAAATATATTGTTCTTCGATAATGCTCATTCCGCAAACAAAATTCCGCAAGGACCCTTCCATAATGTGGATTGTGGACTGTGCGTCTCCATCAAATTTATAACCAAAATTAACCCTCTGTAATGAGCCTTCCACAACAATCCTTTAGCAAATGCAAATTGTGGATTGTGGATTGTAGAACTACTCTTTTTGACTTATAACATTTATCTCTCTGGATTTAAGTTTTTCGCAACTCTTATGGGTCGTTGATCCCTTCGTGGATTCAATATCCACCATTGATCTGATTTCCTTGTGCAATCCGTAATGAACCTTTCATAACTCTTATGAGTCATTGATATTCTTGTGACTTCAATCCTGAGCATTGATTTGTTTTCTTGTGCAATCCATAAGGAAGCTTACGTAATTATTATTAGTCATTTATCTTGTTGCAGCTTCAATCTCGACCATTTATCTGATTCCTTTGCAGATCAACACCTTCCGCAATGTGGATTGCAAATTGAGGGTGGGCCATCTAACTTCTCTCAATTTTGCTTCTTCTATTTGGTATTCAACAAATCTTATCAGTCGTTGATATTTTTGCGGCTTAGATCTCAACCATCGATATGATTTCCTTGCGGATCAATACCTTCCACAATGCGGATTGCGGGTGCGCCATCCAACTTCTTTGAATTGTGCTTCCGCAATTTGGTCTTCCACAATTATTATCAGCCGTTGATCTCTTTGAGACTTAGATTTCGACCGTTAATCTGATTTCTTTGCAGATCAACACCTTTGAAAATGTGGATAGCATATTGTGGGTGTGCCATCTAGCTTATCCTAATTGTGCTTCTGCAATTTGGTCTTCCACAATTCTTATCAGTCATCGATCTGTTTGTGGCTTAGATCTTAACAATCGATCTGATTTCATTCTTGCGGATTCAACAAGTATGGTTTAGTTTGAGGTTTATTTCAGTGTAATTTAATTAGATCTGAGGATTATCTTGATGCTTAAACCTTTTCTTGATTTTGTTGTTTGAACATGAAGTGATAAACATATAACTAGCCGCGCTAAATCGCATATGAGATCTGTTAAGCTTCAATTAAGGTTTCTCTATGGAAATGGATTTTAGTCGGCATGCATATTTCATAATGCAGGATTTAAGGAAGATTTAAAAGGAATTGATACATACAGGGAATACACAGTTAAATATAGAAATCCATGATATTGTTTAAAACAAAGGATTCAACCTATTAAATGCAGAATCATCAATTCTAAATTATTAAAGTACTAGATTTGAAACCATAACACATCCATAACATCCAAATCTATGTTCAAAACGTATTTCTAATTACCATAATAATAGATCCTTGATGTGGGTATGGATTCCCAATATTAGAGGTGTCAAGGAAATAACCTAACATTATAAAAATCTGATATACTACTGAATATCATGGATATTTATTCTGTTGTACCTAAAATCAATCATAAGAACTAGAGTAAGAACCTAGCATAATGCTGGGAAAACAAAATATGATATAGGATAAACCTCTTACTTGCATATGCGTGGATTGTAATAGATCTATCACCTTGCACACTTCAACCACATGATTTAATAGGAAATAATTTGTTTTGACCTATGGAATGGTAACCACATGACCTTGAAACTACCACGTTCCTCCCAATCTTGACCTAGAACTGTTCCTGGTTCTTAATCGGACCCTCCCGAGCTGGTTCCAACATGCAAGAGAAACTAGAACTCCTAAGGATGAGGTTATTGGTGTTTGAAATTCAAGCTCTATATTCTTTAAGTGTTGGTTTTCAAATTGCTCTCCAATCCCATCAAGGAATAATAATCAGATCCCCCAAGCCTTCTCTTGGATTTTTCTTTTATAGATAATCTTGGGAAAAAGGGGGGTTGGTTTTTAACTTCAGTTGAATCAAGATTTCACTATTTTATTGAAAGTAATCTTTAGTTTG
>LPNX010513043.1:74023-96970 GCA_001517045.1 Pseudotsuga menziesii | reverse complement strand
TTATCTAATATAACTGCCATTAGTTAGAGTTGAAGTTAAACTAATAGTTGTAAAATCATTGGAGTTAAGCTAATAGTTATCCAATATAGTCGTGAGTAGAGTTGCATTTAAGTTAATAGTTGTACCTAATAGTTAATTTAAAAATTAATATCTTAGGAAGTGTAAATCAAGTAAAAGTCGTGATTGGAGTTGAAGTTAAGCTAATAGTTGTATCATCAATGGAATTAAACTCATAGTTGTATCTAATAATTGAGCCCATAGAATCTGGACAGTACACTTGTCTCATTCTCGTCCGTAGATGAAAAAGCATAGATAGTAGTCCACCCCAAAATTCTAAGATACAGTAGCGTAACTATCAATTCATGGCATATAACTAAAAAGAAAAGAATATAAAAATATATATTATGATTGATAAATAGATAATAGTAATTGATAAATGAATACATAAATAACAAATAATTTCATGGTACTTATCACCAATCCCAAATTAAGTGCTTGTATGGTTATGTCAAATCTAAGAAAATAGAAAACTAAGATTGTACTAGGAATAAATTCCCTTAGCTTTAATAATAAAGTTAACATTTAACATTGATGGTTTATATTGCTGCATATTGAAGAAATCGAGGACAAAACGTCTTGTAAATGAACCTCGGAAAATAAGTAAAATTTTCTGGAATATGGTGATAGGAAATAACTTGAATTTATATTGTGATGTGATGATATGACAGATAATGGACTACCTAAGACTATTATTCCATATTTCATAGACTACGTAAGACTATTATTCCATATTTCATAAATCCCTCGATGATTATGGTTCAAAATTCGACGATGACTCTTGTCTTTTCTCAACAATAAATGATGGCAGCCACTCAAAACTTTAGTGCAAAGATTGGGCAAGTTGGATGAGGATCAATTTTCTTTTCTGAGTTCAGGGAAGGAGATTGCGTAGCAGTAAAAGTGCTACCATTTCTCTCCAAGGGAGTTCACCTGTTCTTCAATGAGGAAATTCTGAGATTGTGAATGAATGTAATATATTTCAATTTTTTTGATCTGTTAATACTGACATTTAACACTGAAAAGATTTTTTTTATGTTGTGTAATAAAATTCATCTAAGTTGTTCCACATGGTAAATAGGTTGATCTTCTTTCTAGAGTCCATCATAAACACTTGGTATATCTATGAAGCTACTATAATAAGTGCATGGAGCTTATGCTAATTTATGAACACATGTTTGTAGGTTCCCTAAGGGAACTCCTTTATGGTAAATATATTGCTTGGTTCAATTAAGTTTCCGAATATTAATATCAATACTGAATATCCCATAAAGTATGCTTGACTCTCGGAGTATTTTAATATCAAAACATAAAAGCTTCCACAACCACTTAATGTAAGTTCATAGTAGATGATATCTTTAAACCAGTGTATGTGAAGTTTTCCTACGAGAGATTTCTTGAACATTTTCATTGAATTGGAATGAGGACTACTTGATATAGGGGCACAAGCTTCAAATAATCTAGAGAGATGATGTTTTGGAGGGACATGTAAAGGGGATGAGCTCGATACAGGGTATATGTCTTGCATTCTTTTGCAGTGCCATTGAAGAGGTACCACGAAAAGACAACGTGATAATTATTGCAATCTTCGTTGAAATCATACGAATACGATTATTGGGGAGTTGCAAATAACCCATTATTGAACATAGGTATACTTCATGGAATTGAAATAACTGAATACCGATGATAATAGAAATAAAAATAGGTCTCCTTCCCTTGTAGAGTATTTCGAGAAGGAAGTGATTAGAGGGAGTAATTTATGGGCTATGGGTATGAGGGAATATTACCTAAACATGCCCAACTACGAGATGCATGAGTTCATTAGGAGTTTGGAAGAGTTTATTAGGAGTTCGAATGATTTTATTAGGAATTTGACTCTTACATGACTACACATTAGCTAGACTCCTAGATGCCAAATGCAATTGGACTAAGCCCTAAGCGATTATAGTTGAAGTTAAGGTAATAGTTGGAGAATCATCAAGAGTTAAGCTAATAGTCAAGTATCTAATAGTTATTCGATATAATTTTTATTAGAGTTGAAATTAAGCTAATAGTTCTAGAATCATTGGAGTTAACCTAATAGTTGTATCTAATAATCGTTGAAGTTAAGCTCTTAGTTGTATCTAATAATCAAATAGTTGAAGATTAATTTTAATTTTTACAAATATCACTAACTGCACTTATCACATGTTAATTAAGCTATTTTTTATTTTTTTGAAATTATTAATTATTAATTTTGGACGACTCCCATATAATTAATCTTGATAGTACACTTGTCTCATTCTCATTTAATCTTGGACGATGCCCATAGAATCAATATGGACAGTACATTTGTCTCATTCTCGTCCATAGATGAAAAAGCATAGATGGTAGTCCACTCAAAAATTCTAAGATATATATGACTATTGTCGTAAATATGCTTGACTCTCATTGTATTTTAATATCAAAACACAGAAGCTACCACAACTACTTAATGTAAGTTTATAGCATATGATATCTTTAAACTAGGGTCTAGTGTATGTAAGGCTTTCTTGTGAGAAATGGCGCGACCATTTGCATTGAATTGGAATGAAGATTGCTTGATCTAGGGGAAGAGGCTTCAAATAATCTAGAGCGTTGATGTTTTGGAGGGACATGTAAATGGGATGAGCTCGATACATGGTATATGTCTCACATTATTTAGTAGTTTCATTGCAGAGGTACCCCGCAAAGACAACGTGATAATTGTTGCAGTCTTCGCTGAAATCATCCGAATATGATTGCTGGGTAGTTGCAAATAACCCATTATTGAACAAAGGTATACTTCCTAGGAATTGAACTAACCAAACACTGAGGATAATAGAAACAAGAATAGGTCTCTTGTCCCTATAGAGTATTTCAAGAAGGCAGGGATTAGAGGGAGTAATTTATGGGCTCTCGGTATGAGGGCATATTACCTAAACATGCCCAACTACGATATGTAGGAGTTTATTAGGATTTCGAATGATTTTATTAGGATTTTGACTCTTACATGACTGCACATTAGCTAGACTCCTAGATTCCAAATGCAGTTGGACTAAGCCTTAAGTGATTAGAGTTGAAGTTAAGCTAATAGTTATAGAATCATTGGAGTGAAGCTAGTAGTTGTATATAATAGTTATCTGATATAACTATTATTAGAGTTGAAGTTAAGCTAATAGTTCTAGAATCGTTGGAGTTAAGATAATAGTTGTATCTATTAATCGATGGAGTTAAGCTTGTAGTTGTATCTAATAATCAAATAATTGAAGGTTATTTTAATTTTTACAACTATCACTAATTGTACTTATCACATGTTAATTAAGCTATTTTTTATTTTTTTGAAATTATTAATTATTAATTTTGGATGACTCCCTTAGAATCAATCTCGACAATACACTTGTCTCATTCTCGTTTAATCTTGGACGATGCCCATAGAATTAGTCTCGATAGTACACTTGATGCATTCTCGTCCGTAGATGAAAAGGCATAGATGGTAGTCCACCCCAAAATTCTAATATATATATGCGTGTCATCGTAAATATGACTAGCACCAACCATATTACTAAGATTAATATGTTTGAAATACACCGAGAAGTATATATTTGACGTATTTGACTATGCCTTATGCACATTACCTCGACTCCCAAGTGTCGTATGGAGTTCAAGTGTCACATAATTTGCACATTACCTAAGTGAATGTTCTTGGTGCATGGTTTCTGTGCAATCAAGGTCAACTTCTCATGCTAAGAGATGGAGTTCATCTAAATTTATTTTAATAGTTGTATCACTATTGGAACAATCTAATAGTTATCAAATATAACTGCGATTAGAGTTGAAGTTAAGCTAATAGTTTTAAAATCATTGGAGTTAATCTAATATTTACGCAATATAAAAGTGATTAGAGTTAGTTAAACTAACAATTGTAAATCATTGGAGTTAAGTTAATAGAATTGAAATTCAAGTAAAAGTCATGATTGGTCTTGAAGTTAAGTTAATAGTTGTATCGTTAATGTATTAAAGCCAATAATTGAATAGTTGTATCTAATAATCGAATTTATTTATTAGCTAGATGTCCAACTACGAGATGCGAGAGTTTATTAGGAGTTTGGAAGAGTTTATTAGGAGTTCCAACTATTTTATTAGGAGTTTGACTCTTACATGACTCACATTAGGTAGACTCCTAGATACCAAATGCAGTTGGATTAAGCCTTAAGTGATTAGAGTTGAAGTTAAGCTAATACTTGTAGAATCATTGAAGTTAAACTAATAGGGTATCTAATAGTTAAGCGAATAGTTATCCAATATAGAGTCTCATTAGAGTTGAAGTTAAGCTAATAGTTCTAGAATCATTGGATTTAATCTAATAGTTGTATCTAATAATCAATGAAGTTAAGATCGTAATTGTATCTAATAATCAAATAGTTGATGATTAATTTTAATTTTTACAACTATCACTAACTATACTTATCAAATGTTAATTAAGCTATTTTTTCTTTTTTTTTTGAAACTATTAATTATTAATTTTGAACGACACCCATAGAATCAATCTAGAGAGTACACTTGTCTCATTCTCATTTAATCTTCGACTACACCCATAGAATCAATCTAGATAGTACACTTGTCTCACTCTCGCCCGTAGATGAAAAGGCATAAATGATAGTCCACCCCAAAATTCTAACATATATACACCTTCGGCGTAATTAGTTATTAATATTAATTATAAATTTAAAATAAATATAATTAGTTATTTATATCTATATTATTAACTATTTAAATAATAATTTAATATTTAAAACAAAAACAAATAGGTTTATAGGCCTATATATCTTAGAATAGAATTTTTGGGTGGATTACCATCTATGTTTTTTCATATATGGATGAGAATGAGACTAGTGTAGTGTCGAGATTGATTCTATGGGGTTGGTACAAAATCCATAATTAACAATCAAAAGAATAATATAGCTCATGTGATAACTGAACTTAATGGCATGGTAATGTGTAGTTCAGGTGAGAGTGGAAGTCCAACAAATGTGTGCAAGGTTTAATCAAAATGCATTTCATGACTAGAAGTTGAAGTAATGTGCAATTAGTGTGACACTCAAACTCCTTTGAACTCCTAATAAATTTTACTGAACTCATGTGCCAACTACACTTAGTGGCATGGTAATGTGCAACTCATGTGACACTCTAAATCCATCTGGAAGTTGGGAGTCTAACGTGCATAAGTCTTAGTGTAACTCCATTTGGAAGCTGAGAGTAGAGATAACTCACACTAGTTATATTAAGTGCAATAGCTTTATATTAACTTTTAAATTAAATATTAGATACAACTATTAGCTGAACTCTAATAATGAGACAAGTCTAAGCTTAACTTTAACTATGAACTTAACAACCACTAATTAAATGATTAATTAACATATTTTTTAGAAAAAAATAATATTATCAATATTAAACATAATAATCTTATTAAACATATTAATCTTATTAATATGATTGTTGTTAGTAATTTATTAATGTCCATAAATAAAAAAATCTTGAAAAAACATATCTAATTACAATTTTTTTAATAAAAAACCTCAGATTATAAATAATAACACAATACAATAATAACACATTACAATGTTCCAAAATTATAAAATGATAAAGTTAAATTAATAATTTATTTATTTCTGTAAATGTAAATTGTGCTAAACCTATCTACCAAAATTTTTATGATGGGCAAACTGAACAACTATGACTGTACAACGTCATCTAAAAGGCGTCATCTAAAAAGGATTTGTGTAACTAATTCGGCCACGCAGCAAGCGAAAATAAAAATAAATGCCGTTAAGTTTAGCCACGCAACAAACAAAAATGAAAATAAATGATGTTTGGTTTAGACATGTAACAAACAAAAATGAAAATAAATGCTGATGCAACAAACTAAAATGAAAATAAATGTTGTTAGGTTTAGCCACGCAACAAATAATTAAAAAATAAATTTCGTGTCCCATTACGGTGCGGTGAGATGGTAACTGAGCTTTGTACAGGCTACGCACAAAATCGTGGAGACACTTCATAAATGTTCAAGTTCGGGCACTTCAATTTGAATGTCAAAGCGACTGTTTGGCAGCGTAGTGGACTGTGGGACTGCTTGGCAGCGTAGTGGAGGTGATTGTCATCGAAGTATTAAGCTCATAGAACAGTAGTTCAAGATCTGCAGAGTATACCTGTACCGCGTGCTATTTAATTTCCGCTACCGAGTTAATTAGCTAGGTTTTCAAAAGGGAACTGTACTAAAACGAGTGAAGAGCGAGTAAAAAACGAGTGAAGGACAATTGAGTTGGGAATATATAAGCAGTTTCATCACTTGCCCTAATTCCACAGGTCTTTCCAATCCTCCAAAGTGCGACCATATTTTGTATTCCAAGTAACTCACTTCATCCACAAATTTTTTTGTCGCAGATCCAGCTGCATATGGAGTTCACGGGGTCTTTAAAACTGGCTACCCTATCTTCCGTGCCAACCCCACGAGACAACTCCTGCGTAGGTCTCAAGAATTCAAAGTCGCCCGCAGCAATATCTAATATATCATATTGCACTCCTAGAGGTTCTCTATCCACTTCAACTCTGGTAAAGAACCCTTTACAGAAGAGATTAGTTTGGACTAGACGGCTGGAAATTACATCCATAGCCACAACCATAGAATCCAGTCCTAAACGAAACAGAGTATTGGACTCCCCGCTTTCAAATCAGAGGAATTCCAACGACATATGCAATTTTTGGAACTGTGATGATTGGAGGAGGAAACTGCGTAGACCCGATCCTTCTCCTAAGCAGAGTCTAGCGAGTAAATGGAGGGAATATCATGGCGCCAACGACTGGGGAGGCCTGCTCGATCCCCTCGATGAAAACCTATGAAGGGAGATTGTTAAATATGGAGAATTTGCACAAGCAACCTATGATGCTTTTAACTCCGATACCCACTCGGCCTCCTATGGTAGCTGCTGCATCCCATCTGGTGAAGTTAATTCATTGTTTGAGAGAGTGGGTTTGAAGAAAAGTGGCTACAGGGTAACCAAATATCTCCCTGCAACTGCCAATGTCCATATCCCCCAATGGCTTTCGAAACTATCGAATGATTCGCTGAAATGTCAGCAGTCTAACTGGATGGGATTCGTTGCTGTGAGCGATAACTTGCAAGAGATCAAAAGATTAGGTCGAAGAGATATAGTTATTGCATGGAGAGGCACCATGACTCCGCTTGAATGGGTTGAAAATCTCAAGACAGATTTAAAACCAATTAAGCTTTCTAATAATATTGATCAGTCTTATCTCAATCCGAAGGTGGAGAATGGATTTTTAAGTTTGTATACTTCAAAGGGAAACATAGATAGTTGCAATCATAATAATAGCATGAAGAGCACATCTGAGCAGGTTATGGAGGAGGTGTAGAGATTAATAGAGTTATACAAGGGCGATGAGTTGAGTATTACCATTACAAGGAACAGTCTAGGAGCATCTTTGATGCTCTTGACTGCATACCATATTGGAGAAAACTTGGCATCAAACTCAAGTAATGCATCAATTCAAGTGTTTTCTTTTGGGGGTTCTAGAGTTGGAAACTATGATTTCGAATAGAGACAACCCATCATAATCCTTATTTCAATTCCAATTTCAATCATCACTTATCTCTGCTCTATGTGACTTCTGAGGAGGGACCTCTTGACTTGTATACCAACCTTGTAAATAGAATAGGAATGGTGGTTTTTAGTGCGAAAGGTGGCCCCCTTCTGGTCTCTAATCTCTACCTATTAAAGTGAACTCTTAATGAGTATAGCCAGAACTCACCTAAGCAAGATATTCATGGTTGTCATGGCAAACAGAAGCTGTACAGTGGTGATGGTACAAATTTGTATAGCCATCCAAAACTGTACTATTAAGTAAAATGAAGTACGGCCAAACATTTTTGTACTTTTTATATCACTCAAAAGTGAAACTCAATATAAAAAACATGCAACAAAATTCTCATAATTCCATTCTAAACCGCCTATGTTTTGACATCTCGAATCTTTCATTTTATGATTGCATCTTCAATTTTTCACTTCATCTTTTTTTTTGGCATAATGTTCTCATAATTCCTTTCTAAACTACCTATGTTTTGACAGGTTCAGTCTTCATCTTTTTTGGCATAATGTTTGTAGATACCATTTTTCTAACCATGGTAATAATAAAATAAAAAAAGTGAACACTCAATTGGGAGTAGTTGAATGTTCTAAATGATGGTATGTTAGGTTTGTGTGGTCATATTCAGAATACCCAAGGTGCAGTATATTTTGGTAGTATATTTATGATGGAGAGAATGTTATCTATCCAAGATGGACTATATTTTGGTAGTCTATTTATTATACATGTGAATTCTATGAAAGAAGTTAGTTTTTGTTCATATAATATTTTATAAATATTATATTTAAGTTTAAAATTATAACTTTTTTATATTTTATTTATTATATATCTAGTGTTTTTTTTTATGATGATGACGATGACATTAATGATGGTATTTAAAGTCTTTTGAGACCAAATTTGGTTTATCAAACCTTAAGAGCAAAGAGAAAACATAAATTATTTGGTTTTCTTTAAAAGTTATTCCTATACTCAAAGAGCTTCAAGATGAGTGTTATTAGCTTGCCATAGTGTTACGGAGAGAAATTCCTATGGCTTGGGGTACCACAACAGAGAGCTTGACTCCAGAAATCATTCATTTCCAATATGCAATAGAAATCAAATATCTAACACTAAAGGATCAGACCTCGTACCTTATTTCACACAGTTGAAGTAGATCCCTGTTGAGCTTTCCAATTTCAACTTGAATTGATTAATCACTTTCCTCAACAAGTAAACAAGACAAGCATACTATATATTGGTGTTAGATCTATTCTAGCATATATACTCAACAATGTATAAGCATTTGAAATTATCCATGGATAAAATATTCATTCAAACATACATTATTGGACAGGAAAATATATTTCTATTAATATAAAATCAGAGATTACAATGAATACAACCTCTATCAGCACGTCTGCAAATCGGAGAAACTGATTCCCCCACTTGGGCCTCCACCACCTCAATCCTCCATCTCTCGATAGCAAGCTCACAAACAAAAGGCAAGCTTGGGAAGAACACAAAAGTGCTCAAAGGGACAAAGGGATGTAGACTCAAGCACAAGTTCTGGTAACAATAGACTATACTTTCTTTGCTCTCAATTCTCTTATGCCTTCAATGTATCCAAAGAGTTCCTTATATAGCTTTTCAAAGCGGTAATGAAAGGTCGAATCTGAGCAATCTCAAGGCATATGGAAGGCTAGGAGACAAGTGAGTCGGATCCATGTCAAGGAAAACTGCAAAAGGATTTGGATTTTGTACACATCCCGATGTACACGGTTTTAGGGGTCAAACCCACGTATATACGTAATAAGGGGTTTAAAAGTCGCGTATAGAAATTTTCACATGTTTATAGGGATGGTCTAGGAAACATCAAAGGACAAAAAATGGTCCAAGGGGTCTAAGGAGTCTATAGAGGGACAGGGGGAGGCCATACAAGTGTGGTTCACGTGGTATGGTAAAATCAGCTATAATCGATGCCCCCTAATGTGTGAGGTTAGAGGGGTTATACGATGGCCGAAATACATTATAAGTCCATCCCAAAAGTGGAGTGATGAAGGATCCCAAATGGAAGACCAGCCACCCAATCAGCATAGTACAATGACACAACTCTACACATAACTGCAAATACATATAGCAGTCCCGAATACATAAGAGTACAATGGCCATGAATAGGCATGATACAAAATATCACATAAGTGGTCATCGCCACGTACAATATACATATATCAGAATCTCCATGATGAAGATATACAAAGGATCATGATCTCCATAATGGCTAAAGATATACAATGGATCAAGATCTCCATAATAGATAGAAATGTCTGAAATATACTGGAATCAAGTCACGAGAGTTGAAATCTCATGAACACTGGCACGATCAAGGAGGTAGCATATAAGAGATGCCACCAATCTGGAAGGTCTTCTACACAAACCGCTACGAGTACATGTCCTACTATGTGAATAAAGGTGTCAAGGTCGAACATAGCAGTCCATCATCTGATTACCAGTCATTGATGTATACCGTTAACAGATGCGAGATCACCCACCGATAATGAAAATGGGAATCAAGGTACTAGAGTGCAAACTAACAAGTGTGAATAAATGTGTTGAGGTCGAACACTTGAGAAGATTCATCGATCAGGGGACATTGATGTATTCCCAAAAACTGTCGATGGTGAGAGAACCTGCCACTAATGACTACAAGTCTCAAGGCATTCAAAAATGACTCTAGATTCCAATCCCAGAATAAATGATCTAAAGTCGATGGGATGAAATCCACTGGAAGGAGGGCATTAAGGCCCTCCCCCATCATCCAACACGAGGTACTCAACAAAGTTGTATAATGTGGAAGGACTCGATCGTAAGGTGCACAAACCAGTAACTGTACTCGGAATGGCCGACATGCAAAGTCAAGATAACTGAGGAATGGCCGACTCAGGTTTCAACTTCTTTCGAACAAGAGCATAACGATGAATTGTGACTAAAGAAAGGCAGCATAGACTTTATATATAGAACCGGGACATCTCTATGACATGGGAGGCATCGACGAGGCTCCATGGGGACTGGAAGCTTAACCAGTTGGTGGAGATAAACTCAGATAAAACGAGTACAACTCATAAAGTCAAACTATAAACCCAACCAATAGATGTGATATACAGTGCTCTGTTCGAAGGCAACACGACTCGACAGCTACCAAAAGATAACATCTTTCCTTGTCCGGCTTTTTGGTTTTTTGATTTTTTTTAGGAATTTTTCAAACATTTAAAAAGCTTGAAAAAGAATAAAACAGCTTTACATTTACAGACTAGGAGGAGATGAGTGTCATATGGGAAAACAAAATAGTTCCAAGCAATGGAACATACCTATGCTCAATGCAAGGATACATGTGTAGGATAGTGACACTCGAGGGAAAATCCCCTCCTAGTAAAAATAGGGAATCAAGTTGCAAATGATATATAAAATGGCTCTCCATGGCTAGACATGAGACAAGCTCAAGCTAGATGGCTGAAGCTCAATGTCAGGGAAGCCGGCGTAAGGCTCAATAAGGCAGGCAAAGCTCATGATAATACAATTACAACTAGACATAAGGGAGTCCTGAGGGAAATAGGCCAGCAAAAGATCAAGAGGAGTATGAATCTCTTGCAAAATGTCATGGCAATACTATACAACGGACTCCCACACCCTAAAGGACAAAATGTCAGCATGGGCACCAAATGGAAATAAGGCGCTAACTAGGGTACCCATGTAAGGTCAAGCTCTACCACTCATATCATGCCACTTCTAAAACAACAAGAAGGTTCTGTGACATAATAGAGTGGGTTCGTACCTAAGGCTATAATGAAATGGTCATAAGGTCATGCAAAATGCAAACGGTGATGAAACCTAACCTATATGCCAGTTTAGACATGATACCTGAAATCAGCATGAACGGGTCAATCCAACGGCTGAAACGGTACTCAAAAAGCTCCCCTATATCATAAATTAGTCCAAAAACGGTCCAAAAGGATTAGAAATGGTCCAAACTATACGAAAAGGGGGTAAAAATTTTCAAAAATTTGAAAAATTTCTACAAATAGTAAAAAATTCAAAACATTATAAAACATTTGAAATTTTTACCCATTTGAGCTCAAAACTTCAACAGCGAATTCTAAGAGATCCAGTCGGTGGAATTCACTACCATTTTTTCCAGGTACTAACCAATGCTCCACTCTTTCATTTTGATGCAAACTTTGTCAAATTCCATGGTGTATTTCGGTTTCTAGACCATTCTAAGATACGCGCCACGACCCACACAGAAATCGAGGGTTTTTCCACGTATCATGACTGGATATACGCGGAAAACGTCCTCAAAGTTGCGTACATACGTGGTTTTTTGGAAAAAAGTCACGTATGTGGCCGTGCTCAATGATTTTTAAATATTCTAATGGACAAAACTCAAATTTTATGTGCAAGATGGTCCTAGAATGGAGAGAACGTGAACATGGTAATGTAGAAGAGGCAATAAGGGCATATCTAATGGCTCAACAAGTGTTACATGCATGTGGGATTTACAAATTTTGGTGTATTGGTGGATTAAGAGCCAAACCAGGACTATTGCAGATGTTAGTGGACTACTGCGATCTAGACTCAGAGTCCTTCTAGATAGACGGGATGTCCCTCACCATAGAAGTGGAGGACATATACTTTATTACTGGCCTTTCGTGACGGGGAGAAACGGTGAAACTACGTTCTCGCAGGCCCGGAGGTGGCCTGACTATAGATGAGTACATTGCGGTGTACTGCTATCCGGACACGGAGAAGGTGGGGAGTCAGATCCTAACTAACTCCATACAGGTACTGGGCCTAAAGGCCATCCTACTAACACTAGGTAGGATAGCAGGCTTGGCTTCATTCCACCAAGCCTCGCGGCCTCTGATGTTCTATGCAGTGCAGTGCATGAGACCCACGTTATACAATTGGAGCACTGCACTACTGGGCAACATGAAACACTAGCTCAGTGAGTGCAAGATGGGCAGAGTGCAAAACTTCGATTTCAGCAGCATACTGAGCACGTTTTTCTTTGAGCATGTTTCATGATTGAGCCCTAGAGTTGACGTTCCTCTACACGGGGTTCAAGATCCGGTCCAACGACGTTGGGTGGATGCTATGTGTAGTCTGGTGGAGGTAGGGTGTCCAACCCCTATCCAGTTGATTTCTTTCTGTGGTGGTGATGACATATAGTTGCCATCGATGACTACCCCTATGCAGGGATAAATTTTCGGGGAGACCCGGACATGCCGCTATCACCAGGATCGACATATGGTGACATAGGTAACGAATCTCGACCATCATTTTAAAAATTTTGAGTTATTTAATTTTTTTGTGTATTCTGATTATGTGGAATCAAAAGACATGTTTTTGGGTGACAATACATAGTGACATCTACCATATGCATGCAGATGTGGGACCACGGCGGCCTAAAGGCTTCCCTCATCATAGATGGAGGGGAAGAGGAGACGATATCACGGGTGTGGATGCAGAGTGGACGCTTCAAAGCATTCATACCAACTTCGTGACCCATGGCGCAAGTCGAGGAATTGCTTGAGGCCATGCATCGCCAGGTGGTGGGTGTACCACGAGCATGGGTGCAACTATTTTGATGGCTAGCTAGAGCCGTAGTGACATTCCACAATCACAACCCCCCTCCTCCTCCATAGGCTTAGATACCTGGGAGTGATACATTTTGTACTACCGTGTATTATATTTTGGTGGCTCAAGAGCCCCATTTTTGTATTATGACACTATGTATTACCACATTTTGGATGTTTATAAAAACTTTTATGATGATTGGTTTATTTATTTACATGTGTAAAAATTTATGTTTGTGATGAGCTTATTGTGTATGAAACAAATGCCAATCTAACACGTAGTTAGCATATGAGTCAGCAATTTGATTATTAGTTCTTGAAATATGTATGTATGTTATATTGTCAAATTGTTGTTCTAATAATCTCACACATAAGAATCTTCTTAATAATGTCGGATCTCTAACATGGTACAAACCATTAAGCTCTGACACTACTAACTATGAATCAAGATGTACCTCAAGAGAGAGAATGCCATGTAAAATGACATCCTGTAGAAGCTCAATAACGACACTATACTCAACAACATTGTTTGAAGATGGTCGTAAACATATTCCTCCTGAAGACAATACCTGACCCATAGGAGTATAAATCACCCAAGCAGCAGAGGCTGAGTGTTGAGTGTGATGACTCACACCATCCGCGAATCCTATGAAGGTGGAATATTCCATTGACATCTGCCAAAAGAAACGAAAATTAATCACAAACTCGATCACCATAAGAAAAAGACCTACCTATGCAAAACTGTACAATAATATACAATAACCAGCCTTGGCTGAAAATCGTGCATAATAATTTTTGAGATAAAGCCCATTTCTAGGCTTCGCCAAGGCCATTCCCTCATAATCCACTAACTCATAAGCACCCTTCTCTAACACACGTTTGACGACGTAAGGACCACGCCACATGGGGTTAAACCTTCTTGCCCCCAAGGGTTCTTTCGGTTGAACCCATAAAAGGACCAAGTCTCCCTCACTAAACCTCCTTAGATGGACATAATTATCATACTGGACCTTTACGCAATGCTTATTTACTTCTAGAGCCACCAAGGCATTTCGATGTTGCTCATCAAGTTGCTCAAGGTGGACCAAATGCTCCTCCAATGGGGAAGTGTTGAGTAAGAGCTCTATGGCTAGCTTCAAAGAAGGAATCTCGCACTCAACCAGCAATACCAACTCCACTCCATGTACAAGTTGATATGGATAAAAACCCGTGGCCGTCTTAACAACGGTTCTATAAGCCCACAAAGCAGGATACAACATGATGTGCCAATTATTCTTGCTTTGTGCAATGGTTCGTTGGAGAATGTATTTGAGTGATTTGTTCACTGCTTCTACCTATCCATTCGCTTGAGGGTAGTAAGAGGAGGAATGCTCTTGTTTATACCCTAACTTTGATGCCAACTCTTCCATCATATGATTTGAAAGTGTGAGCCATGGTCAGTGTCAAGCTCTTTTGGAATACCAAACCGAGTAATAATCTGGTTGAATATGAAGTGCACGGCTATCTCACCGTAGGATTTAATTGTAGGCATAGCCTTAGCCCATTTCGTGAAGTAGTCAATAGCCACTATGATATGATGATGCCCCCCAGCTGAAGCTAGGTTACAATCCATAAAATCAAGCCCCGACTTAGTGAAGGGATCGGCGGTGAAGATGGGATGTAATGGGGCAGGGGTTTCGAGCACATATTACATGCAAACACCTGGCAAGGATGGCACCATTTGACTGCACTACACAATCCTTAAAGATTGACGGCTAGAAATAACCTGCTCTTAAGATTTTTTGGGTTGTAGAAATCCCAGATCGATGACCACCACACACCCCTCCATGGCAATCATTCGGCACTACCTCAGCCTCTTCATGAGTTAAACAACGCCGTAAAATGGAATCTACCCCAGTGCGATACAAAGTGTTATCCACTATGAGGTAATTCTTAGACACATGACGTAACTATTGTCATTCATCTCGTGAGAGGTGAGTTGGGACCTTCAATGTTTGTAAATATATAATGATATCTCCATACCATGGGTCTAAACTTGAGATTAAGAAGATGTGCTCATTGATAAACGTATCTTCACAAACCAACTCCTCGGCTTCACTTGGGAAATCCGATATAAGCTCCACAAAAATTAACAATTTCTTTGATTTTGCCGAAACAAACTCAAGATTGAATTCTTGCAAGATGACAATCCATTTATTATATTTTTCCCCAATCATCCTTCGAGTGAGGATGAATTGAAATGGATTGACATGGGCTACAACCAAGGTTTGGCGAAGGAGAATATAATGTCTCAACCGTTGAACTGCATGTACTGTAGCTAAGGCAAACTTCTCAACATGGAAATAACGGATCTCTGTGTCAATAAGATTCCAACTTAGATAGTATATGTGGCATGCTCTTAGAGCTCCTCATCCTCTTGAACCAAAACCATACCAATCGTCTCCGTGGATGCGGCCACATAAAGTAGAAAATCACGGCTATAGTCTAGGGGAATAATCACCGAGGCCGATGCTAGGGCTCGCTTGAGCGCATCAAAGGACTCGACTCACTTATCCCAACAAAAGGTGGTGTCCTTCTTCAAAAGACGCATGAAGCCTCTAGTCAACACTACAACAAAAACTGGATTTAGCATTGAATTTAGCGCCGGATTTTAGTGTAATTTTTTCCCAATTTTGGTGAACAATCTGGCGCTAAACCTGGCGCTATTGTACAATTTCATAAAACGCCATCTATTGCATCTTTTTTTCCGTCCTTTTTAACATCTAATTTTGCGTCCATTTTTGCACCCAATTTTTTGCATCTTTTGTTACGTCCTTATTTTCGTCCAATTTTGCATCTTGTATTGCATCTTTTTTTGTGTCATTTGTTACATCCTTGTTTGCACCCAGTTTGACGCTCAGTTTTGCATCCAATGTTGCGTCTTATTTTGCTCATTTTGTTTCATCGAGTCTTGCACCATGTTTTGCATCAAATTGTGTGTCCAATTTTGCATCTAGCGTTGCATCTAGATTTGTATCCAAATTTGGGCCCAATATTGCATCTAGTTTTGCATCCATTTTTTCATCTAATTTTTCATCTTGTTTTACGTCTTTTTTTGTATTGATGTCTATGCCTAATGTTTCATCTTGTTTTACATCGTATTTTTCATCTCAGTTTGTACCTAGTGTTGCATCTTGGTTGATGTCTTTTTTGCATCTATGTTTGAGCCCAATGTTGCACCTAGTGTTGTTCCTAGTTTTGTGCCCATGTTTGTATCTAATATTGCATCCATTTTTGTGTATAATGTTGCATCCCATACTGCATTCAATATTACGTCTAGTTTTACATCCAATGTTTCGTCCCATCTTGCATCCAATATTGTGTCTCATTTTAAGTTTTTGTTTGCATCAAGTGTTGCTTCTAGTTTTGCACCTGGTGTTACACCTATTTTTATGTCCATCGATACACCATATTTTGTGCTCAATTTAATGTCCAATTTTACGTCTAGTTAGGAGTCCACTTTTGCATCTATTGTTGCGTATAGTTTTGGGCCTACTATTGCATCTAGTTTTGAGTCATTAATTGTGTCTAGTGTCGAGTCTCATTTTGCATCCAATTTTGCTTTAACTGTGACATCCATTTTTGTGTCCACATTTATGTCTGACATAACGTCCACTTTTGCATCCACTTGTGTGTTTGGTGTAACGTCCACTTTTACATCTTGTTTTGTATTTAGTGTTGCATCTAATATTGCATCCATCTTGCACTACTACATTTCTTACCTTTAGAAATACACTGCAATATCATTAGGGCATGGAGGAATCGAACCACCAACCTCCTGCTTGTAAGGCAGGCGCTCTTCCATTGAGCTAGAACCCTTTAAGAATCGAGAAGAGAAGCAATATTAACACAGATTTCATCATTTGAATTCTAATAAAAGACAATAAGATCCAAAGACAGTCATGCTTAAAATCCAATTTATTTTTCCAAACACATTAATAAGCAAAAAAATCTACCGTGATCAAGAAACAAAATATCCTAAACAATTACACAATTTGTTAAAATGGTTCGTAAAAGGGTCTTAGAGAACAAGATAATGTATTGATGCATACCTAATAACCTAAACTTGAGAAGAACAAAGAATAAGGATGTGTTTAAGAAATAGTTGTAGAATCCAATTGAGGATTGTGTGTTTCTACATAAATGTTTCTATTCGTTGATTATGTGATTTTGTTCAGCAATGAAATGATAAGAGAAGCACTCATGAATGGTTATTAAAAGAAGATGTCTACCTCAATATTCTTTAAGCCTCACCTGAAGTCTAGTTGTTGTTTCAATTTTCATCATGCTAGGAATAGGCTGTCGAGTTTTGGTGAGACCTTTGGATTTACATGGACAACAGTAAAACCCTGATTGTGATGAAGGAAATAATTTCATCTGCACAAGTGAACTTTCGATTATATTAAAAACAAATCTTGGTGAATGAAATAAATTGAACACAGCTTGAAAATGATAGTGTCATCATGTTAGTGCACTTGATTAAGCATCCTATTTTGACAGCCTCTTGAAGACTTTATTCAGAAGTTCAGATACTCTCTTTGACAACTAAATACGTAGATGTTCTCTTTTACAACAAAAATAAGGTTATTAAAAAAAATCTAGATTGAAAATATTTAAGTGCACATAACAAGATACATGGACTCAAAATTGTTTTTAGTTAATGTTGTTTCTAGATGGTACATTTCATCTTCATAAAGTTATTGTCTAAGCTGTTGTCTTTGGTTATTTCAGTGTGCATTTCAGCATTTTAATGCAACATTCTGAATCTTAACCTCCTTTCTTAAACAAGCTAGTACATTCTTTTCCGGTACATTCCCTAACTGTTTACAACACTGGAGTCAAATTGTTATTGATATGTTGTGCAGGACCTCTGACCCTCTAGAATCTAGACATGTATGCATGACCAATTAAAATGTTCATAATGACCAACCAGTTCGAATTGGTGTTTTAACATTACTTAAAGGAAAAACAAATAAAGTGGGAAGGCTAGGTTTACCATTTGTAAGGAGATTACTATTATCCCCAAGAAAGAGAGAGAGAATTAGTTAATTATTTTGTCCCATAATAGACCACAAATATCAAAACATCGTCAGTGTAGAAACCACTTGTCACCAATTAGATGCCTTCCAATATTCCAATAAAGTGCCTAATCTCCTCAATGGACCCTTATCCAAGGTCCGTTCCATTTTAGATATCAAATGTGCAGCCTATGAGGATTGAAAATCCCAATATTATATAGACCTTTACTTTGGTCTAGTCATGGAATCCATCCAACAACCCACTGTGGTCAATCAAAGCCCTTTCCTAGACTACAAAGATCAAGATGGCTTTCTTTACAAGTTGAATCAATTGTGTGTTCCAGCTAGATCAACTTGCCTTCTGCTTATCAAGGAGGCCCATTCTTCATCCCATGGACGACATTTTGGTGTACAGAAAATTATGTTGCACCCGCAAAGGTACTTCTTTTGGCCTTCCATGTGGAAAGAAGTGGAATATTACATCTAGAGTTGTTCAAATTGTAGCCAAAACAAACTTGCCAACATGAAGCTTGGGTTGTACCAGTCTTTGACAGTTCTCTATAGGGCTTGGATTTCTTCTAGCCAGTTTGGGGCCATTTTGGATTACCATTGACCAACATTTCTGATCATTACTCCAGATTTCTTAGTGAGTTGGAAAATCCTCATGGAAGCCTTTAGGTTGTCTACATCGGTTCTCTACTACATTCAATCCACAAACTGATGACCAAACTAAGATTGTGTAACATAATCTTGGTTCATTCTCTCTGCCTCTACCATCAATAGAACAAATAATGGGATCAATACCTGCATATTTTGCAACATAGTTACAACAAATCTGCCCTTGTGCAAGACACTTTCCTTTTGATCTTTGTTTTGGCTTTCAACATCTTACCTCCAATTTCTCTCCCAACTCCATCCACATCCCACCAACAGAAGTAGTAAGACAAAGCTCTTTTGTGCAGAACTTGGTCAAGATCCAAAGTAATGTTCAGGACATCCTTCAATAGACACATGCTGAATACAAAGCACTATATGACTGACATCAAGTTGCTGCACATTTTCAAGTTGGTGATTGAGTTTGGTTGCATTTGGACAAGCATTGCTTCAAAAATCAACAAATGGGTGCCAATGCTTTCAAGTTGGACCTTCTACCACAGTTAGGCACCCATGATGTGGAGAATTTCAACCAGTGGAAGTGATATGAACCACCTCATTTAAAGGATGTGTCCAGTCACAATTCTGGAGGTCACAATTCTAGATTGTCAGCTTCCCTTTCCTGAAGATACTCTTTTTGATGTCTGCACTCGATCCAATAGGCAATGTCACATCACTACCTACTTGGTGTGCTGCACAGGCATGTTTCTCACTCAGGGTTAATGGCTGCTGCAATCAACATATAGGTAGCAACTTCCCTATCTTCAGCAGAAATTGGGGATGATTTCCTCAAAGCAGGGATGAAATGATGAGACTTAGTCTAGTAATATGAGTGAACCTATATTATATCTGTACATTTATATTTTGTACTCTAGTAAACTTTGAAATTTATCCTTATCTTGTTGGGTGACTTAGTCTAAGACTAAATAGATCGCTCACCCACTTTAATTTTTTTATTGTAGACTTGGGCAATTTTTGATAATTCTACCCTAGTTAACTGACTAGGGTACCATCCTCCCGAGGAATGGGTCTCATAGCTGCACTATCTTTAACAACCAGTTCATGCACTTTTTGTATAAATGGGGGGACTAGGCTAGAAATATATCCCCCAGCTTCGCTTATGGGTTTTTGAATTAAAGATTTGAGCTTTGAACTTATCATTCTGTACTTTTTTATTATGAAATAAAGAGCTCGTTGAACTACGTGCAATGATCTGATTATGTGAGGCTCCTTAAGAAGACTTGAGCAAGGGCCCACTCAAAGTCTCTAAAGGAACCACTATTATTTAGTATACTTTTCTTTATTTATGAATGGGCTGTTTATATTTCCAGTTCCTGTAGTAATTTTGCATGTTGATTTAATTTATGTTACAGTATCTGTAGTAGTTTCATAGTTCTGTAGTAGCAATTACAGGATGCTCTGTTTCTGTTCTTTAATTATTTTATTTCATAATGATCAATAGTTAGCTCATATTTATATGCTTGGATGTATACCCATCATTAGATAGCTTGTTTTCCTGCTAGTGTGGATCTGCAAAACAGAGGATAGTCTACTTGACTCTCTTTCGATGACCGGGATAAGTGTAGTATGCACTTTCTAGCTTGTTAGATCCAGAGGTAAGAGACTAAGGTTGAGGTGATCATCTTTTATTCTTTGTTGCTTTCATAAGTTATAACTTCATATACTTTGCATTGCACCTCATCAAATTAGCATGTTCTATGGATTGATAAATCAAAGTAAGAGCACGTGGGATTACAACAATCTTGTTGTAATAATAGAGGCCACCAGTCATGCAGTGCTTCAAAGGGCCCCACTCCATCTCCCGCTTTGGATTCAAACAAAAAAATTGCAAGAGCGTGCTTCTAGAAAAATCAAGGAGTGCATCCAAAAGCACGCTCCCTAGACAGGGGAACTTCAATTTTTATTTTACCATTTAAATAAAATTTATTAAAAAAAAAGTTCAACCCTATGGAAGGTCCCATACCCTCAAGGAAGAGAGTTTAGCTTATAAAAACCCTAGTCAGTCTCCCGTTCTCCTTGTATTCGTCATTCACATGTTCAGTGATTTGAGAGGATAAAGGGAAAGATTGAGGGGCTCAAACTTTTAAAAGTTTGGACATGAGATTAGAGGTTGCAACAAGTACTCTATTTCTATTAGAGAGTCGAAGGAGGAAGCTCTAGGCCTAAACTCAATTTTCTTCTATGTTGTTTATGTGTTTATTTCTTCTCTTCTCCTACTTCTCTTCCCATTCTTTCTCCTTTGTTATCCCCGTTTGCAGACACCCCATTCACCACCCTTGCCCTCGACCATCAAACCCAGGAGATCTTGACATCACTGGACTCATCTCCAGCTCTCTCACGTGATCTTCCTCCCTTGACAAGATCTTGAGGATCTTGAGTTGTCCAATCTTGGACAAACTCACTCTGTAGTTTTCATTTTTGCGTTTTGTACCTTTGATACGAATATACACATGTTTATGAGGTTGTGCTACTGCTTGTATCTTTCTTTATTTTAATTTATCTTAGTTTCGGCATTTTCTAGGAGTTGCATTTGCACTCCCTCATTGTACTCATGCTGGATGTATCCTTTAGTCCGATTGACCTTTTTTTGTGGTCATTCGTTGGACATTAATAAAATTATCTTATCTTATCTTATCACGGGCATTCCATCAAAATACTTGACAAAAATGTTCCTCTTGTGGGGTATGGTGTCTTTTATTCTAATGGTGTTGATGAGGACTAGAAATCATGAAGGGAAAAATGATACTGTGACTTCTAAATTCTAATGACCCATTGATTGAAGGGGGGGAAGAAGTAGAAGGAAGCGAGGGTAAGGATTCATCAAAAGATGTAAATACAAGTAGAACTATATGTGATCCTTCTACACCATAAAGGAGGGTGGAACAACTAAATTTGTATGCAACTTTAAATGTAAACCACATGAACCTTACACCAGATCATAGTCCAGTGAGAGGCAATATATCTATGCGATATCGTTGGGTAACAAGAATCAAGGGATAAGATTGTGCCAAAAGCGATTAGAAAAAAGTTGGATTCATCAAGAAGAACAAGCAGCAGAAAGAAGAAGACTTGCAAAAGAGGCTGAAAAAGAGGCAGGTATTTGAAACCAACACCCGTGGTACTTCCACATCTAGCCATTCTTACAATCCTTAATTTCCCTGGCCCCTAGTTGGTAGATAATCTGATGGTAGTAAAGCCTAAAATCCTACCTGTGGAACAATATCAGATTTCCTTGACGTTGAAAATAGAAATGAGAGGGATACTAAAGTGGTGAGGAAACAAGAACAGAAATTGCTCATGCCAAGAGTAAAAAACAGTAGACAGTAGATTTGTTTCTCTTCTTTTCATTTCTTTTCTTTTCAGTGACATCAACTCAAAAACAGTAGACAGTGGACTTGTTTCTCTTTTTTTCATTTCTTCACTTGTCCTCGACATCAACTCAGTTTAGCATTTCAGTTTCTATTTTGGAAATTAGCCATGTGGCCTGTTTTGTAAATGTTACCCTATGCATGTAATAACTTATTAGCCATGAAGGCCAATTTTATTTCGTATTTCACTTCCTACTATCTGGTTTATAACTTTGTAACTGCTAGATGGTTGATATTAGCTGGTTCAACTTCATTTCCTAATCTACTTTATGCTATCTGATTTTTAACTTTGTAACTATCATAAAATGAATCTGGTTCAACTTCATTTTCTATTCTACTTCATGCTATATGATTTTTAGTTTTGTAAATAATTGTTGCTCTAATATACCATTAATCATGGTTCTAACTTCTTGATAAAGTAGTATTTGTCTGTTAGTAGCACTCAAATCTATGATTTGGGCCACTAACTAGCATTCTGTAAACCCAAGGAGTTAGCACAACCAGGTTGTCACCAAT
>LPNX010513043.1:51166-62346 GCA_001517045.1 Pseudotsuga menziesii | reverse complement strand
TATATTATTTAAAGTAATGGTAGTCTACATTCTTGGAAATTTGGAAATATCAGATCCGTTTATCGGATGACCAATCTGGAATGTTCAATCAGTTTCCATAGCAAGGGATTCGTGAAAATGATGTCTTCGGGTGTGCGATTAGCATTTCCTTGTAAGAGGATGAATGGAATGTGAATTGATGGATCTATGCGAAGCTCTGTGGCAGCGCTTCATTCCTTTATATTTCCCCCTAATTTCATTGCATGTAGACCGGATTATGTGTCATTCTTTTGTGTTCTTCTTGTGTTTATTTGTTTTTTTTATATGGTTTTGTTATTTATTTTTTTTATTTAATAATGTATAGCTATATTATAATATATAGATATGTGTGTTTATATATCATAATATAACAATATAATGTGTTTGACGTCATTATATATACGATAATAATATTAACCAGTTTGTATTTTATATATATTAATTTGGTCAATTCATGTTGAGTTGTGACAGTACATTATTAATTTACTAAATTCGAACACTGCATATGGATTCAGAGACTCCCTTAAGGGGATCTCTAAATCCATCTGCAGTGTTAGAATTTAGTAAAATGTACAAATGCATTCTCAAATTAGTAATTGTTTCCAATGTCGAAGTGACACAACTAAAAATGACCAAATAAATGACCAATTGTTATCTAGTCATTTGAATTCTACATATCCTGTGAGCAAATTTGGTCATTTATCTTGGTCATTTTTAGTTGCTTTCTATCCCGTGACCAAAAGTGGTCATTTATCTTGGCCGTTTTTAGTCAGCTCACTTCGAATTATCAATTTTGGTCATTTGTTCCTTTCAGGAGACTATGGTGACCAAAATATTTGGTCTCCTAGTCACTAGTCTCTCATTTTCTACTAGTGTATGTTCAACATCTGGGTGTAAAACTGGATGCAAAAGTGGATAAAAACATGGATGCAAAAAAGGATGCAAACATGGATGCAACAAAAGTAGGCACAAAAGTGGGCGCATAATGGGGTGCACCAAAAATGGATGCAAAAGGTGATGCAAAAGTGGATGCAAAAAATGATGCAAAAGTGGAAGCAAAATATGATGAAAAAAGTGGCGCAAAATTGGATACAACCATGGATGTAAAATTGGATACAAAAGTGGATGATGCAAACGATGCAACAAAAGTAGATGCAAAAGTAGTTGTAACACCCAACGCAAAACCCGATGCAAAAGTGGATGCAAAAATGGATGCATAAAGGGATGCAATAACTGATGTAAAATTGGATACAAAAAAAGATGCAAACTTGGATGCAAAAGTTGAAGCAAAAGTGGGTGTAAAAGTAGGCGCAAAAATGGGTGTGAATTGGGACATGACAAAAGTGGATGTAATAGTAGATGCAAACAAAGACGTAAACATGGATGTAAAATGGGATGCAAAAAGGGATGAAAATGTGGGTGCAAAAGGGGACGAAAAAATGGATGCAAAAGTGGATACAAAATTGGCTGAAACAAAACGAGATGCAAAACTAGACTCAAAACATGATGTAAAATTTGTTGCAAAACTTGGCGCAGGAAGGGATGCAAAAAAGGAAGCAGAAGTGGATGCAAAAGTGGATGTAAAAAAGGATGCAAAAGTGGATGAAAACAAGGACGTAAAAGTTGAGGCAAACATGGACGTAAAAGGGGTGCACCAAGAGTAGATGTACAAACTAGGCGCAAAATTAGGTGCAAAATTAGGCTCAAAACCTGTCGCAAAATTTGATGCAAAACCTGGTGCATAAACAGGTGCAAAACCTGGTGCAAATTACGTCGCAATTTGTGCCATATTTAGAAAAAGGACGCAAAAAACGCCTAAAATAGCACCAACCCGTTAAATTGCACCATTTTGTCCAAAAAATGAAGAAAAATACACTGAAAGATGGTCTAGACGCAAAAATGGATGCAAAAAGAGACGCTAAATCCAGTTTTTGTTGTAGTGCAAATTGGAAAAATTGACAACGAATCTCCGTAAGAAGTTTGCCATGCCTTGCAAACATTGAAGATGATGAATGTTTTTCGGGTGAGACAACTAAAGTATTTCCTCAACCTTCAAAGGGTCGACTCTTATACCCTCTTTAGAAACAATGAATCCTAATAAGCGACCAGGCTTCACACAAAAGATGCACTTGTGAGGATTTAACCTGACCAAATAATGGCGGCACCTTTCGAATACCAATCTCAAATGATAGGAATGATGCATTCTCATACGAGAATGAGCAGCAAGGTCATCCAAAAATACTTCAATAATCGATTTAAGATCATGGAAGATAAAGGTCATAGCCCGCTGAAAAGTAGCTTCAGCATTCTTAAGGCCAAAAGGCATTTTCTAATATGCAAAAGTTCCCCAAGGACAAATAAATGCAGTCTTATGTTGGTCCTCAGGTTTAATTTGTATTTGATTGTATTCGGAAAATCCGTCCATAAAGGAAAAAACCTCGCTACCCGCACACTAATCCAAAATCTGATCAATAAATGGGGTGGAAAAATTGTCCTTAGGACAGGCACGATTCAAATCACATAAATCAGTACATATGCGGATCGCTCCCTGTTTCTTATCAACCGAAACGGGGTTTGAAACCCACTCCGTCAAGGTAACGGGATAGATAAAATCGACTTTCAATAGTTTCTCTATCTCTGCCTTAATCATGGGTGCTTTCCTAGGATTCACTGCACGCAAGTGTTGTCGAATAGGATTAGCATTGGGATAAGTCTTAATCTCGTGTTCAAAAATGCGAGGGTCGATACCTGGCATTTCATCATAAGACCAAACAAAGATATCATGAAATTCTTTAAACAGCTCGGTGTATTATTGAATCTCAGCATGGGAACATTCTGCCCTAATATAGACATTCTCTATCTTTCCAGGACCACGAGAGATATTGATAGGAATCGTTGGAGATATATTTTCCATGTTCCCATTAGCCATCGGACCAGGAGAGCTTAATTGAACCATGGGACTACCAATTCTCTCACTAAGAACCTCCGTAAATTCCTCACACTCCAACCGGTCAAGCTCAGGAAGAAAGTAATATCTATGATGCAACTCTTCCCATGGTGGCTCAACTCTTGACATGGCCTCAATAATTGCTTCGTCTGAAGGAAAAATACTATCAAGGTAGTCGTGCACATGAGAAGACTGAACTGCCCATGTAGGCAGCACATATGGGTCCTTCTCCTCCGTCTGTGAAGAGGAAGGACTACACTCTGCAACACATCCAAGACTAGCTTGATAAACTACCATAGTTGCAGGCAACGGCATGTTTGTCATGATGGGCTCACGCGAAGTATTCGGTGTAAGAAGAATCCAAGGATCTTCCATATGACTCGTGCAAAAAGAAACCGATCTCACAGATGTCGAAGCCTCATCAAAACTAGACCCTATCATAAGGATAGATGTAGGACAGCTAAAGCTTCCCATGAGGGATGGATACATGTCCACACCCACACTCCCAATTGTCGGTTGAGAGTGCTCTACAATTGGGATCGAAGCTACCGAAGATGCGGTAACTGACGGATTCTTGAATGATGTTTGATCAATCGTAACTATCTTCCCATTAAATGGAAAGCATACAACGCGAAATAGTGAAGAAGCTACGGCTTGCATAGTGTACATCCAATTCCTACCCAGCAAGAGATTGTAGTCAAGGGGCACATCAACCACCTCGACCTCTATCGCAACGGTCTTCCCTCCCAAATGGACCTTAAGGGAAGGAAGGATTCCGTGCAACCTAAGCAATATCCCATCAAACGCAGTTAAAATGGTCATAGATTTAGACAACTCAGGGGAACCTAAACCCTTCCAACATGATAAAGACATCACAGAAGTAGCAACGCTTTCGTCAATCACAGTGCACTTGACAGTCATGTTGAGACATTCTACATGAATCAAAAGAGACACATAGTAAGGCAAGCAAGGCTGAAGTCCTGCAATTTCAAATTTAATCATGGAGGAAGAATTATCATCATTCACACAAAGGGCAGAAAGAAAAGCCTTCCTTTGCGAAGGACAACTCTGAAGTACTTCTAGTGCAGACATCGCACAAGGAGTGTGGCCCAAATCCTCGACAACAAAATAGTTCTGGGTAGCTTGGGCATTAGGATTGTGCCTCGAACACTTAAGGACTCCCTTAGGAATGCGAGGTGCAACTTCAGGTTTATCCACAGGTTTTTCAATATGCAAAGGAGTCCCTGGTGGATCAGGTTCCTTTCCTAGATTGGGTTGTGACGAACCATATTCCTTCGCATGGGTCACAACTTTTGCAGCACGTACCATGTTAATGCAACCATGACCACTATCCTCCAGCAGATCTTGATCACCACCAGAATGATCATGGGTCCTCGAGTTCATGTTTTGAATATTGTGAGGTAAAGGGTTAGTCAGCACAGCTGGGCCCTGCGCTAAGAATCTCGAGGCTTCATCGATACGAGGGCACAAGTAAGTGAGGTGATCTTCCTTACACAACTTGCAAGGAAATTTAACTTTATGTTTAGCTTGCTTGTCCCCCCAGCATTATGGGCATTCTTGTCATTATTATTAGCATTTTCATTCCTATTCCCACCCTTATGATTGTTCTTACCCTTCTTTTTATTCCTTATGGGTTGTTGGTTACCCTTCTAGTTCAACGATTGCATCGAAGGCACACTCATCGTTTGGGTGGGTTGAGATGAAGCCGTGGCTTGTCCCGAAGCAGATTAGTTGATTTCCAATTGAATGACTTGTTTTAGAACTGAATCCATAGGTTTATCACTCGCACAACCAACAATGCCATGGGCATGTGGTCCAGGTTTAACTTTGGGGTTGAAACTAGAATGCGGAGCATTGGGAATGATCTCATATAACAAACTGGATTGAGCATAAATCAAATCAAGTTCCTGCGCCCTAAAAATGGGTTGTTCCTCATTTTGCACTCTGGATGTAGAAACATCCTTCGCTATATAAGGAAATAACAACTTAAAGAACCATTCGAGGAGGAATTTTGGCAGTATAAAGGCTTTAATCAACCTCTTCCATCTACACCACTCTTGGATATGATCCGAGATATGTGTGGCTTTATCTTGTTGAAATGTAGACAAGAGTTCCGTACCAACATCATAACGCACTGGTAGCTGGAAGTGGTTAAGAAAAGTCATCGCTAGGTCATCGAACAAAGCGAATGCCCCCCTAGGTAGCTCTATATACCATTTCGCCACAGGCCCTATAAGGGTGCATTGAAACATCCTTAAACGGATTGAATCTTGGTGTAAGGAATTTGAAGAGCACCATAGGTGAAAGGTAGTAACATGTTCGCTCAGATCCTCTCTCGGTTTGCCCTCAAATTTAGGTATGTCTGAGGGAAGCTTAGTAGGGATAGCCGGCCAAGCCAGGTCATGAGCTACAGGATCATTCGTCAATCTTGACAAGTCAGGGAGATTTAGCATTGCAAGGAAAGGGAGCCTAGGATGAGTAGGTCAATGGACCACTCCCTGATAGTTCTGATTCACATAGGACTGATTACCATAACCACCATGGCATTGGCCATAGTGCCCTCCTCTCGTTTGACATGTATAGGGTGGCATGGAAGCACCATAGTGTGGTGTACATTGACTATTCAGAGCTACAAACAAGTAATTTGGAGAGTAAACGGGTTGTTGATACCCGTACCCATAAGGTGAAGAACCCTGTCCATACTGAGTCCCATAATAAGGTCCATAAGTCATCGCATGAGATGTCCCATGAGACACTCCGTAAGTAGGGATATACGCTCTGGAAGTAGGAATATACATTCCAGAAGTAGGAATATACGCTTCAAAAGTAGTAACATGACCTCTAGAAGTATGAACATGACCTCCCGAAACAACGGACGGTACTTGAACTTGAGACATAACTGGTCGAGTAACGGCAGTAAGGACCTGACTCGTAGCAACATTCAGGCCCGAACGACCACGTCAATGAGGTGGAGGGTAAACATTTGAAGAAATAGGGATAGAGGACAAAGGGACCTATGTAATTATGTACATGTTGTTCCCCATAGTCACTCGTCTTGGATCTAGTATCCTAATAGGATCACTAGCCCTAAGCCTAGGAGGAATATGTGATGTAGTTTCCATCACCGGGATGGAAGGTGCAATGTGACTTGTGCTCCCAAACCTCTCCGCATGGTAAGGAATGAGAGTTCCCCCAACAATAGTGTTAGGCTCAAACTCCGACTCGACATGAAATGCCAAATCATGTGTGGGAAAACCAGACATACCATAACTACCATAACTAGTGCTCACAGGTTCAAAATGAGTCCCATCATCTTTCGGCATTCCATACTAGAAATGTGTCAATGGGGGATCAACACTAGAGTAAGTAGGTCCATCATGAAAAGTACCTATCTCAGAAATTATAGGACCTGACTCAGTCAAATCAGGTGAAGGATCATAGTTAAGAGTAAATTCCCGATCTTCCACTTGAATGGAAGAAGGTGGTTTAGGAATACCTTCAACATGGTCTCCCATCGTGTGTGAATCAATGTGTGAAGTAGTCCGCCTGAACTGTCTATCACTCTCTCTCAAAGGAGGAGGAAATGTAGAAGGCGAAAGTCCTGCTAAACGAAGAGAACGGCGAGGCACTACACCCTAATCCACAATGACTCAAAAAATATAAAAGACTCTCTATCTACACAAACCCTAGGCAAGCTAACGTGCATAGAGAATACACCAATAAAATATAAAGCCAACACAAGCAATCAAGGGTAGGATAAATGAGCTCCCGAATGAAGCAGGTATGTCTCACCTAGGAGAGGCTTGAGACTCCCATACACAACAAGCGGAGGTACGTAACCAATTATTGTGGCCCTCAGCTTCAACGCGTAAAGTGACTATGCTGTCCGACCCCAACCTGGCCAAGACACCCGCAGAATAACCCCTGCAGAGTACCCCCTCAATATCCTAGGTAAGGCAACTAAGGTCACCTCAATATAATCAATGCTCAGGCGGACAATAGCAGGCGGGATTGACTATATGGGCATGGTAGCAAATCCCAAAACTCTCGAAAGAGCCCCCAGATATGAAAAAAATACTAGAAATATCTCCGATGCTACTCAGTTATGACTATGGGTCATCCCAATCAATAACCACTCACACTACCTCGTGCTTAACTCCCTTTTGAGAGGAGGATCCTGAGAAACACTGGTTATACCAAGGAATTTCACACACTCACCTAGACAGACACATACATGTTGTTGTTTAGTGGTCTTGGAGAATTTACTCACAATGAACTATTCCAAGACCCTAAAACCTAATCTTGTTGGTGAACCCTATCAAATACAATAGTGTAGTTCATTTTAATTAAGCATTGATTTCAATTGGCTTTATTACTCAAAAGAGGTATATGGCCGTACAACTAATGGCGTTATGACACAACATGAAGCAAAATGCACACCTAACAATCAATGCAAATGCATTGTGTCCATGAAAAACAGGGTACGCTACTACGTGAAATGCACAATTTTCTTCGAATGATAGATGTAAACTTTCCTATATGAAATCATGACTAATACTCCAAAGCAAATCTAGTGCAAGTACTATGCAAAATGCAAGATGCAATGCATAATGATAATCAAATATTTTTTTGGATTTTTTGAAATAAAAATGAGATACTTAAGCAAAAGAATGGTTCTACAACCCCCAGACTCTGCAAGCACACTCAAGCAGCACTCAAGCAAAGTACTAAGGTAAAAGAAATGTAATGCACTAATCCCAAAACAAAAAATCAAAAATGCAATGACAAGAACATTCTTCAGAAAAGAAATTTTACCGTAAAAAAAACGTCTCTGGTCAGAAACAGAGGTGTATAAAGACTCTAGCAGTATTAAAGGAGACTCAGCAATCATCCAAATTCACCTAGCAACAATAAATCTTCCTCTAGAAGGAAAAACTAAGGGCATACATGATTGTTCGCAGTAAACCCGCATTTGTACATGGAAATAGAAGTGAAACCCGTGTATATACGCGACTGTGAGTTAAAAACTCGCGTACAAGAAGAAAGGTGCATAAAAATAAAGTCAAATAAACAAGGTGAGACAAAATTCACACCAATCATACACTACTAGGAAAACATGCCCTCAGACTTGACACAGAAACAAGAGAAAAAAGAGCAATTCAAATTCATTGAATGCCGATAGAAAACCCCCAAAGGACAACTACTAGGAACTCCCCATCGGAGTCGCCAATTCTATTACGGAGAGAAATTCCTATGGATTGGGGTACCACAACAGATAGCTTGACTCCAGAAATCAATCCTTTCCAATATGCAATAGAAATCAAATATCTAACACTAAAGGATCAGACCTCGTACCTTATTCCGGACGGTTGAAGTAGATCCCCATTAAGCTTTCCAACTTCATCTTGAATTGATTAATCACTTTCCTCAACAACAAGTAAACAAGACAAGCATACTATATATTGGTGTTAGATCTATTCTATCATATATAATCAACAATGTATAAGCATTTGAAATCATCCATGGATAAAATATTCATTCAAACATACATCATTGGACAGGAAAATATATTTCTATTAATATAAAATCAGAGATTACAATGAATACAACCTCTGTCGGCACATCTGCGAATCGGAGAAACTGAATCCTCCACTTGGGCCTCCACCACCTCAATCCTCCATCCCTCGATAGCAAGCTCACAAGCAAAAGGCAATCTTGGGATGAACACAAAAGTGCTCCAAGGGACAAAGGGATGCAGACTCAAGCACAAGTTCCGACAACAATGGACTATAGTTTCTTTGCTCTCAATTCTCTTATGCCTTCAATGTATCCAACGAGTTCCTTATATAGCTTTTCAAAGGGTTAATGAAAGGTTGAATCCGAGCGATCTCAATGCATATGGAAGGCTAGGAGACAAGTGAGTCAGATCCATGTTAAGGAAAACTCCAAAAGGATTTGGATTTTGTACACATCCCGATGTACGCAGTTTTAGGTGTCAAACCCGTGTATATACGTGATAAGGGGTTTAAAAGTCGCGTATAGCAATTTTCACATGTTTATAAGGATGGTCTAGGAAACACCAAAGGACAAAAAATGGTCCAAGGGGTCTAAGGAGTCTACAGAGGGACAGGAGGAGGCCATACAAGTGTAATTCACCTGGTGTGGTAAAATCAGCTATAACACATAGTGTTCATGAGATAGAAGGTTAGAGAGGTCACTATTGTAGCAAAGATTGTGGAATCGAGATCTAATGTGGGTGTAGACAGGGCATTCTAAGAGAATTTTTTTCATCTTCAATGCTCATAGACTTGCAAATATGGAAAAACTTTTCATCCCACAACATTTTGATGTGAGTAATATTAAATTTTTTATTTGATCTTGTTAATATAGAAATATAATTTTCATCCTTAAGATTAGGGTTAATGATCTCTTTGTGAAATCGTAATTTTCTTTAAGCTCTTAATATTCCTTACACTACATTTTCTGGTTGAATGCACAAGTACGAATATTTTCGATGTTATCAATAATTTACAAAGTGGCAGTTTCTTTGATCCCCAAATAATTTAACCAAGTTGTGGCATCTTTAATCCACCCCCTCTTGAGGCCTAGTTTGTTTTGGTTGGAGTTAAGAGAAATTTTAGGAATTCGGTGATCTCCTATAATGTTTATTTTGTGCTAATGGAGAAGAGCCCCTCTTCTAAGAGGAGGATATGACAAGAGGTGTTGCTCTTAACTTTGAGATTATTAGTAATAAAATACTTTTAGATTTCATCAATTCTTCTCCATGATTATTTGGAAATATTGCATCCCAAAGCTTGACAGCCATATAAGATAATGAGAGTGATAAGAGTTTTAAAAAGGAATTTTGTTTGGTCCCATATTACAAGGTTTGTTGATTTACAATTGTTTTCAATACTAACGCAGGGCTTTCCACCCTCCATTAATCCTCTTCTTGATGTTGTAGTTTCAATTGAGCTTGTCATGGAAGTTAGTTCCTAGATATTTATAAAATGTTACTTCCTCCAAGTTTCTATTGTCATATACAAAATTGTCACAAGTACCCTTTTACAGTCATTCCCATACTGGAGCATAAATCCTTGAGAGTTCTTAATTGCTTCTCAAGATCATACGGGAACCTTGTCATAAGAACAATAAAATTAGCATAGAGAAGAAGCATGATGACTATTCCTACTAAGGTCATGCTAGCACAACATGCTTCATCTAAATAGTCTTCTAGCTTATCAATGTAAATGTTGAAAATGGTACATGAGAGGGGGAACCCTTGCTTAACTCATAAAACATTATAGTCCCAACCCTCAACTCGAGAGGAACCTTTAACTCTTGTAATCTATTCCATAGGTTCTTCCTAGGTACTCACTACTACATTTTGACCAAAAATCCGACGGCCATCATGTCGGATTTTTGACACTTCCCTGTCGCATGTACGACACTTTGGCTTTTTTTGAAGTGTCGGAAACTTGGCGTCGGTTAGGAGACACTTAAGTAACCGTCGCTTAAGCGACACTGAAGTAACCGTCGCTTGAATTTAAATCGTCGGTTATCCGACACTTATTAAGCGACAATGAGGAATTTTTTTAAAAACTTTTGCACCCCCAGGCGTCGCTTAAACGATGGAGAGAAAGGGGAACTGTTGGATAAGCGACGGATAAGAAGCATAACTGTCAGATCAGCGACATAAATAACTGTCGCTTAAGCGACGGCACTAAGGGAAACTGTCGGATAAGCGATGGTTACTAAGCGTCGCTTCAGCGACACCTGCTGCAATTTTTTTTTTTTTAAATATTGTGAAACTTTTTTTAATAGGTATTCCTGCTGTAACGTATTCCTTCCTTTATCCATCCAAAAACACAGTGATACAAGTCCAATGGATTTCGAAATTGAATGCGATAACACCAATAATGTATTATGTAGCTTGACCAGGTAAATGTAATCCAACACCAAGCATTGCAGTTGTAGCCAATCAAGGGTTAAACACTCAGTCTTTAACCAATTGGGGAGAATTTTTTATTATGTTATTAAATTGCAAATTATGCAAATCCATGAATTGAGTATTTTACCCATCATGAAGCTTTCATACTTAGAGAAGAATACATGTGTGTCAAATTTAAAGCCTTGAGATTGAGATTGAACCACAAGCTGTGAGCATATCATTTCTTAAAAATGTTCAAGCAAC
>LPNX010513043.1:28821-40419 GCA_001517045.1 Pseudotsuga menziesii | reverse complement strand
TTCATTCTTTGAGAGAGTGGGTTTGAAGAAAAGTGGCTACAGGGTAACCAAATATCTCCATGCAACTGCAAATGTCCATGTCCCCCAATGGCCTTTCGAAACTACCGAATGATACCTTGAAATGTCAGCAGTCTAACTGGATGGGATTAGTGGCTGTGAGTGATAACTTGTAAGAGATCAAAAGGTTAGGTCGAAGAGATATAGTTATTGCATGGAGAGGCACCATGACTCCGCTTAATGGGTTGAAAATCTCAAGAGAGATTTAAAACCAATTAAGCTTTTTAATAATATTGATCAGTCTTATCTCAATCCGAAGGTGGAGAATGGATTTTTAAGTTTGTATACTTCAAAGCTGTGTTGCCAGAAACGTGACCGGAGTTTGAGTTTTTTTGAAAAAACGAAGAAGAAACGAAGACAGAACGTAAACGGCCGTTTTGTACGGTCGTTCCGTTTCTATAAGGAAGAAACCGTTTATCACTGAACGAGTCGTTTTGCACAACGATTTGGAGTAAGCTAGCTATGGAGCAATCCTCCCTCCATCGGACGGAGGAGGAGCAAAGTCAAGAGATGGAGAAAGAGCAAAGTCAACGGAGGGAGGATTGCTCCATAGCTAGCTCACTCCCAACGATTTTAGCAGAAACGATCTTCCGTTTCTTTCAGAACTCGGCCGGTTGCTCATCATTTCCGGGTCAATTCTCGTAATGAATGGTGAGTGGTAAGTTGGCGATCAGTGTTGAGGATTGAGTGTTGATGAAAGAAGCCTGCTGCCGGCCTCGTATAGCCTGTCAGCGTGCATTGATTGACATTTTGATCTGGATTATGCAGAGTGTGCGGTCAGACAGCTGTGTGTAGATGTGCCTGCACACGTTTAAGCATTAATAGCAGCACCAAGGGTAGCAGCATCAGCCCCACGTGAGATTGGCCCAGTAAATGGGCTAGGCGCAAATAGTGATGTATAGACAGCAACAGCGTTGAAAAAAGCAGGAGAGGCAAGCGTGGATCCAATTCCAGACAGAGAGGGAAAACCATAGGTTTGAACAAAGACCCGCAGAGGTCAATATGGTTACTGCGGTTTACCTAATGCTCTCTATTTCCATTTTCTGCGCATTGGTAAGTACGACCAGGGCGGTCTGTCTGCCTATACAGAAAGACCGGTCTGTCGACCTATACAGAAAGACCGAAAAGACTGAGTATATCATCACTTCTTCTTTTGCATTTGAAAGTTTCACTCATATCTTGTTTGGCTGAGATCTTGGACAAGCAAAAAATAGACTCTCGGCCAAGCAAAAAATAGACGGATTAGAGTGTTGGTCCTGGAGCAGTGATATTGGTTCACATTGTCCCAGGAATTATCATTGACAGGGCAGAATTTCCCCACTCTTTCCTTAATGGTTGAGGGACTGTCTTCTCAGGTGCACTTAGCATCCCCTTACCTTAAAATAGTTTTATTAGCTCCTTCCCCTTACGTTAGTATTTTATTAGCTCCTTCATGGTTTGTTGGCTGAATCGGCTCCCATTGGCATCCTTCTTGCTTAAAAATGTGTTGGTGTCTGGAATAGGCTCCGAAAGCATAAATGACAATGGGGTTGATTGAGGCACTTGCTTAGGTTGCTGTGAACTACGAGCGTATTGGGACCACAAGAGTTATACTTGGTGAATGTGTGTAAGCATGATGTGGTTATATGGGGCCTGATGCGGGTGATTTCATGGGATGCAGTTAAGGGTATAATCTGGACAGGTTGCAACTGTTGGGATACAAAATGCTCTTCAGATTCCACTTCCTAAGCAGAAATATGACATTAGCAAGTAAGTGCATCACATCATACACAAGCTGTTGTTGATTATTTTTCAGGATTGAAATAGATTCAATTTTCTTGAAGAGCAACTAAGAGCAATTTTTTCTCATGTTAATTGCTTTTAAGATCACTTCTAAGGGCCTTTTCACCTACTTCTCTATGACCTATCAGATTGGATACATCACTATTAAAACCTATCTCCATTACTATTAAGGGGGAGACCAAGACACCTACCTTCAAATAAATTCCCATATTTAGTTTGGGTCAACATAGATAGCTTATTTGCTATTATCCTTTTACCATCTGCATTTTATTTTCTCCCATCCCATGTGTTTCATCCCATGTGTTTCATAGAGCTCTTGACTACTAGATAAACTCTATCTCAAAACAGAGTAATATCCAGATTTCCATGCTAAAAGTATGCACCTCCAATTGCATATGAAGATCTAAGAGAAAAATCAAGTTCAATCAATCCAATCTGAACTAAAAAAGTATCATTCTTTGACTGGTGTCAAGACCAATAGGCAATAACATCCATACAGAGTTTATTCGTAAAGATATCTTGCAAATGCGCTGAAATAAATGAAATAGTTTCGGCAGGCTTGTATGGGTTAGATCCCTAAAAACTTTCTCAGATAAGCTTAGTACCCAAACAGAGGCTTGAAGACGTTGGCGTGAAAACATTGAGAATAGTTAATAGCCATGACTGGATCCCTCAAATCCCAGGGATTTTTATGCATGAATGGCTACATAAGAAGTGTTGTGAAATATTATATACGAGACGATTGGCGGAGGCAATGGAAAAGATGTCATTTAGGCATGTAGGGGCTGAGCTGAGGGTCAATCACTTGGATTCTCCATATCTAAAACACAATGCTGGTGTGAGTTGTTGTCACAATTTGGAAGCCCATCTGCACCTAGTTGATGGCTTTCAAAGCTCTTGGGTTCCATTTCGATCCAATGCAAAGCGGGATTATGCTCTCGTTAATAAAACCTGTAATTTACTAAAAGATGAACTTATGGTGCCCGCTAATTGGCAGCAGTTGCCAACCCATCGTAATACCGATTCAGTTCCAATTTCATTCATCGCTTATTTCCGCTCTAAGCGGCTTCTGAGGAGGGACGTGGAGAGTTGTACGCCAACTCTGTAAATAGAATATGAATTACAGTGGTTTTCTAGTGCGAAAGGTGCCCCCTGCTGATCTCTAATCTCTACCTCAGAAAGTGAACTCTTCATAAGTATAGCCACCACCCACCTCACCAAGCTGTTCGTGGTTGTCATGGTAAACAGAAGCTATGCAGTGGTCCTTGTACAAATATGCGTAGCCACTCAAAATTGTCCTACTGTCCTATTTCTTAAAGTGAAATGAAAACGGGCTGAGCATATCCCTCAAAAGTGAAACTAATTATAAAAAAGGTGCTTTATTTTTAAAAATCCATTTTTGAAGTCCGTTCTACCATCAACTTTATCTATCTAGGAAGGAGTAGAAACCATGATACCTGGTAATTTGAACAAACAATCTAAAAACAAAATTGTCATAATTCCATTCAAGACTCTAAACTACCTATGTTTTGACATGTGAACTCAGTCTTTCATTTCATGATTCCCTTTTCTATTTTTTACTTCATCGTTTTAAGAAATTTCTCATCGTTTTAACAAATTTCTCAAAATTCCATTCTAATTAGCTACTTTTTGGCATGTTCATTTTTTCATTTCATGATTCGATGTTTAATTTGAAGTACATGATTCCATGTTCAATTTTAAGTAGGTGTACGTTACTCCATGGGTTAAAGGATGAGTGTAGATAAGTTTTTAAATGGAATTTTGGAATAGCTGAATATTTTAAATAATGGCATGTTAGGTTTGTCGGTAATATTCAGAAATAGTCATCTTATTCAAAAGGAGTATATATTTATGATTTATGGAGTTCTCAAATAAATTACTTATTCAACATAGCTTAGACCATATATATATATATATACATTTAAAGTTTGAAAATACAATTTTATTTAAAATGTGTTATGTTTAAGCAATGGTTTAATATTTTTTTAAAAATTAAGAGATATCAATTTGATGTATGATAGTCTTATTTGTGGGACAAGGGTTTTATGTGGTTTCATTCATTTGATTAGAGAAATATGCATAACCTACTTTTTCTGGATTTGACACATCACTTAAAGAGTGCAGGCTTTGGAAGTGACGAGCATCCCTTGAAATTGGTTAACATGCGGTATGGGTATTCTTCTTCTTGTTCTAGGACAAGGGTTTTATGTGGGCTCATCCATTTGATTAGTGAAACATGCATAACCTACTCACACATATCACTTACATGGTGCGATCCGAGGAAGTGATGAGCATCACCTGAAATTGGTCAGCATAGGATATGGGTCTTCTTCTTCTTCTATCACTTATAGTGTGCAAGTCATGGAAGTGATGAGCATCACCTCAAATTGGTGAGCATAAAATATGGTTTTGGTTCTTCTTCTTCTTCTTCTTCTTCTTCTTCTATCACTTACAGGGTGCAATCCTCAGAAGTGGTGAGCATCACCTGAAATTGCTTTTGGGATGGATCGATACCCCTACTAGCTCTTTCCTTCCTCATCACTGGTGAAACAATAAAAAAAGGTCAACGGTCAACATAGTAGATGATGATGATGATTCTTCTTCTTCAAAAATATAATATATATAGTGTGTGTGAGAGGTGTGAGATAGAGAGAGACAAAGCCGAGAGAGAGAGAGAGAGAGAGCAAAGAGAGAGATTCTTCACATATGTGTGTGTGTGTGGGTTTGCCTTTGTGAGAGATTCTTTCTTCAAATATATGCATGTGTGAGAGATGATGATGATGTTGATTTTTCTTATTCTTGTTCTTCTTTCTCCTCCTCCAAGTTAGAGGCCCCAGAAAGTGATGAGAATCACTTGAAATTGGTTGACATAGGATCCTACTCCTCCAATATTTAAAATATTATATGTGTGTGTGAGAGAGAGAAAGACAGAGACTCCTTCTTTTCAAATATTTTATAATCAAATATTTAAAATATAAAATATTGATTTTATATATATATATATATATATATATAAAAGAGGAAGCCTACTTTAATTTTGTTCATTATTTTCTATATTTAAAGTTTAAAACTATAGTTTTATTTTTATAATGTGTTATGTTTTGATAATAATTTAATAATTTTAATTTTTTTAATAATGATTTATTAATTTAAAAAACAAAAAAAAAATAAAATTATTTAAAATATAATATATTTATAAAGTATTATTGATATTTTTATAATTTAAATAAAAAATATATTTATAAAATATTATTTTAATCTAATTTATAATCAAATATTTAAATATAATAATTTTTTTCCAATTTTACTTGTCCATTAAAATTCAACTTGAAATGCCTAGTTGGTGTATTTAAACAAAACCAACATGCAACTCATTTTCATATGTAAAGAGCATAAAAATCAAATATATGTGTGAGAACTTTTTCATGTTCTAAATTGATAAATAATATTATCCATGTTCCTTATAATGCCTCTATAACCTTATATTGGTATAAAGATCAATGTTGCATGAAGAGAGCTCGTGTTAAGTTAAGTGTTAACCTTACGTAGATATAAAGATTAATGTAGGTTGTTCCTTTCACATTATAAAGATTAATGTAGGGTGTTCATAAATCACATTAGAGTAAGTTTGGTAATATTTCAAGTTTTTTAAATGTTTTTTATTTTTTATATGATTGCTATGTATTAATTGTTTTAAAATAAATTAATTTGAGTGATATTTTGTTTTATTTTATCATTTATATATTAATATTTTTATATATTTGCACAAGATGTAGAATAGATGATGAATGGATGTATGGTTAAGGAATTCATTGCATAAGTCATTTATTTGAAACTTTGTGGGTACTAGCTTTGTATACATTCTAAAAAAAACTTTTTTAACATAGACCTTTAGGGAAGCACATATTCTTTTTTTGATATTAGGAAAGTCATATAGTAAAGATGAGTGAGTAGGGGTTGTGTCCAAAATGAACCTTTAAACATCAAAAAGCCTCATTTCACTTTTATAACACATGCATTATATCTCTCTATATATATACCCCAAAAACCAAAGCAAAAAGTGACATCCAACATGCAAAAATTTTAGAACTTGACAATATTGGAAAAGGATCACCACACGGTGCATATAAACATATAGACACATTACTTCTTTTATAATGAATGCAATGGTACTCTTATATAAAAGCACCTCACATGAAACAACTTAAAACGTGGCATCTACAACCACTAAAGACTTGTGCGTTTAAGCTACGATGTTGCACTAGTGCGACCACATAAATGATGCACCTATTTCATCTAAAAATTTCTATCCTCATGTATGGAAAAATATGTTTTTTAAAAAACAATAAAAATGAGTTACAGTGTGTTTAGACATTTGAATGGCACTAGTGTAGTGTGTAATTGGAAGCAATGCAAGGTGTAACTAAAAGAAAAAACTAGAAGATTTTTTTTAACTATTTTTATATTCAATAGTGGTGTGTTTACCTCACCCAAATTGTCATGTCCCAAATTTTGCAGTGGGTCACAATGTCCTAATCACATTTTCCATATTTATTAGAGTTTGTCAAATTGATGCTAAGGGTCAAATAACTTCCAAGGAGGAAAATTATTGGTTTCCTAGGTTGGGGGTGGAAGCTTTGGGATTTGGAATAAGGGGGACAATGAATGATGTTTGAACATTAGAATGACATAAATATTTAATAAAGAAGCTAAATAAATAAATACAAGAGAAAATTGAAATGGCAATGGAGCATGGAGACTATGGGGCCCACACAAGCTAGAATTTATGTGCCACATGGCATCCTCCTCTTGCAATTTCGAACCCATGGGAAACTTAAATGTTCTTGGATGATTTATAAGGATAATACACTTGGCCATATGCATCATAGGTCGAATTTGGGAAGAAATGTAACTTACATGGGAGAGGAAGAGTCATTTTGGAGCCAGTGAGACACTTGGACTAGATTCCCTAGCTCTATGACAACAATGATGAAGATGCTATGACACCCATGACACAAATCAGATGTGAAGGATGACATCTGACATATCTCACATGTTAGGTCGAAATAGAGCATCCAATAGATCTCTCATGTGAGTTGGGGAAGCTCAATGGGTTTCTACTCAAATGGGGGGAAGATGGAAGGCTAGGAAAGGGAGGACAGATGGAAAATCATGAGCACACACCCAAATTCGAATTGGCTTTAGTTTGTGGATGGATTGGGAACCTTAGAAGGCTAAGTATGTTTATAAAATACATGAATCAACCAAGAGAATAAATTTTGATCATTTGAGAAATTGTCATTTGTGAATTGTGAGAGCAAGTGGATGACTAGTTTTCTTGCCTTAGCCAATTTCAAGGTCGAAAGATTCCCATCCAAGTTGGTGTTTGGAGAGGCCACTCAGGTCTTTCATGGAGATTTATTGGAGTTTGATTTGCAGGTGTAATCTATAGGGAAGCTTGTGGATTCTTCTATTGCAACACTTTCTCTCAACCATTTCCAATTTTTATGGCATATTCTTGCTCATGGAGAGATTGTGCTTTGGGTGAGATATTGATATATTTGCGGAAGATTATAATGCTCCATTATTTTATGTTATGATGCAAATCCTCTGTATTTCAAGTTTAGACTCTCAGGTCAAAATTCCAAAAGATTTTATGTAAAGATGTTAAACAATGAAGAAATAGTGTCATTTCCCCACTATCTTATTGTGCACCATTGTAATGCTAATGATTTCGAATTGGGAGAGATTTTGATTGTCCATTACTGATTGTAATAAGCTCAATATTATCTATTATTCATTCTCAGAAAGTATCAGGTTGAAATATCAAATGGTTGTAAGGAAAAGTGATTGTTAATGAGCAAACAATGACCATTTCCCCACTACATTGATGTATGCTATGATAATGCTGATTATTTCGAATGGAGGAATGTATCTCTGATACTAATGTATTATGAATGGATCATGATTAATTTGTATTTCAAGTCTCATGTTCAATACTTAAGCATTGGAATCCATTTTACTCATTTTTATTGCATTGGAAGAAGATTTGGTGCCTTTTCCCCAAGGGTCAAAATTGTGATTTGGGAGCTGTTTTGGAAAGAGTCATAATAGCCTGTATAAACTGAACCATGATGCATATGAGACTTTAAAAATGTCCTTTACACATCCCCTGCCTCTGTTCAGAAATTCGAGTGAATTTGAGACCATTTGAGAAGCCATTTCCGACAATTACATAGGGGGAATTGGAGCCTCGATTTGCTAGTAAAGACTCCTACTTTGAATAGAACATTAAACAAGTTTGTAGAAACTGTGTGGTCATAAAACATACCTAAACATCATATTTAAGTTATAATATCATTCATGTACCTTCTGAGAAAATTTGAGAGCATTTGGGTCAATTTGGAGGTCTAGACATCAAAACTAGTTAAGGTCAAAATTGGGGAAAAAAATGAAAAAAAAAAGTCATTTAATAAAATTTCAAAAAAAGACATTACACAAATGCACGAGGGAATTGTATAAGTTATGCATTGGTATAGGGAAAAAATAAAATAAATTCAAGGATAGAAAATAACTTTATATCAATATATTCACTAATGGTGTGTTGTTATCTTGAAAACACTCTAGTGTATCATATCATTTCGAGCACCAACGTATGCTAAACAAAAAAACATGTACTAAAATATTTTTAATACTTTTATATTTAGTAGAGGTGTGTTTACCTCACTTAAAGGAAATGGTGTGATGTATAAGATATGCATCGGTGTAGGGTAAAATAAAAAAAATGCAAGATGGAAAATATTAAATTATATCATTATATTCATTAATGGTATGTTGTTATCTTGTGAATGCAGTGGTGCGTAATCATTACCATTTAGAGCACTGAAATAGGGTAAATGAAAATTCCCAAACAAAGAAATGTTTCATTACCATTTAAAGCACTAAAATAGGGTAAATGAAAATTCCCAAACGGATAAATGCTTTTTTATTTCATATTTGTGAATGGTGCATTCATATATAAAAATGTCCTATTACATTTATAATGGAGTGCATGTAACTAGGGTAAAATTAAAAAAAAATATGTATTCATTGTTGGCGTGGTCATTTTCTTTAATTACACCAGTGTGTTAGGCTATCGAGTGCACAGAAATAGGAAAAAATAATAAAAAAATACTGAACGAAAAAACATTTCTACCATCCTACAATGTTGTTGACCATCTAAGCGTTGGTTCTTTAGTTTACTCCTTCAAACGTCCTACCATTGGTGCTCCACCTAGTTAAATTGCTCCCTTCCATTAATTGCTAGGTGGCATCAGAATTTAGCCAAATGACATTGAGAAAAAATTGATTTTTTTCTACATCACAAACAATCCTTCCCAATGTGCAAGTTCCCAAGCAATGTCATTGTTACCTTCTAATTCAAATTTTTAGTAGATAGAAATTGAACACTCACCTTAATTTGTTATTTTTTCAAAAAGAAAATTGTGCTATATGTTTGAGTGATTCGGCTTACACCGTGATAAACAGTGCAAAGGTTGTAAATTTACAATATGCATTGATAGTGGTGTGTTATCAATGTATAGTGTATTGTATTGGCAATGTACTATAGTTTTCATGACACATTGCTAAAAAAAACATTTAAAAAAGAAGAAGAACATTTTTCACATCATTGATTTTTGGTGCATTTCACAAACAATAGAGCAAGTTGTGAGAGGGGTAGTTAGATATGGTAATGCACCACTGTTGGTAATCGCCTAGAAAACCATATAACCAATTATTTATGTTTTTAAGACACACCGCCACACTAATGGAAAAATAATAATTATTTAAATATTCACTACATCAACGAGAGTACCCTTATAATTTGTATGCACTGGCATGTTGGTGTGCTTATGTTTAACATACTCATCCGGTTGGCCATTGAAAAAACATATTTTCACCCTTTCCCTTGTAATTTTCACAAAGTTTTGCACCAATTATTGTGTACTCTAAACACTTGTGTTCATCCTTTATAGTGTGGTGATGTGTTCATATCGCACTAGTGTTTCCTATTGACAGACGCACAAATTTTTTAGATTTCATAAATAATGGCTGGTCATTTTAGTATCACACACACAGTCTATGGTATTTTTTTTGTATCAAGTAGCACGAGTGTGGTAATATTTAAAAGAACACATTATTTTACATTTTTCAAATGAAATTTCAACACTTGGTGTACTAAGATCAATGCACCGCACCATTAATGGTGCTTATGTCGTTTGGATGCACCAGGGGTCGATGTTGTTTTAAGTTTAGTTAATTTATTTTACTTATTCATTGTATTGATAGTATCGTAGTCCATCATCGGCAATGTGCTTATATTACAAAGATATCTGAGAATACTTACTATGCTTAACTATTATATAGGAACAACTATTGTTTGATATTTATAAATAAAATGATTATTTAATGAAATATCTAATTTTTTTTGTATACATGTCTATGCATGTTTATGAGACTAATACAACTTATATATGTATTAAATGTGTCAGCATTGAGAGATACAAGAGGAGAAGCATGCACCTGTTGACATGTACAACATTGTACATGAGTGGGAGTCTAGAGAGAGGGAGAGACTTGCACCTTCATCCAAAATTACATAGACCGAACACTTCATAAGGGTTTTCAACCTATTCAAGGTCTATCAAGAGGCTATATCCCTAAAGAAGAACTCATACTTTTTGATGCATTTGATCTTTCATAGGGACCAACATAGATATGACTTTCAGTTTGGGCCTAATCTATGGTTTCAACCCATAGAGAAGGACATCTACTTCATCACTAGGATATCCACAAGAGCGGTTTATTTTCCCCAATTCCCTAATGACCCTCTTGGTTTTGTAATAGATAGTCATATTGTATACTCTCAAAGATATATCAATGAAAAAGTCATTGACCCTACTCTTTTTCATGTTTTTTTAAGACAGTTGCATATTACTTCTTTTATTGTAGAGGCTCAAATGCCTCTCTCTTTTAGTTATGATGGTGGTGCATGTTACACTAATTTTTTTTTAGCATCACGAACCTTATAGCCTCATGTTTCCACAATCCCTGAAGGAATTTTCATTGTATATGATGCTTGTTCCATTTCCCTACAGGTTGCTTAATTTTTTCAACTTAGATGTACCTTGTTCTGTTAGCAACCTGCATCTATTTCCTTAGACACACTTTCCTTCATTGCTAAAGTGAGCCATCGACGCACAATGTATATACAACAAACTGTGTCTATCTATTTTGATGCACCTTTCTCTACTATTAGAGCACGTCGACCTCTGCACAGGTAAGAACTTAGGTCTTCGAGAAGGTTCTAGGGAGAAATCTGTTGGGATTTCCTTTCCCTCCTATTCTTATGGATCTCATTCGAATTCCTAACCTATTGGGATCACATCCTACCCACCTTCCCTAATCCTCTCACTCATCCCTTATCTCCATTGTCCTATAAATGTAGCTCTTCAGTATGGGGGAGAGGAGAGAGATCAAAAGTAGGAAATGCTGAAAGAATTTCTCTAGACCCTGAGACTCTTGGGGTGCTTTGTATTCAAGGTGAAGGTGACTTGTTGGAATAAGAAGAGACCATTAGGAAGAGGTTACAACAGCAAGGCCTAAACGGTTGTGCTTTTTCTTTGTCATTCTTAATACAATTGTATTACCCTTCTCATACATATGATGTTCATGATCATGTATTGTGAGATTCCTTGG
>LPNX010513043.1:5001-28589 GCA_001517045.1 Pseudotsuga menziesii | reverse complement strand
ATTGAAAATTCCTATAATAGTGCACTTCACCATTGATGAGAAGCACATTAGTTTCTCTCTATTGCATTATGTAGATTCTTTAATGCAGATATCTAGATGTATTGAGTGGTCTACCATTTTTTGCAATAGTTTTGTTTTTCTCTAGATTGGTGTCGTGAATAGTTTGAGAAGAAGGTCAACTTCCTTTTTTCTTTAGATCTTTTTTGTTTATTTTTTGAGAAGTTTTTGGGTTTGAGGGACACATCATTTGAGTACCTCCCTCCTAGAGAGATGATCTAGGTGTAGATTCATATGTGGGGACAAATGCTTCCAAAGGGGGGCCATCTAGAATTCCCAATGAGGATCACCTAAGAGGTACTTGACTCACTAGCCAACGAGGATGATCGTACTTTGTACCTTGTGTCGTCTCCTTATGCAGGGTTGGACTAGAGAGGATGTCACAAAAAAATTTCAACCCACAATGATCCACAAAATGACAAAAATAATATTAGCATTATGTTTAAATTAATCTAGTTGCACTTTATTGTCTTACTTAATGCAAATGAAATTTGTTCTAACATTTTTCTTTAGATTGTTTAATGAAATTGTATAACTATTGTTGTACACTATATACTTTGTAGACATTGGAACGCATGATCGGGAGGGGCCTCAAACTACTACAGGAAGACGACTAGAGAGGATGTCACAAAAAAATTTCAACCCACAATGATCCATGAAATGACAAAGATAATATTAGCTTTATGTTTAAATTAATCTAGTTGCACTTTATTGTCTTACTTAATGCAAATGAAGTTTATTCTAACATTTTTCTTTAGATTGTTTAATGAAATTGTATAACTATTGTTGTACACTATATACTTTGTAGACATTGGAACGCATGATCAGGAGGGGCCTCAAACTGCTACAGGAAGACGAGGATATGGATGATCCTAAGTTTCCTCAGTTTCCAGATCATGCTAGATACTAGATTTTAGGAGGAGGTGGCAGAAAAGTTATCCACATTGTTTGCTCAATAATGCATCCACCCTTTATCGGTACCAAAGATCACACGAGACCTCAACCTAGTAAATTTATGGATAATTATTCCTTGTCATATGAGGGGTTTAATGCTTAATATCATTTGTGTATCTAGCCTTTTAGTTGCTACTTGGGATGGCCATGATGGGCTCACAAATTGTCAATTTTCATGACTTTGTTTTTTAGTAACTTTATAGCTCATTCATCCACAATTTAGTACATCTACTTTTAAAGCGATTATCTTTTACATTATTTTATTGGTTATAACTCATTAATGTAAAAGATGTCTAAATCATTAATTTTGATGTATTAAATACTATTTTGATATTGATTAATTTATCTTCAAGTTAGAAGCATTTGTCCTCTGAAAGAATATCAAGTATTGGTTAAACATTTTTCTATTCATTCCGACACTAAGTAATATTTGCATGTGCAAATACAAATCATGGGTTAACGTTAAAGCTTTAGTTTATTGATTATATTGTTTTAAATTAAAGCAAACAAATAACTATATAAAAATGATGCATTAAAAGGTTGCCATATAAATTATAAATGAAAATTTGTTTCTAACAATATAAAATGATTATTTGAAAAAAAAACAGAAGCTTTATCAAGCTTTAACAAAATCTTTGTAACAGTAATGGCTTGTTGAGCGGCGCAGGGCTTTGGGGATTATATATATATATATATATAAATAAAAAGGGGGAGAGCTTGAAAGAAATATGGTCATTTTGTAACTGAGTCTCTCTCTCTCTCTATATATATATATAAAAAGGGGGAGAGCTTGAAAGAAATATGGTCATTTTGTAACTGAGTCTCTCTTCAATGAAGAATTGGTTTTTGGGAATCAGGTTCTTGAACAGCTTGTTTGTGTTTGAAATCTCCAAGAGTGGCCAACCTAAGGATTGTCTTTTTTTTTTTTTTCATTTTACATATTTTATTTGGTGAATAGCATGATTTTCTCATAGATTTAATTTCAGTTTGCAAGCAATTTTAATTTGAAATTATTTTTTGCACACAACTGCAATTTCGTTTTCATATTTTACACAGTTTGAATTAAATATTGGAGTACATGTTCTCATTAGTCAACACTCTAATGAGATAAATCAGACCAGGAATTTAAATCCGCTTTGTTCTTCAATTGAACACTCTTTAAATTTACCACAGGTTTCATTTGATTGTTCATACAGTTTGAATTTAGAACAGACGCAGGACTATGCCTGTGTGTGTGTGTTTTTAAGGATTGTAACATTTACTTACTGCAATATCCATTCACTTCAATGATTAGCGTTTCCTTTGAGGGTTAATCCTGTGATTCTCGTCCTTGGATACATAGCGTAATAGCTCCTTCAAACATGTATTTTTGTGTGTATTCATTGAGACATGCGTTGAATGTATTCATGTGAAAGTTTCTCCTGTAGCTTTACTTCAGATACTTGTGTGTGACTTAATTTCCTTTAGGATTCGTTTTTGCAATTCTTAGCTTAGGTGTAGTTTAAACGTGCTATGTTCATTTCATTAACATTTCAAGTTAGTTTGTTTATATATAAAAATGTTGCGCGATATGGTTTTAAGGCTGTGTGCGTTATATGAATTTTCCTTTCAACTGACCACCCTGTTTCTTGCCTACTGTTACAAACTCCGACCTAATATTTGTACCCAGATAGCCACCTCAATGTCAGATAGGGCAGCAAAGAAGAGTCGTTGGCGACTCGAACCCTCATTAGAAAATATCTATTGCACACACTAGGGACCATTGCTACATGTCGCCGGAATATAGTCTGTAGAAAATGTCGATTTTTTCTATGAATGAGCATACCCTATATCATTAAATGGCCACTAAGCTTACTATTACGATGAATAAGATGGGTTTTTATTTATTTTCGTTTGAGCAGGGCGAGGGCATTGCTCAACGAGTTGCGCCACACAGGTCAATTTATTATTAACCCATTTTTTAACTATTTGGGTTTTACTTCCGTATTCAAGTTACTTACTGGAAATATTTTGACTCTAAGGTTTGTCCGTTTAGAAGGATTTTTATAGCATGCCCACTAACTTGGTATTTTTTTGTAACAGTTGTGTGTAAACGAATCTGTAAAACTGAAGAGTATCAGGGGTTCGCTCAGTGTAACCTAAAGATGTACATTATTATGTAAAAGGATCATCATAGTTGAATCTTTGTAAGTGTTGGATGCTATCGTTTCTCTCTTTGCCACACCACCAATCTCTCAATTTGACCTTCAGTTTGTAAAATTGAAACCCTCGTTTTCATCGTTTGAAAGGCTTTAAACACCAGAGAGGGCCTTGCAATTTAGCTAGCCGCCATGAAGGACTTGATGCGAAGCAACGATGAATGTGATACCCTAGAAGGAATCAAGAAGGATTATGGTGAAGCCGTTTGACCCTCGACTTCTCCAATGACAGTCCAGGTAATTCAAATCCGTACTTTTTGAAGTACTCTTTTCATTTTTCTCTATAGGGTGTGCAATTCTGAAGTTAGGTTGGGTTTTGTAATTATTTTGAAGACGGGATATTTGTTTGTTAAAATTTGTCATTTAGACGTTGACGTTTTGAATTCCATGGGGCCTTATAGGCAATATGTGGAAAATTCTGAATGGCCAGCTGAAATTTCGGGTCACTGAAATTTTTGAATGTAAACTATCCAGTAGCCAGAATATGGAAAATTCTGAATGGCTTAGCTGAAATAGCTGAAATTCCAGGTTCCTTGGAATTCTGAATGTGAACTAATTCTGGGTTCCTTGGAATTCTGAATGTGCACTAGGCAGCAGTCGGAGGGACAGATACTCTATATGCTGTAGAGCATTAAATGCCACGGCTGTCGCACTGTTCGCCTTCGGATCTTTTCCAAAATAAGATTTAACGGCGCATTTAATGCTCTACAGCATGTAAAGTATTTTTCGCCGTAGTCAGAAACCATAGGCCTCTAGTCAATGTCTTGTCTGCACTCATTTAAATTTGAGTTGCTTGAACTCGAAGAAACAAACTGTGAGAATACGACATTTTTAATTATTATTTATTGATTGAAACTTGGATAACTTTGAGAAAATCTCTGCACTAAATCGTCCATTTGCTTTAGTTGCTTGAACTCGAAGAAACAAACTGTGAGAATACGACATTTTTAATTATTAACAAACTGTGAGAATACGACATTCTTAATTATTATTTATTGATTGAAACTTGGTTAACTTTGAGAAAATCTCTGCACTAAATCGTCCATTTGTATTCCAGCCCTTAAGTTTATGAAAATCATCCTGCTTTACACAAACATTTTTCATAATCCAACTCAAGGAATTATGAAAATCTTCTCATTTTATTAGAGACCAAATATCTTATCGGGGTCTAAAAAGAAATTGGCAATCCAATAAAAGTATATTACAATAACTTGGGAAAATATACATTATCGTTCAAAAATAAGTTTCGTGCCCAAGAAAATGACCGTAGATGCATCTTTTCATAGGTTTAATTAATTATTTCAAAAGTGAGCAGCTGCCATCAAAGAAGTTTTTTCCACATTATGGAAGATTCTTCTAACAAAAGGTTGGCCTTACATACATTATCATTTAGTTTAAGTTCAATTTGTTGAGTTTAATTTGACTACCATGTTTAACGTAATTCACAACTATGATAGAGATACCATGTTTTAAATTTAAAGATTTTATAGTAAGCTGGTGGCTCACCAAAATTGAAGGCATTAGTTTTAACTCCAGCAATTTAATACATGTCTCTTAAAGAATATGGGTTTATGTTAAAATAATTTTAATCAATTGTGAAGCTATATAAATTAAATGACTTCCATTAACTACGACCATATTCGAGTTAATTAATGTTAATTAAATACTTAAAAAAAATTGTTTTCGAGTTTTGAGTTTTAAATTTTATGTTTATGATGATGATGATGGTTAACTGAGACCAAACTTTGGTTTGTCGAACCTAAAGAAACAAATTAATTAGTTTGTTTTAAAATTGTATTCCTATGCTCAAAGAGCTTGGTGAGAAGCGTCTCAAGCTCACTATAATTTTGACAAGTTAAAAGGCTAGGAAACAAAGATTATGAAACTGAGATCGAATGTGGGTGTATGTAGGGAACTCTAAGAGGAAGTGATTTTCATCTTCAATGTTCCTATTCTCACAGAGACGGCATATCCTTTCCACCCATGGTGTTTTAGGAACTGTCCAACGACCTGTTTCACTATGGAGCTCATGAGAGTTCGTTATTATCTTGGATATATTAATTTTTTTCTTTGAGTTGGTCAATACAGAGAGATACTTTTGATATTTTAGAGTATGGTTGATGACCTCCTTATAATATCTTAATTTTCTTTTAGCCTCTAAATCTTTCTCACACCACAATTTCTATTTAAACTTAGAAGTATCAATATTTTTAATGTTATTAATATTTTGCAATGCAACATTTTTGTCGATCTCCGAGTGGTTTAACTAGGCCCTTGTATCTTTATACCAACCTCGCTTGAGCCTTAGGTGGTTTTGACTCGAATTAAAAGCTAGCTTAGGAGCATATCAATCATTACATAAGGGCTCACAAGAGCATCATGTCACCTACAAGAATAGAAACTCGGTGAGAAAGATAACATACATTCCTCCCAACCACCTAATATATATATATATATATATATATATAAACAATTGAAATTTAAAGTCTTTTTTATTTTGACAATTATTAACAATACTTGTTGACTACCTTGTGCTCCCCAACTAATGTCTAAGTGCCCATATTAGAGTGACCCATAACATTCCCTAATCCATTTACTATGCATACAACTTAAAAATTATACTAACCTCATACGTGATAAGCAACTTGAATACATATGAGAGAATGGAAGATTTCCTAGGGTTAAACTTATGTTCAACCATGGTGCAATACATGATGATACCACACTAGGTGTAAAAGAAATTGACCAAAATTCAGATCAACTTAATGATCACTCGTAGAAAACCAAAATGCTTGCAAATAAAAATTTCCATGCATAAATAACATAATCTCTCATTTCAAACTAGCCATGGAAATAGAGATATGGAAAAATATAAATGAAAAAGGAAGTCTTTGCTTGCATTGGAAGAAAGAAGAAGTTAAAAATGTTTTACATGTAATGTTATGCTATATCTTTGTAGGGTCAAGTGTTGAAACACTCAGTTTACTTTGTTTCATAAATTTTATTGTGACCTTATATTTCAAAGCTCTCAACAATTAAATAAAAATATTTCATTATATTCTATATGATGTCATCATTTTTCTCACGATTAATGAAGTAAATTTGGGATCAAATAATAACGAATCATCTTTTCTTCATAAACCTTGGCACTATTGAAGTGAAGGGAAGCAGGATGGTAGCTATGATCTTTCTCATAATTCCACTTCATATTTTGGTGCTACATACATATAAATATGAACATTGAATTAAGATGCTGATACAATAGTGATTTTATACTTTCCGTTTTAATATCTATTATTAGTGAATGTATTTAGGGTTTCCCTAAGCCATGTATTAAGGACCCTTTTAGAAGAAATAGTATATATATAATTTATTTTGTAATTTATAATGCCTATGATATGCATCTTAAAATTTTAGTAACTAATCAATATATTGAAGAGCTTTATAAGGCCATGTATTTATAGTAACAAATAGTATAAATATATTGTATATAGTAATTATATAATATACATATACTTATTTATCAATTTTACAAGTTATAAACCATGATCATTCAATACTTTAGATTTAATAATCATTAGGCAAAATATTATTTTAAACATATAATGTACACAAGAAAAAACATTATGTGGTAAAACTCATATCAAAGAAATATGGTTAAACTCTTTATCTTGTAAATATTTACATAAGGAAAGCAATTGATATCTTATTGCTCAAAGAAGAAGATTTAGAAACAACCCAAGAGATTTACAACCCATAACTTAATATCTACCTCCTATCACAATTACTCAAAAAAAAATACAAATAATTGGTGCATCTATTTGGACTAATTGTAAAAATAAACAATTGTAGAAAACCATGAACCATGATGTCTTATTTTAGTTCATTGGTTGTGCATTTCAACAAAGTATTTTCAAGCAAACATATAAACACTACCCATAATGGATAATTTTTTGAAAATTCTAATTTTCAATTTGCTAAAGTGTAATGGTCGAGAATAACTCTTAGCTTTGTGGAAGTTGTTTGTGCTAATTTTCAATTTGCTAAACTGTAATGTTTGGGAATAACTCTTAACTTTGTAGAAATTATTTGTAGTAGCTTAAATCAAAGCCCCGTAACAATGAAAAAAGGTATTTTCTCTCCAATCTAAGTGCATCAATACTAATGGTAAAATTGAAATTGATATCTCGATTAAATTGCGTAGACTTGCATAGACTTAATGAGAGGGCCTTTTTGGTAATTAGCATTAAAGGTAGGTTCATTCAATAATTGTTTCTCTTTGTGTTTTGAATTATTAAGTCTATAAAGGAAAAACATACTCTTAGGGATTTGATTGAGTAACCTTTTTCCTATAATTCATCTAGCACCTACAAAAAAGAAATTACTTATTAAATAAAATATAATACATTATTCTTTGTGCAAAGAGTAGTGAACTACTCTACACTCCACACCATGGGAAAGAGATCAAATAAAGTGGGTAAAGTTGACTTGGAAACTATAACCTACATCACAAAAGAATAATATATTTGCTAATAAAATAAAACCACCATAGATCTTATAATTTAATCATTGTAATACTACTTTATAATAAATAGATAAATAAAATAAAAATCACTAAAAAAATTCATTAAGATGGCCTTATGAAAATTGAATTAGAAAAAGAAATCCACCCCAAAAACTTACATTTCAAAGTTAAAAAATATATATAATATTTGTATTCCAAAAAAAATGCTTCCAATAAAGGCAAGATGTTTTATATTTAGTTTCATTGAAAATAGCTTAATAAAAGCGAGATATTTTAAGTTTAGTTTCATTGAAAAGAGCTTAATAAAGTTTATTTATTGTGCATAGGTTGTAACATTGTCTATGAGATATCTCTATTCCTTTGCAATTGAATGAGCTCTTCATGGAGTAGATTTTATTTTGGATCAAATGAACATTTTTATGATACATAGAAACTTTTCTTGAATTTTATACTTTTGTAGAACTTTAGTCCCTGCTAAATTTTATTTTGTCTCAACTATTCATAGCACATAAAGAGTTTGAATCTTGGTAAACTATTCGCATCACATAAAGAGTTTGAATCTTGGTAAATATCAATTGAGAATGACTTGTACTATATGTTGACCCTTTTGTACTATCTTGGGAAATTATGTCATTATCAAATCCAATGTTGTCCCTTTTGTTGTTCTATATGCTTTTCTATCTTCTTAGTTTGTAATGGCACTTTTTGGCAGCTCCTATATTATGCTTTATAATCTTGTTGTTGTTGGTTTATGGTAGATACACCTTTGAGGTGATTTTATAATACTACCTATGTCATGTCACGGAGGAGGCAACTTGGTATTGCACTACTAAGATTTTATCCATTATGGGTGTTCTATTATAGTCATCATTTGCCATTGTTTTTTGCATTTAATATTGGAAAAGTTAAATTTGGGTTTTCTATTTGTATGGTTAACTTTGTTGTACAAATAGCTTGGGACAAAAACATATTTAATTAACATGTCTTGGAAATATGATATATTTGCACATATCAAAACATCAAATTTTGATTTCAAAGATTATTACTTGTTTTAAAACTTCCACAAGCGAAACAATTACATTCAAAATGAGTCCTACAATGGTTACCTTGCAATGTACAATATTTATTAGTGTGGGTGTGATGACAGAGTGCATGATACCGAGGGCATGCGAATTAAATAAGGGCTTCCAAGCATCTCTAACGCTTTCTATGGTTATTCCAAGTGAGACATTTGAACATCACTTTCATAGCTTGAATGGTAGAGGAACTTCTCAATATCTATTTATCTTGATGTAGCTTTTGAATGCTCTTGTTTTGATACTTTCAGATTATGATAAACTTAATGAGTTGTCTTATAACATTCTACTGAGACAACCACCATCCTTGATAAGCCTATTTTGACATGTACTAGTTTTTTTTTATGAAAGATTTGGGTAAAATCTCCTACATTAGCCATAACTTTATGTGTGTTCATGACCTATCTAGAAGGAATTTAAATAATTGTGGATAGATCATGGATGTTGTTGATGATAAATCCTTAGAAATCCTCTAAAACTCTCATTATGAACCTTCATATGCATTTTTTATAATACCGATAAATTGGATCAGTTGCAGCTTCATAAAACCTAATTGTTAGGTGTTCATGAAACTTAACTGTGAAGTGTTATACTTGTATTGTATTCTTCCTATTGTACAACCTATCATGAAAAATAATTAATTTGCATGTCAATATATTCTTTGAGAAAATTTCCATGGTTAAATTTTGTGCATTAGTATTTGACATTTTTTTCTTGTCGTTGATGTCTTGAAAGTTATGATTTGTTAACATCAACCACTGATTATGCTTCACTAAAACTACCTTCATTATATTGTTATTGAAATTCCTTGTTATATCAGTCATTCCTTGAAATTCTAAAGTTCATCCTTCATCCACTTGATAACCAAGGAAGAGTCCTCATATACCTATAGATTCCTAATTCTTCTATTTTGGGCCATTCTAAACAATAGAAGAAGAGTCTTCATTTCTACATATTTGTTAGATCCATTACCTAACCCTACTTTGAGACAAATAGAATAATCATTAGAAAAATAAATGACACCATTAAAACCGTTGAATCCCTTTGGGCCCAGATTGTCTCCATTGAAGAAACACCAAGGGAAATATTTCTCTATGAACAACCCTCCTATCTGCCACAATTGTTTGAATCTAAGGACATTTTGCAGCTCCGTAAGAGTTCAAAATTTTTATTTTAAACCTGAAAAGAAGGAATTCGCTTACCCTTGGGCTTCAAACATTTGTATATCATGTGGTAGCTATATATATATTGTAAGTTGAGAGCTATTCTATTAAAAAAAAAATAGTGGTACATATAGGGTTACAAATCGACCTACTCAGGTGGAGCAGATATAGAGTTTCAGAATAAGACTGGGCCCTCCCTCTGGAAGGGAAAATAGGTCCACAAAACCCTCCCTCCTAGAGGGAAATCAGGCCATCTAGATAAGCATAAACATAAGCCTCCCAAGTTCATGGAGGAAAAAACAAAAAACTGTCCAATTATCTATGCAGTAAACAAAAAAACTGATATTCTCAAGCTGAACAACACGTGGCCAAGAGGGAACTTGAACATAAACCATGTTGCATGCAGACAAATGGACACGTAGCCCTGGCGGCCACGGTTCATGGTTTCTACCATGGTTTCTCCACGATATGACAAATGTATCCCATAGATTTTGGTTGTGTAGGCTCATCTGAAGATGTCGCCGAACGTCCACTGGATTTCGCCATATCTTCATCACTGGAGTTGTTCTCTTTCTCCATGGTTCCTACAGGTGGGTTATTGGTGGGCAATAGAGTGGTCTTTTTCTTGACGACCGAGTTGGACGTAAATTTGCATGCAGAGTTGGTGGAGGGTCGACAATGTGGAGGGGGGATGGAGCAGGGTGGAGAAGTAGTGGTGGTGGCCTAGGTGAGAGAAGAACTAGGAGGAGATGGTGGTACAACACCTTGAGGAGAAGGTGGTGAAACAACTTGAGGAGCTGGGGGGGGTTGAACAAGAGGCACCGGGGGAGGAGGAACCAGAGGGTTGAATATGAGGACCAGATGCATGAGTAAATTTTTGAAGACCCAGTAGTTCTATCTAATTTCCATCGTTCGTCCAGCTGCACCAAGTGCCTCGGACAGTTCATCCTCCCAATCAAAGACAATTCTCTTCACTTCCTCCGAAATTTCCAAATCAAAGCCTTTGTTATTGGCTTGAGAAGAGAGAGGTATTTGGCTTTCTGCCCATGCATTATGGCCACGCCCCCTACGGGGGTGCCTCTTTGTCTTCTAGGCATGGCTAGAGGGTGGTAAAGAGTGGAACAGGGTGATAGAAGACCAGAGCTAGGTGTTGGGAAGATGGACACGGGTAATGGCCAGCAACACTAGAGTGCAGAGCAGCAATGGAGAAAAATAATGGAGCATGGAGGAAAGGAGAGTGACTTTGGTGCATGAAGCAACAATGGCACGCAAGGAAACGGAGAGCCACTATGAAGCGCCGAGAAACAATGAAGAGCAGGTGAAGCCCAATATAGTGATGTTTGATCTCGATATGCTTCGACTTGTCATGGAACACTGGGGTTCTCATACAACTTCACACAACTTTGGTTATTGCAATATATACAAGTAGCATTCAACTGGAGATCAAATAAATCAGACAGTAGCTTCCTTAGCCATACAACATCACAACCAGCTGAACAAGCTACGACACACTTTGCTTTAGCTTTACTCAGTGCCACACAAGACTATTTCCTGCTAAAAAAAGAGATCACACCTGATCCCATACTGAAGCGGCACCCGGAAGTGCTCTTCATATCAATGGCATTGCGTGCCTAATCTGAATCAACATAACCCTCCAGGTTAATCTTATGATCATCCTTATACTTGAGCCCATAATCAACTATACCCTTTAAGTACCTCGAAATATGCTTTGCAAAAATCAAGTGAACATGTCTCGGATGTATCAGGAAATGGCTCAAGGTGTTCATAGCAAAGAAAATATCTGGTCTCATATTCGTCGGGTACATCAAGGACCCAGTCATCTGATAATACATCATGGCATCAACCGACTCAGATGAAGCATTACTCCGTAACTTCAGGTTCGATGCCATAGGTGTGGTCATGGCCTTGCAGTACATCATCCCGAATCTCTTTAGGATCTATACCGCATACTTCCCTTGTCTAAGGGAGATTCCATCCACATTCTGCCACACCTCCATGACTAGAAAATAGTGCATCATACCCAAGTCTTTCATTTCAAACTTGGTAGCAAGCTTCCTCTTCGTATTAGCTATCAACCCATCCATTCATGTTACAAACAGATCATCTACATAAAGCAGGAGTATCACTGGGTTCCCTTCTTCAACCTTGTAGTAAAGGTTGGAATCTGCTTTACTCTTGGTAAATCCCAAACTAGATAGAAACCTGTCAATTCTGCCGTACCATATCCTGGGTTCCTATTTCAAACCGTACATGGCTTTCTTTAATTTACACACATGAGTCTCTCTGTCATGTGTCTCAAATCAAAGTGGATGTTCCACATATACTTCTTATTCTACTACACCATTCAAGAACGCTGTCTTGACATCCATCTGGTGTACTTTCCACTTCATTACTACAGCTAAAGCAAGTACTGATCTGATGGAAGTATATCTAGCTACAGGAGCAAAGGTTTCTTCATAATCTATTCCTTCCTTCTAGGAGAAACCATGAGCCACAAATCTTGCTTTATATTTCTCTATGCTACCATCTGGAGCATGCTTGATCTTATAGATACATTTGGAAGTCACAACCGACTTCCCCTCTAGTCTTGGGACAACATCCCAAACATCATTCTTCACGATCGATTGATACTCTTTGATCATAGCATCCTTCCATTCTTTATTTTCTATCGCTTCTTCATAGTTGGAAGGTTCTTTATCAATGAAATCACATAATAAGGCTACATAACTGGAACAGGACCTGGTTCTTTTCCTTTGTATGTGTGTTTCTTCTAGAGCCCCATTTATTCCTACACCTTGGATAGCTTCTCATACCCAAGCAGGTTTCCTCTTGTGAGGATTCTTTTCCTAAGGTGGATCTATAGGTTCTTGAGGTTCTTCTAATTCTTGATCTTCTTCTTGAATTTCTTTGTTCATGGTTGTGTCATGAATTCTAGGTAATTTTGTTTCTTCAAGTTCTTCAGCAGGTCTCTTTCCAGATTTGTTGTAAGCTGATTCTTCGTCAAATGTTACATCCCTGTTGATGTCGATCTTCTTGAATCCTAGGAAGTATATTCTATAAGCCTTCAATCTTTCAGAGTATCCCACAAATATACCCTTCCTTCCTGAAGGATCTAACTTTGTCCTCTTTTCTTTCGGAATGTGTATGTACACTGGACAACCAAATATTCTGAGATGGTTGAATTATGGTTTCTTGCCAAAAAAGACTTCTTCATGTTTCTTATTCTTGAGTACTTTGTGTGGAGTACGGTTCTGTAATACACCATTGTTCTGGCAGCTTCTTCCCATAGATGCATGGAAAGATCTTGATCATGAATCATGGCCCTTGCAGCTTTTCCATGATCATTCTATTCTTCCTTTCTGCAACCCCATTCTGTTGTGGATTATATGGATTAGTTAACTCCCTCTTAATCCCTGAATCTTTGCATAAGTCTTTGAATTCATTCAATGTGAATTCTCTGCCATTATCTAATAAAAAAATCTTGATCTTCTTTTTTGTGTGATTCTCGATCAATGCTTTGAATTCATTGAACTTGCTGAAAAGTTCATCTTTGTTCTTCATAAAGTGTATCCATGTATTCCTAGAAAAATCATCAATAAAAGAAGCATAGTATACATACCCGCTTAATGAACTGGATGACATCGAACCGCATACATCGGAGTGGATGATTTCCAAGGTTCCTTTTGCCTTGCTTCTGCTACTTGGAAATGTCTTCTTTTGTGTTCTTTCCTTTTGTACATTCTTTGCAGACACCATCATGTTTTGTCTACATTTCTGGAAGACCTTCAACAACTTTTCTTGCAAGTGGTAGTGCCTTGTAATGCACATGTGCAAGCCTTCTATGCCAAAGTTCATTTGGTTCTACTGAGTCATGAACCAAAGCTTGTTCTTGTTGGCCCTTCAAGTTGTATAGACCTCCTTCTTGTTCCCCAATCACTGCTGCATCATCAATAGTCTTTCCCTTTGGCCACATAAGAACTTGGCCATCTACAAAAGAAACCCTCATTCCTTTTGCATCCAATGTAGATATGGAGAGGAGGTTCTTCTTTAGTCCTGGTACAAACAATACATCTTTCATCTTCATAGAATTTCTAGAGTCTAGCTTATGGGAGGATTCACCACTACCTTTTATTGGATACCGGTAGTCATCCCCAAGTTTCACCTTGTGAGGTGACTCATGTTCAGATAGTTTCACAAAGGATTCTTTGAATCCCATCATATGTTTGGAAGCACCACTATCTATAATCCATACATTGCTTCCATGTGAGATAGTTCCCGTGAGAGTGGAGATCAACACATATTCTTCATCACTTGAAGAATGATCACTTTCTTGTTTGATTCTCTTTGTGGAAGATTCATCATCCTCTGCAGCATGAGCATGATGTCTTCTCTTGCATCCCCTTTTCTTGTGAGAGTTCCCTTTGTTTTCAGGATAGTATTTGGATATGTGTCCTTTCTCATCACATGTGTAACATCTAATAGTAGACAAATCTCTTCTAGAGTGTGAATGCTTACCTTTGGAGTGATGATGGTCCCTTCTGGTTTTCTTGGTGTGGACTGTGAGAGCTTGATCTTCATTTCCCATATTTTCTTCTCGAGCTACTATTCGAGCTTCTTCTTGTGAGAATTCTTCGCATAGTCTCTTGAACTTCACTAGCTTCTTTTTCGCATAGATCCCTTGAATGAAAGAGTCCCATGCCCTAGGAAGACCATTCAGGGTGGTCATCACAATTTTTGCATTATCTGCATCTTCATCTACTGCTTCCAGTTTTTCCTTGATTTCAGAGACCCTTGTAAAGTAAGATTGGATGGTCTCTACATTCTGGATATTTACATTCTTTAGTTGGTTTCTCAGATTCATCTTCTGGTTTATGTTCTTTCCTTCAAACAGTTTGGTTAGGGAATCAAAAATAGCTTTAGGTTTCTTTAGGGAGGACACCTATGGTATGAGATGATCCTTGATTGAATCAGCAATAATTCTCTTAGCCATGACCAATTTCTTCTTGTGTAAGGCCTTAGCCTCATCTCCCTCTAGAACTGGAACCTCCTCATTGATGTAGGAATCCAACTCATTTTCTTCCAGAACCAGGGAGAGCCTATACTTCCAGGCTTGGAAGTTATCAGCTCCCTCAAGCTTTTCATCAAGCTTGGTAGGATGAGACATATTAATTGAGAACCTCAAATGGAAATACAAAAGATTTAGATCTTACCAGGTTATGATGTCGGATCTAGATCTAGAGCTGAATTTCTACAGAGCTGGTTCAGAAGCAGATTAGGGTTTGAATTTCCCAAAGTTATGTCCAACCAAAAGCTTTGATCTTGATCTCTAAACTTTGATTTTGAGGAGGAGATCAATCCAGGCCCGGGCTTGCTCAAAAATTCCACTTCTGTGGAAAGCCCTAATCTCCAGCAGTAGTGTCGGGTCAAAAACTAAAAATTCTCAGAATCAAATTCTGCTTTGACAGAAAGATGCACCTCGGAGAGGAGAGTCATCCCAACCTTCTTTTGTTGAAAATCTGTGGAGAGAGATCAAAAAAGTAGGAAGCCCTAGTTTCCGCAACTACATAGTGTCTTCTTCTCAGGTTAGCTCTGATACCATGTTAGATTTTTATCATTTAATCTAGAATTAACTTAGGATCTTTAACTGAGAGAATAACAAGCACATACAAAGTTTTTCCTCGAGGAAATCATAAAGGAAAAAACCCCACAACTTCCTGAGAGATAGAATTGGCACCAAAAGAAAAACCCCCAAAACAGTAAGATGATCTCTCGACAGTAGTAGTCTCTCTCTCTCTTGTCCCAGCAACTTCTTCTCTCTCAGTTATGTGCTACAACTGAGTGTGAGTGAATGTGTGATAAATAGAGAGGCTCACTCTATTTATACTAATTCTCGACTTGACAATAACTCACTAGGACCGACTCCTCAAGGAGAGTCTAATAACCCTAGGGCCCCACAACTGCGGGGACTTTAACCCTTGATCAATAGGAGGGTTAACCACAATGACTTGACATGACTTGTTTACATTATTGAATCTCTCGATAGGAACATCAGGGCTTGGCATGACTTAAATACATTACAAGCACTTCCCGGAATAAACATCGGGGTACAAGACATAAGATATACAAGTGAATGCATTCCGAAGTTACAAACAGATCAACAAAGTCTATGTGGGTTCACAGCCTGATTCTTTTAGAGAGTTCATATTGCTGCTAAGAGACGGTAGGAATCAAACTTGCACTCCTGAAAAAGAAAAAAGATTTTGTAGGGTTTCTAAGTCTCTGTCTATGGAGGAAATTCATGTCGTCTTTATCCTCTATTGGGTGTTTATGTATTTTAAAGTGGTGGGTTCTCAAACCCTACCTATATTGTAAAAGGGACTATACTAAAGAAGTTATAAGGTAGTCTATAACCATGATTAAACTTTATTTACATTATTTAAGAAGTATCTTATGTTACTTGCACTTGTTTCCGTAGAGTTTTGTTTAACATAAATTAAATTCAAATTTATAATTATGCTTGTTTCTGTAGGGTTTTTCTTAACATAAATTATATTCCAAATTATAATGATGTCATTATGATTGTTTTTTGTATGGTTTCATTTGGTATATCTGTCCTTAACATAAGTTTCCCCAAATCTTAATAATGTTGTTAGTCAATTATTATCTAAATCGTAAATTCACCTTTATAACTGTTTCTCTCTTAACTTGGCATTGATTCGTATAATGTGTCTTTTATGAATCGTATTTAACTACTAGTAAGTCTGAGTATGTAGCTACTCATTAATAAAATCGTTGGGGTATTAACTTAGAAAACCTAGTTAAGGAAAAACTGAAACGGCCTAGAATTGTTTTCTTGGCAGCATTGGGATGGGCATCAAATCATTTGTTGGTCTGCAGTTTTTCTTTGTAACTTATTAACCATCGTTTTATATTATAATATTGTTGATTTAAATAAACAAGTACAACAAGTATTACACTAAAGGTTTCAACCTATGGGTCGTGATCCCAGCTACAAGATTTTTCTTAAAATGAAAGAAATGGTTAATCCACTTTAATCAAGGCATAACACCCATCTTGGGTTAATAAGTTACATATATTATTACGCCCATAGATAACCAAATCCGCATGATACTTCACCCTATAGATCACAGATCTACCCTTCAAGTCGGTCCCTCAAGAATTTTCTTAAAGGTAGTGATTTGTAGCTATAGTAGGCTTCCTGAGCAATTACAAACGAGACAAATTACTTGTGTATATAAGTAACACTAATGATGTACTTTATAAACAAAATTTGTCATTTTAAAAGTACAAAATATACTTGAACAGTTTTGATAATCAACACAAGTATAGCTAAAATGTTTTTGTAACCTACAACACCTTGTACCATGATATTTTCTATTTTACACTAAGTTATCTATAAGTGTATGATTATCAATAATGCTTTCTATGCTATCTAGATCTAGTAATACAAATCTACCATTCACAAAGATATTTTGGTAGTGCTTAGCTGCAGCTGAACAATAATAGGATCTTTCAACATCTATTAAATTTGTGATTCTTGACTCAAACTAGCATTCTCACACATATAATCTTCTTCCATTTATTTATATCTACAGATATAATTCAATGTGAAACAAAACTAACAGTGAAAGAAATACTTTAGAGGAACCTGGAAATATGATAGTCCTAAATAAGGTAAGAACGACCGTGTTCCTCCCAACCATAGATTAGGAACAATTTTTCTTTCTGCTCTTAATAATCCCCTAGCTAAATCATGCATGCCAAGAGTGGTGATGATCAACCTCATGTTTAGATCTCCGTCAATAAGTGAGAAATAAATTTCCTAACACTGAGTGCTCACACAACAAGAGTTTCTTTCCAACATACTAAGCAGTGTCCTACCTCCCCCATATGCCTCCTTCTTATAGTTTATTTTTCCTAGGTCTTTTCCACAAGCAACCAATCCCTCTTGGAATATTCGCAGCTAACAAAATCCCTGGTGTGTCTAGTGCCATAAATGCACTTCTCACACTTGTTTTACCTTCCATGAGATTAACCCTTCCTTGTCCCCCACTCTTACATGCATGATCTCCTCATTTAACATGGTTGTCCTCCTTTATTCATAATTTTATCTAACCATATTGTCTTATTACATCTATCTTTCAAGGACCTATTGGCAGATTTGAGATCCAAGCAATTTTATTCAATTTAAACAATAACTCAAAATAAACCATAATTACTAAAAAAATGTTTATTTCTTGGGGGATGTTACAATGTTGATCGGTCTTATATGAGTCCTTATATGAGTCCTAAGGTGGAGAATAGATTTTTAAGCGTGTGCCTCTGTGCAAGTTATGGGAGAGGTGCGGAGATTGTTAGAATTCTAGAAGGGCGAGGAGTTGAGTATAATCATTACAGGGAACAATCTAGGAGTGGCTTTGGGCCTCTTGACTGCATCCTATATTGGAGAAAACTTGGCATCAAACTCAAGTAACGTAGCCATTGTAGTGTTTTCTTTTGGACTACAAAGAGTTGGAAACCATGATTTCGAACAAGGCTTGAGGAAATTGGGGTCAAAAAAGTGAGAATAGTCAATACCCATTATTGGATCCTCAAAATTATAGGGTGTTTTTTTAATGAATGATTGCATGGTGATTGATGGAAGCAATTGAAAAGATGGCATTTACCCATGTGGCGAAAATTATTCATCCTATTGCAAAGCAATGATTGCGGCTATAAGCTCATGGCCGACAGTTGGAGAGATCCAAGTACCAAAAATGAGCATGCCGCAACAATCATTATTCTACCAACCTGCATGTGAGGGCCGATGTGAAGATTAATCTATTAAATTCAAAAATGCTGATGCCAGATGCAGTCATAATTTGGAGGCCCATGTCCACATGGTCGGTAGCTTTTAAAGCTCTCATGTTGCATTCCGTTCGAATGCAAAGTGGGCTTTAGAGCTTTATATTAAACATGTAATTTGTTGAAAGATTAGCTCGTGGTATTTGTGAATTGGCTACATTTTTCAAACCATCATAATCGTCAGCAGTTCCAATTCCACTTATAGCATGAAAATGTTATTTCCTATTTACCGCCCATTATATATGGATAGGTGGGGGAACTTTACACGATTTTGTACGCTGACTTTGGAAGTCCATTCATGAAAAATATAGTGAGTGATATTTGACCACCTTATTATAAATGCAGATTCTCATATCTCTTCTGTATGAAAAAAAGTACTTTAACTCAAACAGATTGGCAAGTCATGATTACCTTCTTGACTCACTTTCTTCCTTGTAATCTATACCTCCAAAAATCCACACATGAAAAATAAAGCCACAGCCCACTTTGCTTTCGTAGTGATAGTGCTCTTGGAAAGAAACGCATACTAGTGGTTGTGCTCTTTGTTTATGTTTACTATAGTATACTTTATTTTTATGTTAATGATTTGTTAGTATATTATAATTTATACTTTACATGCTTACTATATTATACTTTATTTTATATATATATATATATTTTTTGGACTTTAAAAGAGAGTGAAATTTATGGGATGCTTTTCTTAACTGTGTTAAAAAATCTCGATCGGACTTTTTTTTTTATAGTTGACTAAAACCATATAAGAGAGTGAAATGTAAGGGATGCAACTTACTATATTATACTTTATTTTATATATATATATTGGACTTTAAAAGAGAGTGAAATTTATGGGATGCTTTTCTTAACTGTGTTAAAAAATCTCGATTGCTCAGACTTTTTTTTTATAGTTGACTAAAACCATATAAGAGAGTGAAATGTAAGGGATGCTTTTCTACACAAATAATTTATTATCAGAATTGTTTTGCAACGAACGTAAATTAATATAAAAGTTTAATTTTATTTTAGGTTAGATAATAATTAGCTTGTGCAAGTGTAGTTTAATCCATGATTTGCTTGATATGAAGTACATGTTGTAAATGGAGGTCTCTAGTTCAAATCACCCCTTCTTACAAGTTCGCATGCTAATTAAAATTAAAATTAAATATATATTAAATTAAGTAAAATTAAAATCAAATATATATTGAGTGAAGATAAATTAGTAAATAAATTATTATTTTTTCATGGAGAAATAAATAAATTATTATAATGTCAAAATTAAATTTTAGTTATAGTAAGTGAATTCTGCATATAATTATTTTGTAATATGAATACAATAAATATACATAATCTTATAAAATGAAAATTTAATATGTTTAAATATATTTCATTATATAAATTTTATAGTAGTTTTATTGGTGTAGACCAATAGGTTGTAGTCTAAGGAACTTCTTACAACGTCCTTTACAACCTAGAAACATTTTAATTGTTCCACATTCATTGAGGTAACAACCTAATGGTAGATAACTTGGTAAACTAGATCTCAATTCTAGCAAAAGGAGAATATGCTGAAAATGGGGAAGTCCCCATGGTATTATTAATACCATAAGGATCACCATGAACCAAATTCTATAAAACTAAAGTCTAAACCATCTCTTGAGCATGTATAGGATTCGTACACAATGAAATGGTAGGTGTTATTAGATAAGACATGTTAGACGCAAGGGATTAAAGGAACCTCATGTAGGACCTCACTTCTAATTCCTCTTAGGTGTAATAGAATATTTCATATTAAACATTGTATTCAATGGTTCATAACTCATAGGTGCGACCATTGAGGCTTCTCCCTAAAGGCTTAGCATGGCATTTGGGATCAAAGAAGCACTGGTGAAGATTGACATTTTGATTTGTGGACATGGTATCTATAGATTTCACTAGATCGTCACTTCCTCGAAAAAATTGCCATGCTCATCAAATTCGGTAAGTATCCCTTGCCTATGACTTTGTTTCTTGTAATTAGTGTTGAAAGTATCTATCCCAGACTAATGTAATAGCTTTAGCGTTGGTGTGATAGGGTCTTCATTGAAATTTTTACTGAATTGCTAAGTGTAACTAGATTGAAGATTTCTTAGGCATTACAAAAAAGGAAAAACATAGCAACCTTATCCTACTTTCAGTAGTCAATTTTTTGGAGTTTCATTGCCATGTTTCATAGAAAAAATATAGTCTTTTGAAATGGAAAACAACAACCATCTTGAAATTTATTTATTTTTTTAAGGAAAATGACATGCCAATTACATGGTATGAAGCAAGCTATAAAATATATGAGAATACATGTGGAAAAATAAGAAAAAAAGTAGGATATTATGAAAAACAAATTAGTAGAATTGAAGTTAAATCATGAGAATAAGGATTCATATTTTGAGATGCATTAATAACATCATTATGGGTTTTTCTAGAGGTTCTTAGTCTATAGAAGGTTTCACAAGCATATTTGTAGCCTCTATAACGGAGAATGTAGTTGATGAAGATACAATCTAGCAAATGGCCTTCATATTTGGTGAATACCTCAAGGATCAGGAGGAGAAGGGGAAAGAAAAACATGATCAATCAACATAAGAATCAAACAAATGTAGGAGTTTTGAGGGTGCAAATAACTATCTTTCACATCTTATGTGGTTTTAGTAGTTATGTGTTTCTTACATCATATTTCATATATTGTATGTGTTACAGTAGTTGTACAACTATTGCTATAGAAGTTGCTTCAACAGTGTTATGGAAAAGAGACAAACTTATCATGATCTTTGTCATGAATGAAATGCTACAAGAAGAAGAGGTAACAACCATATTTCGGTTCATATTTGGAAGTCATTATTCCTACCAATGTATCTTTAATGGCATGATATATGTGTAAACAATTTATTTCCCCTTAGCGAGAAATGAAGGAAAACATCATTTTTATTAAAGTAGTGGATATCACCAATAAAAGTAAATGATGCAACAAAAAATTAGCAATAAAAAATATATGGTTTAAAGTAAATAATTAATGTTATTGAGATAATTAAGGGGAATATGAAACAATCTCACTACAATTGCTTTTATCATTTTGAAGAGAAATGAATGGAAACTTAAAGATTGGAACTATTTGACTTCTATTTTTTTTGTTTAAAACTATCTGGTTAAAGCATGGTAACATGTCTCACTTTTTTCCCTATCGATGAAATAATGAACTAAAATGATTTGTTCATAAATCTACAAATCCATCAAGAATTAGATAATGGTGTAATGAAACACAAGTTTTCATTGTGAATGAGATTTTATATGGTATTTTTTTCAAATTAATTTTTTTTTTCATTTTCTTTAAACACCATTTATTATTATTCCAAGTATCTCATAAGTTCTCACAAAACCATGACCCCAATTTTTTATCTTCATTTATTTTTTTAATTCCAATTTTTTTGAACATTCTATAGACACTTTTAAGATTGTTGTACATTTAAAAAAAAGATATATTATTATTATTATTAAATTATTAATATAAATAATATTTTTTTATCTGTACATAAAAGAACAACCCAAAAAACTATCATTTTAAGACTTCAAAATCAATATATTTTTTTATATGAATATGGAAATAATAAATAAGTGATTGTTAAAATTATTTTAAACTACATTTTTTTTATATTTTATAATAAATATTTTGAATACATTTATAAAATCAAAGAAAATTTTCTTGCGGTATAGTGAGACATGTTACCGTGCTTTTACCCTATCTTCTCATGGATGAGAAAGACACCTAGGGCCTCTGATTGAAAGCTCCAATTGTGGTTGTAGATAGAGGCGTTGGCTGAAAATATTTTTATTGGTGAATTATAGCTAAGTGAAGAAAGATATGGTGTTGATCCAATAGAAACTAAAGATGGTGACAATTTGTAAAAAAAATTGGATCATGTTTGATAGTATGCCACTGATTACCAAAATAAATCAGATATTGTTATTGAATCTATTTATTTGTTTATGTTGTGTATTTAAACTTGTTTAACTAAATTTATGATTGTGACTACTATTATGTTTGAATGCTTAAGTTGTGTTTTTTTGTAGCAATCAGGGAATTTTTATTATGCATTTGACTTGCAAGGAGGCGTAGTTCCTCTAAATCAAGTGGTGTCAAAGTAGGTTAAGCTCGCAATGGGGAGGACCGAGGGTCTAAGATTGACTAATCTCTAAATTTTGGTGATGTTGGGATCATGTAAGAAGATATCTTAGAACATAATAATTGTGATGGAAAATATAGGAAGAGGTTGTGGAATATGAAGAGAGCGAAACGATGTAGAAGATGTGAATGAGGTTGTCATGATAGTGAGGCAAATTATGGCCATAATGTATTCCATGGAGGAAGACTAGGGGATATGTATTGGACATGTGGTACAAGACATCAATGATGATGAAGCAAAATAAGGGACAATAAGAGAAGAAATAGAATAGCACATAACAATTGAAGAGAGAATGATTAACACGATCAATGGTATTGGAGGTAAAACTAAACTTGAAATTCATGTATATAGGGGGAATTAAAATCCAAAGGGATTGATATATTGAATAGAATAAATCAAAAATTTATTTAAATTTGAGTAAATTATAGATATTAGGAGGGATAGGTTTGCTAGTATGAAATTGAGAAATCATGCTTATTTGTGGTGGGATAAGTTGCATTTGAATACACAAAATTATGGAA
>LPNX010513030.1:81719-92077 GCA_001517045.1 Pseudotsuga menziesii | reverse complement strand
AAAAAAAAATTCCCTTAGTTTATTTTTTATTTTCACTAAAAATCATATTTTTCTTATTATTGTTTTAATTTTATATAATCAAATATCTTTTCTTTTCCAATGTCTACAGCATTATTTTTATAAATGCTTGTAAATATTTCTTTTTATTATTATTTTTTATTAGATTAGCATATAATTATATACAACAATGCCACACATTCTATGTTTTTAAAGAACTATGTTCTTGAAAGTTTCATTGTAATAGTTGGTGCTTACATTGGAACTCAGATTTTTCAAAATCTCCAATTGTTGTTACATTTTTAATATCTATATTGTTAAGTATTTATTAGGCATTCAACATTCTTAATGTTATTCAATATCCATTTCTTATGTAATATTTATTAAACTATTTTGAAGAGCCAAGTACTAGGGATCTATGTTGCTTATCTCAGCTATTGGTAGTGACAAAAGCTCTCCTATTCACAAAGACAAGTAAACTCATTTTGGATCTTTAATTTCAAGGACGGACTTAATAACTAATTAATTCATATACACATAGAAATATAAACAGTGACAGTTACAAGGAGTAACAAGTAATGCAACAACCTATAAACAACAAGTAATCTCACATAGACATATAAGTAGCATGGCAACAAGTAATACATTGTTGCAAGTTTGAATGTTTCATAATTTCATCAACTTTTAGCTTTAAACTATATACAATATTACAATAAAATATTTCTAAGAGGCAGGTATAAGCAGCCTTGCTGCTATTTCACTTGTTTAAGGTTGTAGTTTTAAAACTTACTTCTTTAAATAAACAATTAGGTTAACATAATGTTTCAAAGGGTTCATTATGGAAAATTGGTTTATTTCTTTATTTAAATAAAATTTCATTAACACATTATTTCAAAGGTATCAATTATGGAAAATACTATTAACATGTCTTTATTTAAGATTGCATTATATATAATTTTAAAGCCTACCTTTTTAAATAAACAATTAGGTTAACATAATGTGTCATAGGGCCTATTATGGAACATTGGTCAGTCTTTATTTAAATAAAATTTCATCAACACACTATTTCAAAAGTGTCAATAGCATATTAAATATATAAAATTTATTTATTTATGGTACATATCTTTAATTTATTTATGGTGTATTTTTAATTTTGAGGTTTATATTATTGGAGCATTATTTTTATTGTAAATATGATATAAGTTATAAATTTTATATTCACAAAATTTAGTTTTATATCTAAAATTTAGAATTTATGAATTATTATTTGTTGTCAAATTTAGTATCACCTATATTTTATTGACTTTTTAATGTGTTATTAAGAAATACATTTTACAATGCGTCAACTTATCCTTTTTAGTTTTTCACATCTTGATATGTAAAACTCCTCCAACATATCCTTTATTGTTTGTGCATGCAAAACTACATACTCATCACTTAGATATTGAAAGATGTGTTATGAATTTTTATTTTCTAAATGATCTTTGGTTGAAAATATTGTCCTTTTTTTCCATTTGATTTAGTGTTACGAATTTTCTTATGATTCTAGTAAGTAATTTAATTCATTCACATAATATTTATTATATAATACTTATTACTCTATTTCATATAGTATAATTGATGTTTTCATGATATATAAATTATACTTGCACTTCATTCATGCAGTAATACAATGAAGGGTATAAAACTAACTCTCACTTTTGGGAAATGTGTTAACATTGAATTAGGTATCTTGCTTCAATATGCCACCAAAAAAACAAGCAATGTGTACTATTTGTACGACGAGTCTAAATGATGTTATGAGAAACAAAAGTTTTGGAGGCACAAATATTAATGAAATACCTTCGAAAGGAAGTAGTTTATCTACAACACCATCTCCACATTCAAATTTGATAGATGATGTATAGATACCGGTAGTAACTTCTCCAGTCTATAATGTGGAGCCCACGTTAGATACTGGATTTGAAATGGATAGGTTCCAATTATATAAAGAGTGGTTGACTAGGGATAATGTAAACCCATTCATAAGAGATGCAATTCAAGCAGCATACAACACAACTATCTTTGACAAAGATAATGCAACAAATACATAAATAGTTGGTGATGATATGCCAAGGTAAATACTCATTTATTTTCTTCTTATTAATTTTACGTTTCTTATATCATAAAATATGAACACAATAATATATTCTACCATATTGCTCAAGAGTAATATCATTGTTCCCGAAGAAGGAAATAATGTTGATGGAGTGGAAAATCAATCTCCTTCCTTAGATGAACAAACTATAGCATCTATTGGTGCATCTCTTGCACCTCCTTTGAAACATCCAAATGGGTATGTTATAGGAGAAATGAGAAATGGCATGCCAATTACAATCACTTTGAATGAAAAAGGGAGAGTGTTAAATGACGAAGCGAGGAGAACATGGAGGGACATACTTCATCGTGAAGCATTGAGATTATTTGGTCCTACAAGTACTAGAGATTTTAGTCATCACGGTAAAACATGACTATTATATATTTTTTCATAGATTGCATGCTTCAAATATGTTGTATAAATTATATGCTTGACTTAATGGTTTATGTTTTAAATTAAAAATGCATTTATTCTACTCATTGTTCCATTTTGTATGTTTCATATACAACATTTCACATTATTACTATGATACTAGAAACCTTAAAATATCCCATATAGATTATTAGCTTTTTTATATTTACTATGCAGAAAAATCCAAGAAGGATGAATTGGTATGTACCTCCCAAGCAAATTCTCCATAGTGTTGCTAAATATATGAAAACTACTGGAAATGCTTGGAGAGGGGAATTGGTTAGAAACAAAAATATAGTCAAACCACATTTCATAGGAGAAGCAGAGTGGAAAAAAATATTGGACCAAGTGGTTATTAAAAAAAAGGAAATGTGGAACCTTGGTTGGAAAGGACAAATATGCACATACGGTACAAGCCTCTAGGTTGGCCACACCTCATCATTTGGGGAAAGGTGATATGTTGTCTACATAAGCAAAATTTTTAAGTTTACTACACTACTATGTTTCTGAAGAAAACTTTATTTTTCTTATAATAGTATTTTCTAACAATTTTATTATTGTTTTAAATTGTAGTTGCAAGTATTCAATACTAAAATGTGTGAAGATGATAAAGAATTTGTTTCATGCTACGGTGTGTCTTCTTTTATACATCAATAAAATTGAAGACGGATTTCATCCTATTGTTGGTTATGGGGTAATTTTTCAACTAGAAATTCTTTGTTCTAAATAAAGGTTCATGATATGAAACAAATATATGTAAATGAAAGTTTCATTGAATACAATTTGTAGGTATGTTGATCTTATCTTGTATGTTTCTTATGAAATTTTTTCGGAGGATGAAGGAGAAGAGGAAAATGAATTTTGATCCATGCTTCAACCTTATCATATGCTCACATGTTGAATATATGGTCAAAGGTTAGTTCATTTCAATTATTTTGATGATCATATCATACTTCAGTTATGAAATGTCATTAAATGCATAACATCTTTACGATTTTATGCAACTAAGTTAAAGTTATTGTTTTTATTTCTCATTCATTTTTTGTATTTTTATTGTTTACAAAGAGAAGTCATCATGTTTATAATTTTCTTTATGATTTTGACATGCAGGTGATGGAAAGATTTGTGAAAAAATTAAGGATGAACAATATCACCGGGATTCAAATGAATTATTAGTTCTCTTTCATTTTTCTTAAAAAACTAATTTTAAAGCATAGCCTTCCATTATATTTTTATTATGGGAACGATTATTTTTTTTTCCTGAAAGAAAAAAAGCTGATTTTTATTAATCATGCAACTTCATACAATACTGTATGCCATCTATTCCTGTTATAAGCGTCTTTACAAAACTATATTACAGCTTTACAAAAACCTATTTCACATTGTTTTTAATAATCTTTCTCCTCCCTCCTGGGATCTGTAGAGTCCAGGCCTTTTGATTGCTAGCCTGACTTTTTGCTAACCAAAAAGTTCATGTAGTGTAGCTTTAATGAATTTGCTATTCATCCTCTGGGCTGTTTTAAGGTCGACTCCCTTTTGAGACTGATCTGTGATTCTCAGCAAAAACATTCTCAAAAAAACTATTTAGTTCGACAAGAGAAGGAAAGGCCTATGTGGGTATGCCGTGGCCTCCATGTCCTTAATTTCCAAAATTTCCCAATGACCCTATTGCAGTTTTAGTCCCACCTTGGAGAGTTTATCGTATTCCTCATTTTGCTCCCTGTAAACATGCTTAAAGGAAATTGATTCAAAGAAGGATAGTGATCTGCATGTCTCTTCATATAAAACATCTAAAGAAGCATTTCTGCATTTCTGAGTCTTCCTAAGCTAATTTATTACCACCATTGAATCACCAAAAACTTGTAGATTTCTGTAGTTTCTCTCAATTGTGAAACATAGGAGTAGTTTCAGAGTCATAAGTTCGGCATAGTTGTTGGTTCCAGCTTCCAGCCCCAAGGAGATTTTGAAATAATGGTTTTGGTTGAGGAATAAGCATGCTCCTCCCCCACACGTCATGATTTGGGAGGCTCCATCGAAAAAATCCCATGGGTTGTTTTTGTTTATTTTCTCCAGAACAATGATTCTTGGAGGAGGTGTGTTCCTTTCTTGTGGAAAGTATGCGATTATATCCAAACCTTTCCTTGCAACCTCTTTTGGAGAGCTAGATTTTTCAAGAAATATGGCCATGTTTCGAGCCAAGCAAATGCCCCAAATGTGGATAAGTGGGAGGGATTTGAGCTAAGTTGTTTGGGGTGAGGAAGACCAATCCTTCCATGCTTCTTCCACTGTATTTCCTTCCCAAGAGAAAATTGAAGAATTAAAAGACTTAGAGTGTTTCTAGACCTATTTGGAAAAAACATAGTGAAGGAATATATGATTTCAGTTTTCCTCATCGTCCTTGCATAGCCTACACCATCCAGGACCTGCTATCTGCCTTTTCTGAAGGTGCTCCCATGTTGGGATTTTGTTTGCAAGGAAACACCATGAGAAAATTTTCTCCTTTAGCAGGCATTTGTACTACCAAATCCCCTTTTGCCACCATTTTTTATTTTCATGGAAGAATTGTGAGCAGAGTTGTTGATATCCAATCTTTGGGGTGTATTTTCCAAGTTATGCTTTCTCCCAAATCAGCTCGTCTTCTCTGTCTATAATCCTAATGTGGGAAGATTGTAAAGCTAGTATGTACTGATCCAACAGGGATGCCCATTGCTCTGGCAGCTCCAAGTCTTGACTCTTCTTCCAGCCTTGATGCCATATGTTTGTTGAGATTGGGTCTGCTATTTGATTGATGTGGAAGTACCCTTTCTAATAAATTAGATGATATAAAGGTTGAGGAAGCATGTGATTTTGAGTGCCACCTATCTAGGGGTCTGCTCCTATTCTAACTTTTGTGCCATCCCCCACTTTCCAGACCAATCCTTCTGCTGTAAGAGAGAAAGGTTTGCATAAGGATTTCCATATGATGGATCCACTTTTATGCTTATTGAGTTCAAAATCTGTGATCCAATCTAGAACTGAGTTTGGAGAAATGTATATATGGATAATAACTTCTATCCACAAACTCTGTGTTGTTATGAGTCTCCATCCTAATTTTGCAGCCAAAGCTTTTGTAAAGAAGGCAGTGTTCTTTATGCCCCAGCCTCCCAATGCTTTTTCTCTTGCAATTTGATCCCATTTTATCCATGGGAGGACCTTTTGATCCGTCTATCCAGCCCATAGAAAAGATGAGCATATTCTTCTAGATTTTATCAAGATTGATTTAGGAATCCATGGAAATGCCATCCAGTATACTAGGATTGCTTCCAGTACTGATTTGATCAAAACTAATATGCCTGCTCTTGAGAGCCATCTATTGCACGAGTTGCTTATTCTAGACTCTAGTTTTGCAAGCAGTTAGTTCTAATCCTCTTTTCTGTAGCAATTTGGTTTGAGTCTGAATCCCAAGTATTTTAATCCGTCATCCAAGGATAGTTGTTGATAAGGGAAAAGAGCCTGAAAAGATCTCTGCATTTCCTCCTCTATGTTTATTTCTATAAAAGAGGATTTCTACAGGTTTATTCGCATTCCTGTAGCTTTGCAGAAAAGAGTTACAATTTATGAGATTCTTTCTGCCTCTCTTTTAGAGTCCTTACAGAAAATGAGAATATCATCCACAAATAGTAGATGTGTTATGCTTGTGTTTGTAGAAAGTCTAAGTCCTTCAAACAATCCCCTTCCTTTTGCTTTAAGAATAGCTCTACTCATCCCTTTCGCAACTAGTAGGAAGAGCAAAAAGGATAGTGGGCATCCTTGTATCAGATCCCTTTCCTCATGGAAGAAAGGGGAAGCTGCTCCATTTATGAGGATTGCAAAAGAGGCTATTTTGATGTAGGAAAAAATCCATTTTATGAAGGGGTAATTGAAGCCCAAATAGGTAAGGGGAAGCCTGAGGTAAAGCCAACTTACTCTGTCGAAAGCCTTTGAGAGATTGATTTTTAGAATCACCCCCTTTGTTTTTTTTTTTTGCACTGTGAAGACCCTCTTGTGCATCCCCAATAGCTTCATGGATTTGTGTGTCCTCCAGAAAACCAAATTGTTCTTTGGAAATGATCTTTGACAGCACCTTTTTGAATCTCTGAGTGATAATCTTTTTGACCACCTTGTAGGTTATCTTGCACAGTGAGATAGGCCTGTAATCCTCCAAGATTTTTTGGGAATCCTTTTTTGGAATTAGGTTTAAGAAGGTTGAGTTCAGAGGAAGATGGAGGACACCATTTTTTCTAGTTTCCTCCACCAAAAGTAATAAGTCTGGACCTATGGAGGCATAGCTAGCTAGTAGGAATTGTATTGTCCACCCATCTAGTCCCAGACTCTTTTCTTTTTGAAATCTATGTAAGGTTGCTTTTAGCTCCTTCTCTGAGACTTCCTCCATTAGCTCTATGTTGTCTTCCTCACTGATACTTGTAGTGAAATATTGAGAGAGTCAGATTACTTCAGCTATAGTTGTTTGTTGGTCTTCTTTAAAAATGTTCTCAAAGTATTTTTTCCCTGTCTCAGCTAGGTCTTCAAAGGTGTTTACTTTCTCATTGTTTTCATTCTTTAACTCCTAGATAGTGTTTTGTTGCTTCCTACCTTTTGCAAAAGCCTGGAAGAATTTTGTATTATCATCTCCACATTCCATCCAGATTTCTCTACTTTTTAATCTCAAGACCTACTGTCTTTCCAATAGAAATTTGGTTCTTGAAGCTTCTAGTGAAAAGAGTTTCTCTCTTTCCTCATGTGTGACGAATCCCCCCACTTCCTTGTTCTTGAGCTCCTTTAGATCCTTCTCAATTTTCATGATTTGTTCATCATCCTGTAGCTTCTTGTTTGCTGCCCATTCCTTGAGTATTTTTTTAATTTTGAGCAGGTTTTGGGAGAAATGTATGGAAACCCTAGAGTCATTTCCTTCCTGATAGGGAGTGCAATTTGAATGTATGAGTTGCACTACTTCTTCATTCTTGAGGCAAGATGAACAGAGCTTGAATGGGCTTGTTGGCTTTTTTGGATATTTTTGTATTTCCAAGCAAATGGGTAGATGGTTTGAGTCTGCTCATGAGTCCACCCATTGCTTGAACATGAAATCCTTCTCTAGTAAATGTTCTGATATCAAGAATATGTCGAGGCGCTTTGCTATTCTCTCTTATCCTATTTGTCTGTTTGACCAGGTTGGTTTTAAGGGCTATGGCTCAAGATCTATGAATTTGGAATCCATTAGGAGGTTGTTGAAATAGGGAGCTGATGGGTCCATTCGAGCTTTTGTCTCCCATGTTTCATGGACTCCTAGCGTGAAATTTAGATCCCCTCATATGATCAAATTTCTTTCTTTTAAAAACTTAGCCTTTTTGAAAGAGTCCCAAAAATCTGTCCTGTTTGAATAAGGCTGGTAGATGTTAACAACATTTAGGGTTATGTTTGATTCTGCCCATCAGAGCTGGGTTCCTATCCCGAATGTGGAACCCCATAAGTTTGTACATCGTATGATTGTTTTCTTCCATCCAGTTGCTAAATCTCCTAAGTGTCCATTTGCACTTTGTGCTGTAAACATGTAGAGAGGAAGGAGTGAGGATAGAAAAATTTCAACTTCTCTTTCTCGTCCCATGGTCTCTTGAAGAAGGATGAATTCTGGTGAGAGAACCTCCATCATCCTTTTTAGGGCAATTTTTTTTCGGGTACTAGCCAGACCCCTGCAGTTTAGGGAGAGAAATTTCATTTTGGAACCCCTTTTAGGGTTTTAACTACTCTAAGTGCCCCCAAAATGGTTGTTTTTCTTCCACTTGCCTGATCTCTGAAAGCCTTGCTTTGAGCCGTGGAGAGGTGTGAAGGTCTCCCTCTTCCTTTTCCTTTGGAGGAGAGATTAGGGTTTACTCCAAGCCCTTTTACAGCGGCTCTTGTGTTCTGAGAGATTGGAACATCTCTTGAACATAGATGGAAATGGATAGAAGAAGACTTGTTAGATGATTCAATTTTTGTGTGGGGAGGGGAGGTTGTTTGGTTTGAGGAGTGAGGAGAATTTTTGGGCGGGAGCTGGGGAGCAGTCTTGTTTGGGGACATGACTGTTTGTGTGGGGAACAAGTGAAATTTTGTCCTCATTTAAAGATAAAACATTCAAATGATTGCTAAGTGAGGAAGTATTCATACTCAGTGAGGAGGGTGAGACTAGACGAGGCTCTGGCCATTGGATAGGTCCCTCGTCCGTTGCTGTGACCAGTCCTTTTGATCATTCCAGAGGCTGATCTTTGACTTCTGTCATAGGGTGTTCTTCCACCAAGATTGGTGTCGAAACATTTTCTTTTGAGCTCGAGGCCCCTACTCGCCTAACCCACTTCTTTCTTCTGGAGGTTGAGGGAAAGTAGTTTGGGCAGTTTCTTGCCAAGTGTCTTATCTCATGACATTTGTGGCATCGAAACAGGATTCCCTCGTAGTCTAATAGCTGTTTTTTTGTTTTGGTTTTCCATATCAAATTAAAATGTTCCCTTAGGCTTGTTTTGATATTCAGCGATACTAAGATCTTAGCAAACTTTAAGATTTTCGTTTGTTGGTAGGATAGATCTGCCTCAATGAAAGTTCGCAAATCCTTTCCAATGTCACTAAGCGATGCCGGATTCCAAAATTCCCAAGGTAAACCTGGAAGGTTGACCCAGACCGGTATAGTGTGTAATCTCTCAGTATCCGCATCGAACAGAGGCATCCATCTTTTTAGCTAGAAAGGGGGTTTTTCGTATGTCCATAATTTTTTGAGGGTGAGGTCCACATCCTCTCTGCAGTTGAAATGGAAACCGAACCAACCCTTTGCTAGCTGTGTGATTTCTGGGCCTCCACCTTGTAGACCTGTCCAATTATTTTTAAGCTAGTCTTCCATTTTTCCTTATGTGGGGTTTTGCCCTCTGATTTTTCGTAATGGGGCCAAACCATCCATCTCCTAAGCTTCTACCATGGAAACACTTACAGTGCAAACTAGGTTAAATTCTCCTGTTGAGGGGTTTAGACAGTGGGTTTTCTGTTTTTTGGAGCTAGGGAAGGATTCCTTCGAACTTTTATCAGACGGGGTGTCTTTGCTTCCTGAGATGGGGTTCTTATGAGGGTTGTTTGAAGGCTCGTTGAACGACTGTTCCTTTTCTGTGGTGGATGCTGGCTATGGTGTTAGAGGGTTGCATCCTTTGTTCAGGGCTTCATCTGACTGTGGATATTGAGGCTCCGTTTGAGGTGGATCACTACGAATGGTTTATGCATCTTGAGAGGGATGTTTTGTAGGGAAAAGGGAGGAAGGTGGTCCTCCTATGGCTAGGTTTAATGGTTGTGCTGCAGAAAGCCCTAAAATACCTTCCTCTGTGAAGGATGGCATGTCCGAAACCCTAGTCTCTAATCGAGCTTGCAGATTTTCTAGGGTGTTCTGGACAGATTCTGGTGACGGGATTGTGGGAATTTTTGGAGGAATGAAAATGCGTAACTCGTTCCATGGGTCATCTAAATAGTCTACCATGTCTTCCGGTAAACCATCGCCTCTCTCCATCCCATTTGCATCTATTCCTTCCTGTTTTGATGATCCAGAAAAAAACGACCGACTGTTCCTTTCGATTCTATTTTGAAAAACTATAAAAACTCCATAAAATTCCATGTCCTCCGTGGAGCCCCCATGGGCTCCCACTTTAAGAACTCCTCATAAAATCCCCGCAAGTTTGCATCCGCTAGAGAGCCCCCCAAACCTCTAAGTTATGAGAATCATTGTTTTATAACTATCAATTATAAATTTTGTTGGAACAACATTATGGTTTTTATTCTCTTTATTTAATGT
>LPNX010513030.1:66647-81422 GCA_001517045.1 Pseudotsuga menziesii | reverse complement strand
TATATCTTTTATATATTTTTTCACCCCCCACATACACATATATAATGAAAAAAAACACATATATGTGTAATTAACATATATGTTTGGGGTGCAAAGCACCATAAAATAATACATGGTGAATATATATGTTCACCATTTATTATTTTATGGTGCTTTGCACCACTTGTTATTTTATGGTGTTTTGGGCCACATACAATTTTGATTATAATAATAATAATATTTTTGATGTTTTGCACCATAAAATCTTAATCCATGTTGGATTGGTTATGGTGTTTTGCACCATAAGATTTCAGGCCACCTACGATTGGTTTTGGTGTTCTGCACCATAAGATTTAAGTCCACCTAGTATTGGTTTTGGTGGTTTGCACCATACACCATGTAATGCCACATATTCATATAGCACTAAAATCAAGCTTTTTACAAACACCATTTTTGCACCATAAATCTTAGCACCACATTCTTATTCCCACCATATCACAACTATTTGAAAATTGAGGATTTCCCAAATCGTTTACAAATAGTGGTGCTAATGTGAGGCTAAAATGTCTTTTTTCTTTTAGTGATTAGTCCTGCTAAACCAATGATTATGAGTGATTGACAGTTTGGAACCAGCTTAAACGCATGATTAAAGTACATACAGTCAGGTCATGTCTTTGGTGTGTTTTTTTCAACTAAAATAGGCTGAGCACCTGGTCATGTTTTCGGTGTGTTTGAATATACCATTTTCACAACATACAGTCAATACTCTCATTATTTATATAAACCGTCAATGATGTTTAGTATTGTCAATGATTTATATAAATAGTGGACATTGAAATTTCTAATTTTTTTTGGAGTTGATTTGAGCTGCAATGAGTTTGGTCTTCCATGCATATGCTCTATTAAGATCATAATTTTTATAAAGTTAATTTGTCAATCTGATTAGTTTAAAGAAAGTAAAATCAGAACGCTATTTAGAGTAGATTTGTCCTATGATTTGTTGCGGGACTATTAAGTCTGTTATGGTGATCATAGCTATTGGAATGGATAGAATTGAAAAGAAATTTGGAATGGTGAAGGCATGTTTGTGGGGCAGGTATTCAAAATAACACAGATTTATACTGTTTTATTTTTAATGAAGTTATTTTTTTATACTATTATAAAATTTTTCAAAATAAAGTCGTGTAAAAAATCTGAAGTGTCTCTAAAATAGAACCTTCTTTCACCCATGTAACCTCCATCCATTATGGTTATTCTATTCATAAAAAGACAGGAAATTGAGAGAAAATAGAGACATTGGATATCTGGGTTTCTCAACTAGCTACAAAAAGAGAACAACCAGCATAACTCCACAGTCAAACTAGCGATTAAGTGAACTTGTAAGTTGGTTACTAATAATCCCATTACAGAAATGTTGAGTTTTGGAATTCCATGGAGAGAAGGGTGTCTAGTTTTGGAATTCCATGTAGAAAGATGAATTGCTAGCAGATTTGCACTTTTAGGATTTGTGTTTTTGTAGAAGAATGATTTGATTTTACCATTTAAGATGTAGAAAGATAGAGTAATGATTTGATTTTACCATTTAAGATGTGGAAGGATCGTGTGGTGGTTTCCTTGAATAACAAGGATGAAATTCATCAATATGAGTATGAAAAAATATTCAACTCGGGTTCAATCTCTTCAACAAAATGATCGCAGTGCACCCTATGGAGGATATTTGCATCCAAAAATGTTGTAAATATCATTACTTACATTTTTAATTTGTATTACTTACATTTTCAATTTGTATGAGAAAAAAATAAAGAATTCAAAGATGTGTGGTATTTCATATTGGCTTATTTCAAATAAATTGCCAATGCACACAAATGGTGTGGGCAATGTTGTATAAAACCCTAAGTACCTAAATTAATGCAGACGTTTTTGAAATGAATGGGCAAATTCCAATTACGAATGAGAAGACGGGAACACCATCACAACTTTAGATGCGTTATTTCATGTTTTAGAATAATTAAAACAAAATTAATTTTTTTTTGTTACAAACAAATTGAATAAAAACTAAGATTCAAATCCATACATGGTCTAAGTTTGTTGTAAACCTATAAAGGCCTACAAATAAGTTTATTACTAGCATTTAACAAAACCCACATTCATAAGAAAGAAATAATATTGATGTTGAATATGTGCGGAATGTTACATCACAATTGTTATCATTACAATGTAAAAACTCAATTTATCAGTATTGCAAAACTTGTTTCTTTTAAAATTCATTAAAATAAGTGTTAAATAGATTATTAAACTACTTATGAGTAGTGTTAAATAGATTATTAAATTACTTCTAAAACATCATTACTTGCTTTTAGTAGTGCATAAGTTACTTGTTTTTAGTAGTGCAGTAGTGAAAGAAGAACATTCAACAGAAAGCCAACCCACAAAAAGATTTTAGTCGAAAATTGCACAACGGTCTGAATATGAAATAAAAGTTCATTTCAATTGATACTTTATGTTCAGTACGAACAAATTTTCTAGCAATCTCATATGAAATATAGACAAATGTACATCATAGCCCTGAAGCAATGAAGCAAACTTTCGATTTAGGGAATCGAATAAAGTTGCAAGATCGGTGGGAGAATCGATTTAACATCTTCATCACTTGCATATCAAAAACGGGCTCAATTCGAAAAAAACTAGTTAAACACATTTGGACAAACAATCGAAGTCTTCAAATTGCATAAAATTCCAACTTCTTCATTCCTACATTGGATGTTTCAAATCCTGTAACAAACTAATCACAACAATCATGTACAACAACGAATATAAATTACAAAAATGTAACTCATACCATATTCGGCAGGATTTCTGACGATAACTAGGAAGGATTCATAAATATCGATATAAAACACTTTAATATATTGAAACCTAGCTTTGAGGCGAGATATAGTTTCTTTCCGTTTCATATTTGTTTTATTGATACAACAGTCTAGTCGAGGGGGCCATTAGCCGTTTTCTACTTAGGTAGACATCCCTGAGGTGTCATGTCAAAGATACCAAATTGGTCGATACTACACTGTACAGATCCTTTAATGCCGTCTCACCTCACCCATTCTGGATTGGACATCTGAAACCAACTGACTGTAACAATATGTATGAGTTTCCAGATGCGGTGATCATTCATGATAGCCCACCATTCTAAGACATCCGTGTAACCTGGATTTTGAAAACACAACTACTTCAAACTTTACAAATTTTCATCTTTAAGCTTTTAAAAAATATACATATAAATGTAGTAAGCATCTTTCAAATTGATAATGAACCTCAGCCATGTGAAACGTCGATGCTCGGTAGCTGGTTGTGGATTGCAAAATATGGTAGTGGATTCATGCTCCAAATTTGAGGGCTTCACTCATTGGCACCAAATTCATGCTTGTGATCACATATAATTCAGAGTTCATACTCGACCGTGCTGATTTGTATTCAAATCTAACTATGTTTTCTCAGTCGTGCATCCTCTTTCTAACACGTGGAAAATGAATAGTTTTCTGCATGACTCCCTATACTTTTCTTGGGGTGAACGGGAGATTATTAATTTTAGAAATTCTATAGCTATTCATTGTTTATAATAACGATGATGAACTTGATCAATTATTGTAATTAAAAGCAACACGGGATCGCTAACGCATTACGTACTTTAAATACATATAATCATAAGCTGTTTGGAATAGCTAAAGTGACACTCAATGATGGAAATAATCTTGAATTCTTTTTAATAAATGTAACTTATAACTATAAAAAAGTTGGACTCTAATTAATCCATTAAATTTAAATAGTTAATTTTTAAACACAATTAAGAACATTTGAAGATTATTGAAATCTCTCTATTCATTTATAAAAAAATGAAAATTGTGGAATTCATCTCCATTACATTGAAATAGAGCTATATAAAAAAGTGGGCCACTAATTAATATCTTTAATTTAAATAGTTAATTTTTAAATATACTTAAGAATGTTTGAAGATGGTTGAAATCTAGCCACTCATTTATAAAAAATTGAAAATTATGGAACTCATCTCCATTGCATTGAAATAGAGATATTTGGTTAAGTAAAGATTATGGTCATACTATCCAATCCCTAGCTCAACCTTTTAGATCATGGGAGAACATGCATTCCAATGTAATAAGCACTTTGTATGGACACAAAATTTTTATTGATTTGAAACTTAGTGAATAGTAAAAGGAGAAGCTTGTCCCTTCATGACTCAATCCACTAGAAGATTCATAACATCTCATTAACAAAACAAAAGTTCAATGGAACTTGTGAGCTCTTAATGTGGAAAGAAAAAATAGAGTCATTGAGAAATTTATGATGGTAGTGGAAAATTTCTATTCCAAACGACAAACCATCCAAGTGTGCAACATTTTTTTATTGTATTTTTCATTTTTCGTTGGGCGGGATCTATCAAATGTATTTTGTGTGGATACTCATTGGATGTGGAATCAAATAACGTGTGCTCTTGGAATTGGGTAAAACCTCAAGGATATAAGTCGAAAATACGGAAAAAAGTAGTTTTTGTCTCTTTCTCTTCAAAGTTTATAATATTATTTTATTATTTTAACTATTATTTTATGATTTTCCTTAAGAGGCCAATTTTAGACCTCAATTTTCGTCAATTGGAATTGTGTGAATGGGACATTCTCTCCTTGCCCGATCCCAACATTTTCCACCCATCTACACACTTCAATGACATAGCATCTAGAACACACTCCCCATTTTCTTCTTTTTCTTCCCTTGTTTTGTTGGTTGGTAATTGTTGTCATTTAAAAAAAGGGGAACTATGTTGACCATGGCAAGTGGCTATAAACAACCAAAACTAACTTGAAATTCATCTGAAATCATTCTGAGTGTAGATGGTAGAGATGATGATTACATCTATTTTGTGTGGTTTGGTGTAGTAAGCATCTATATCTACAACTGTAAATTTATGTCTTTCTATCTTACCCAGTGCCCAACATTGGGTGCAACATTCATGATTCAAAGAAGTTATGTTTCTCTTCATTTCACTTAAATTAGGCGACCTACCTATGACGACTGCTTTATTTATCACATAAATGGGATCATTGTTCCACCACTCTCTTGATCAATAACATTATCTCTTTTAATCAATATTAACCATTAAAACTCATAAGAGATGCAAATGTTTGTGTATCGAATCCCATGGCATCTCGTCACCTATTATAATGGGAATTTCTACAGAGGGCTTACCTATAAATAGAAAAATAGGGATGCAACATATGCTCACAACAAGTATTGTGCAAAATCCCAACAAAATAATAATAAAAATATAAAGGATAATTTAATTTATCTGAATATTTATGAAGTAGTACATTCCTCACAATCAAGGATTGGCTCCACTTCAAAAAGGTGCCCTTAAAAAATCATAGATATCAAACAAAACAAAAACTCAAAAGAATATTGTGGAGCATGAAGCAACCTTTTGGTGCATTTTTGTTTGGAGTTTGGTCTATAAACTTGTGGCTTTGTTTGCTTGTTTGGCTATAAGTTTTAACTTGATAGGTTCCTTGTAGTGGTTGTTATTTTATTGATTTGATATTTGGAATGTGTCAATTTTATTTTTTTGAATTTTTTTATTAAAAAGTTATTCATTCTAAGTAAGAAAAAGGGTGAGCCTTTCAATTCGTTTATTATTTTTACAATGATGGATTAGAAATTTAAAAGAGATAGATGAAAATGATATATATATATATGATGACATGAACTCATGATTACAAATTACAAAAAGAAAGGATCAAGCAAAATGACAAAAAAAACCATCAATGGCAAATTATGAAATCTAAATCATGAATGCAATAACTATAACCTACTAAACCTATGTATGTGCATGGATTCAACAATATCTAGGAAAAAATATTGTGTATATGCATTATCAAAAAATTTATTGATTCCAAACTTAGTGAATAAGAAAATTTCAAGATTTAAAAATTGTGTGAGCAAATTGCTGAAATCAAAATCCAAGCATTTCAATTGTGGCTACTTGAAACACATTTATTCTAGAGCTCAAAGAGACAATTGTGCATATTCATTATCTAAATTTTATTGATTTGGATCTTAGTGAATAGGAAGTTTTCAATATTTAAAAATTGTCTTAGCAAATCCATGAAGTTGAAACCTAGGCAACGCAATTGTGGTGACGCAAAATCCATTTGTTTTAGAGATTATAGAGAATCTAGAGGAAGTATGTTGAGATTTCCTTAACTTTCAAACATGTGATACACAACATCAATATACACATCATGAACATATACATGAGATTGCTATAGGAAAACTAGAGTTTGGAAGAAATGTAGATCCCTGCATTTACTTGTTGGTTGTTGTGCCCAGAAATCCATTAGGGTTTAAAAACTAGAACTGAAATGCTACACGTCACAGTTGTAGCAAAATATACCACTGCAACTAAACATGTTATCACATGTAACAATAATGAAATGAACCTATAAATAAAAAGGAAACTAAAAAACGTGATGGAACAAAGGAAGCATATCAATTTGGAATTGTGAAATATTTACTTATGAACACTTCTTCTCTACATCATTCAACACTTAGTATTTGAAATATGCATAATATTGCTTAAACATGATAATTTTATGGAATTTTAACCCTCACAATTGATTGTAATATGTTGATTTTCCTCCACCCTGCAACATTGGGAAGGTATTCTCCCATATTGGTTATGGTGATTTTACCAAGGGGGAATGATACATTAATCCACGTGAAATGGCCACGTTGATTTAACTAGTAATGAATGTCCTAGTTAGGGGCAGGTGATTCATCATTATCCTGAGTCATATGGTGTGGGGAGATTGGCCCCAAGATTCTTTTACATCTCCCACTTCATCATCGAGTAATCTATTTTATATTAGATATTTGGCTAGTTTATTGATAGAGAATTTCATCCCCTTATTGAAAGTAAAACTCTAGTCTTATATTGAATTGACATTGAATCTAACAAGTGTTAGATACTTCTCAGTGGTTCTATTCAACATTAAAGATATATGGATGAATGAAAATGCATGTGAGGAGATAATCATCATGGAAAAAATTTCTAGTGAAGAAAAAACCATGAATACAAGTGAACCATTGAAGAAGCATCAAGAAATAATGAAGATAAGCAGACAAGTTTGACTTAGAAGAAAGAACCACTTGGCCCCATCAAAAAGTACAAGTCAACCCAATAGTGAAATTAAAAGTGAATTAAAGTGTATAAATGGGCGGTAAAACATTTTATTTTGATCATCAACACATATCTTCTCTTATATTCTAATCAACACTTCTAGATAGGTACAACGAAGCTGCAAAGAGAATCCTCTTGACTCTACGTTCACATCTTTGAATTTTTCCACATGTGTTACGATTTCTTGTGAAGACATCATAACTTTCTATGTGTTAGGGCTTCTTCATGATTGGTAATATACTTGAATTATTAGATTGATTTATTTTAAGAAAAGTGGTTGGGGTTTATCCCAATATTAGGTTTCCTAGGGTAAAATATTTGTATCTATTATGCACAGTTTCCCTTCTATGATATTTTGTTTCTATTGCAATTTTGAAGTGGAATTTTTTCAGTTTATAATTATTTAATGATAATAATGCAATTAAATTAATGTTTCTAAATCATTAGGAAGTAATCATCAATATCCTGAAATTGTATTTCTACTTATATAAGAGAAAATTCAACAAGGTATCAAAGTCCTTTTAACAGATGTCCATTAATTAACTTTTTCCATAATGTTTGGAAATGAGGGCTACCAAGTTTGGACCTCTTAGCACTAAGAAAATATTAGGGAAACACATGGATGCATTAGCTAAAAACAATACAAATATAACCAAAATGCATGTTTAACCGTTAGGAGCCAAGACAAAAAGCATGTCAAGCGAGCAGAACAGAGAAAACCATGGGCTAGTGACTGAAGGCTAAACTGAATAGACATTATTAGCATAATCATATCACTGCTAGTTTTGGAATAAAATATATGATCGATATTACAAACGAAGTGGGAATGTACAATAAAATTAAATAAATCTTCCAACGAGCTAATTAAAAAGATTAGGGTGCAGATTGATGGCTCATATTAATATTGTGCTAATAAACTGCACATGAATATGTTTTTCATGAGGGAAGTTTTTCCTTGAAACCACTTGGGATGTGTGTTATGATCTAATTTAACACACCTCATTGAAGGACTTTTAAAATACCATTGAGCCCATCGTGTGTTACCTCCTTGGAAAACTATACTATTTTCCACCTAGGGTAATAAAGGGACAAATATAGCTGGTAGCCACATAGAGTTGCTGCCTAAGTACACATGTCTGGTGCACCCAAATTAGACATTATGACATAATCCTTCAAATATAACAACAATTAAAGAGGGGGGGATAACCTATTTTTTAAAAGCATTGTCATTATCCAAATACCCTGGTCTCCATCTCTCTTGCATCCAACTAGTCTTCACTTCCAACCAACAGCCCAACATAACTTCTCCATAACCATTGAGTATTTACTATTTTAACCAAGTTACTTTTGCTACCAGTAGATAAAAAACATCAAAATTTACCCTTTATTTCCTACTAAGCTATATTTTATCATAATCGATCGAAACCATCGTTCAAAATGTCTCAAAAGTCCAAGCTTAAGATTCCAAAATATATTTTTTCTATAGTTGAAGTTGTGTATGACCACTGGACAATCATTTATGACAAAATTGTGAAAAATTCAAACCTAGGTTCCACAATTAAAGAATCCTAATCCCTAGCAATTGCATACTAGGATATGTGTCACTTATAGGACTCCAATTTGTCCAAATATGTATCCCCCCACACTTTATATTTCCAAGAGTTCATTACATAGTGTGTGGCACAATACTCGCTCAAGGATAAAGCAATCCTATCCTCTAATAAATATAAAATCCTACGCAACATTAAATACCAAACCTGGAAAAAGATGTTTTGCATCCCAAATTTTCTAGCTATAAAGAAATTGATGAAAGGAGCATGATCATCTCCTACTAGACCTTGAAACCATCTGACAAAAGATAGTTCTTGTATAAGCACCCAAAGCTAGGATTTGAAATTTTTTAAACATGCCCCCCATATGATATTGTAGTCTTTTTTGAATGTTCTAAGAAGGCCATTTCACTAATGTGCATAGCCCTCATATATGACAATGATCAGGTAGTTGGTGATGTTATTTTAGGTTTCTTTCTCAATTTAACCCATACATCAGGAGTGGGAACTATAAATATTGATAACTACAGTTTTATAGCCTAAGAGATGAATGGAAGATTAGAAGAATTTTTATCATTGAAATTGTTCAAATACTCATCCTTCGTATTCTTCACATTTTTCCATCAGAATTATGAACATTTTCAATGTCTATGTCTAAAATAAAGTGATGATTCTAGTTGCAATGCCCCATAATTAGACATTTGGTATTAAACTATGATATGAATGAACTCATCATTTTAATTGCTTATTATCTATTGAACTCAACTACATTCATTAAGACTATTATTTTATGAACATATGGACTCCCAAGATACATGGTAGTAAATGGGACTTATCATTTTGTTTTATCAATGTTGATGAATATGTTATGTCATATGAACATGCAATTGAATATGGGATATTTATATGTGAATGCTAGTTGAGGTGTACTATTAGATAGAACAAGTACAATATATGTTTCAAGGATACTTATGTGATTATATTAAATGTTGTTTTAGTGACATGGATTAACACTTGAAATATTTGAGTATGTTTATACATGAGATTTATGTGAGTGGTGAATTGAACCACATGTTGATTGGATATGGGATAGCCACATTATTATAGTGCCAAGGGGCACGAGCTGTCTTGGATGTCGGGAGGATAATGATATTATATCAATTTTCATGTTGTTTAATTTTGAATATAAATATCTATATGACTTTTTGGTGATTGTGAGTTTTGATAGGAACTACGAATTTCCCAAAATTGTTCTTCAATGACAATACCCCTTAGAAAAGTGATGGTAGAACAGATTTGATGTAGATTGTCGACCCTAGTACTATCAGGGGGGGTGGAGGCATTTCCAATCGTTTATTTCCTGAAACCTGAAGTTGTGGGAGGGCTATGTTAAGCATGCTCCCCTAGACATGTGATGATGACTAATGGGTGCATGTTGGGGAATATTGGTTAATTTTTAGTACTCAAAACTTCCTCTTATGGGTTCTATATGTGGTTAGTTCAGTGTAGTCGATGCCACCATATATTCCAGCAAAGGGCGGGATGGTGAGGCCAGGAGATGGAAGTAGTGTTGATTAGGTTGTTTGAGTATTGATGGGGATAGATGGGACTGATGACAAATTGGAGGGTGTTCTTCATTGATAAAAACATTATGATTATATGCTTGATGCTTAATTATGCTTATGCAATTCAATTTTGTAACTTTTGTATGAATGATTATGAATGAGAAATGATGCATTGATTATGTGGGTCTTTTATATGTTGTTTGCAAGTGTATAATAATGATTCATTAAGGAAATAAAGTGTTTATTAGTACCCATGTTTAATATGTGTGTGTTGGGAACACATAAATCAATTCATGAGTACATTACTATGATTGGTTAATTGATGGATAAGTTACATGGTTATATTACTTTTTAGTAAATTTCTTGGTAAATCATTGTAGTATTACTTATGTATTGAATGTATACATAAGTGTTGAATATATGTGTGTGTGTGTGTGGAAATATGAGTTTGTTGTCTTGTTCATTATAGTTTGGATTTAAATAAACTAGTTGGATTATTGAATGAGATACATAATTATATAAATATAATGTGACATATATCATAATATAATATAGTATATGGAAATATCTTATTTGACTTATGTATGAGAAGATAATGTAAATAAATAGATAGATAGAGTTGCATAAATTTTAGAAAGTACTTCTCATAAATTTGCATTTAAAATAGTACTATGACAAATGAGACTTTGAAAACATGTTTATTAATATTTTATTTATTTAATAATTTTGTTATTTCTTTGAGAAAATAAACTTATGAGTGTGAATATTATTATATTCAAAATTATTGATGGATAAGGAGGAGGATGAGGAATTTTGGGTTTTAAATATGAGACTTGAGGTTCAAAGAGAGCGGTTATTTTTTTGAAGATATTTTATGAGAGTTTTGGGGGATTTGGGACATTTGGGGGTGTGAAATTTAGAAGAGTTGGAAGAGTTTGAGAACTCTTGGACGGATTGATACATAGATTACTCATGCATAATTGTTCTGTTCTCTTGGGGTATCGGGCATGGAGGGCCAAGAGGCTAGGTGGATGGCTCTTTGGGCTAGGGATTCATCTAGACCCCTAGTTGGCTGGCAGGTAAAACCGTTGTCCCGCTTTGGGAAATGAAGATGGAAACTTGAGGAGAAGATGAAACCTTGCGTCAGTTTGGACTTATTCACCATTTTTATATTGATGTAATTCTCTGGTTATTTTAAATTACTTATAAATTTGTTGCAAATTTGTTATATGTTATTCTATAATTTGTTGTATGCTATTACAAAATGTTTACATGATGTTAATATTGTTGCGCTTACATGATTTCATGATATTCATGCTTGTGAATAAGAAATGGAAAATTAGTATATATTAAAGTATTTCATAATGAAGTAATCATTCTTGTTGGGTATTACACTAGTAATAAAGTCCTTGTACATTATTCGAATGACCTATTCTTGAGAAGTCCTGATAATTCCAACTATATGGAGTTTTCAATCAAAATAATGAAGTTATCCTACATGTTAATATATGGTGTAAATCCTCCTAGGATGATGCATGGAGGTAAAAAATTGTTACAAATCAGTCCAAACATGAAGGAAGGAGACTTATTTTTATATGATGATCCCACAGTAATTAGGGTATATGGTTTTGAACAATAACCATACAATATCCCAATAATCCTTACAATCAATATGTTGGCTATGGAATACATCATACATAGGTTTATTTCATATGAAATTCATTTTAGGCAGCACAAGAATTTTATGCTTCCTATAGATATGTACATTAGTGGAAATTTCAACTCAAAATGGGCCTTCTAACTCTAATGCAAATTCCATGTCATCATGTGTTAGCCAATGAAATTGATTTAAATTTGAAATATCGTATAGGTCTTAAACATCTTTGTAATATAAAATTAGGGATAGGTATCATAAAAAAAAACTTTTTTTGTTTGTATTTTTGACATATATCCCCATGTATTCACTCAAATTTCGATCGGGAGAGCTTGTTAGATGTGGAATTAAATTCCTCATCAAACGAGTACCCACTCGACATACTTTTGACGGACACTGCTACCCCCAAAACAAGAAATACCTAGAAAAAACATGATGATGATGTGATCATCACATTTTTTCAGGTATTTCTTGTTTTTGGGGTAGCGGGGACCATCAAAAGTGTGTTGAGTGGGTAATCGTTGGATGTGGAATTTAATTCCGCATCCAACGAGCTCTCCTGATCAAAATTTGAGTAAAACATGAGAGGATATGTCAAAAATACAAACAAAAGGTAGCTTTTTTCTTTTCTTCCTCCAAAATTAATAAATATTATTTTATTATTTTATTAATTTTTTTAGGAAGCCCAGTTTGAGTTGAAATTTCCTCTAATGGGACGTTTCCAAGGTAGAGAATTGGATGAACTCCAATATATATAAGGGTTTTTTAATCAATTCAACTTTAAAAAGGTTTAAATGGGAGCTTCTGATACATATAAGAGGTTGGAAAACAAAAAATCTCCATACAAATCTGTGCCTATAGAAGACCTTGAACCCATATTATCAAGTATAGTTCATGTATAAGAACTTAGAGATGGGACTTGCAATTCCTAAAACCTCCCCCCCATATGATATTGTAATATTTTTTGAAAGTTATAATAAGGTTATTTCATGAATCTTGATAGTCGTCATATATGAATATTATCATCTAGTTGATTATGATATTTTAGGTTTCTTACTCAATTTAACACCTACATCAGGAGTTGGCACCAGAAATATGGATATAAGTAGTTTTATAGTCCGAGAGATGAATGAACAATTAGAAGAATTCTTATCACTAGAACTATTCTGAGACCCATTCTCCCGATTCTTCATGTTTGTCCATAATAATTATGAGCGTTTGCATTGTCTAGATCTAAAAAGATAGGATGATGTTGGAGATGAAGTTCCTATACATTATTGGAATGACCTATTCTTGAGAAAACCTGATAATTCCAAGTATGCAGAGTTTACAAAAAAAAAGTAACGAACTTAGCCTACAAGTTAATATATGGTGTAATACTCCTAGTATGATGAATGAAGCTAACGACTTGCTAAACTTTAGTCTATACATGAAGGTAGGATATTCATTTTTAGATGAGGATCACACAATCATTAGGGTATATGGTTTTGAAGAAGAACCATACAAGATCCAAATATTCTTTACAATCATGATGTTGGATATGGAATACATCACATAGTGATTTATTTAAGATGAAATGCTTTTTAGGAAGCATAGGACTTTTATGTTTCCTAGAGATATAGGACCTTTCTAAGTTAGAGAATTGAATGCAATCCAATATATAGAATATTTTTTAGTCAATTAAACCTTGAAAAGGATGAATGGGGATTTTATGATCCACATAAGGTCATATTAGATAAGAGGGTGGAAATACATTTCTCCATATGAATGTGTTCCTAGACAAAAGTAGGAGAAAATAGAAAATACGGAAACTTGGGAAGACGTCCAAGAAAAATAGAAGGTTATGGAAGACTAGAGGGTTACAAAGCATATGTCTGGTCAAAAAAGAGAAATTAAGGAAATTTTTGATATGGGTGTAGATCAATTCGAATAGGGTCTGTTGTCCGTCGATTGCACACCTGCAGCAAAAATCTTTCGAAAGTTGTCTCCTCACTTAGGAAAGTGGGAGAGGTGTGACCTTAGGGGCAAGCACAGAGCTAGGTACTTTCACCTACTCCTAGCTCCTACGTTTAGGCTAACTCCTAATGAAGCCAAGCGGGGTAGTCCCTACAAAAGAGTTTCTATGGCTCTTAAGTTGTTAAAGTGTTTTGATTAGTTGCGGATGCGGATGGGTATTGTTTAGGAGTTATTATGATTTGAAGTGTTTGTTTATTATGAATATGACACTAAATCAAAAGCAATCCACGTTGCTAACAAGAGATTACAAAGATAAGCAAAAATTCTAGACTTTAATAGTGCATTCAGAGAAAGAAATTATGATAAACCATAGACCATTGATCAAATAATATGATTATGCAAATTAAAAAAGGACCAGTGCCTTATGGAGTCAATGAAGCTAAAATGCGCCAGAAAATTAAACACAAGTCTAGAAATCAAGCTAGTGAATGTTAGGTTTTGCAAGTGCTCTTGGTAGATTTTAAGAGTTTTTTGCTTGTGATCTTTGCTTATGGTGGCTGGATGTCCTAACCGGTAGTACCTTCAGTGGCTCCGTTCGAAGACATGACGGACCTGTCTGGGGTCAAAGGTAAGGGTTCAATAACTTAACTACCAGTGCCCAGATTAGGTAGCCCGGCGCCCACACTTGGAATTTGCCCACATGCCTCGGTATTTATCGAACAATGCCGGTGCATTGGTTATGGGGAAAAGTTTTAGTTAAGTTCCTCTTATGGGGTTTAGAGATCCAATGCCGTTTTTGGGTATTCCGATCGAAGATCGGTCAGAGCG
>LPNX010513030.1:2452-66524 GCA_001517045.1 Pseudotsuga menziesii | reverse complement strand
TAAACTTTATACAAAGTGCCTTAAGGATTTTAATCCTTGAAAGGACTTTTCAAATGAAAGAAAAATCACTCTACTTAATATCAGGACTTGTGTAAAAAAAGGAGAGTACGTTTACTTTTACTTTTAACTTTTCTCAAAACTTTTCAAAAAAAAAGGGGAAGAGGAAGTTTGAAAGAGAGAGAAAGAGCAAAGTGAAAAGAGGGCTAAAACAAAGGAAGATGAGGGAAAGAAGGCAAGAAAACGAAAGGAGGATCAAAACCAAAGAAGGGGAAAAAAGGGGCAGCCAACTATGAAGCTAAAGGAAGACAAAAATTTAAGAAAACGGGACAGCGAAAGAGAAAACAAATGGCTGTCAATAAAAATGGAAAAGAGGACAGCGAACAAAAATTGGACAAAAATGCCACAAACAAGGTTGAAGAGGGCCCAAAAACTATGGCAAAAAGGGGGAAAAAAGGAAGGAAAACTAGGGCATGCTAGGGATGTCAAAAATGGAGAAAAGGGGGCTGTAAAACAGTAAAAAAAAGGGCAACGAACAGTCAAAAGAGGGCTGTCCACAAGGAGGGAAAAGAGGGCTGTCCAAAGTGAAGAAAATGGCCAAAGAAAAGGGCAAAAGAGGGCTGTCCAAAATGAGGAAAAGAGGCTGCAAACTAAAGTGAAAAGAGGGCAGCGAAGAAGAAGAAGGAAAGGCAAGCCAAACAAGGCAATGGGGAGGAAGCCTAAAGGTTGAAAAAAGTGAACCAGGGCTTCCTAAGTGACTGGTAACCAAAAACATTAACTTATGAAGATGGAACCAAAGAGAGAGAGTTATTCCAAGCTTCCTTTTCGAAGCAAAAGATGACGAACACTGTAGGTCCTGCAATTAAAAATGTTGGATTCAAGTGGTTGTTTTGAAGCATGGGATAGAAGCAGCTGAGCTCACACCCTTCTACAACCTGTGAAGCCTAAATCACATCAAAACTTAAAACAAGCAGTGAGATAAAATGTATGCTGGTATGTTAGGCAAATCAATTCAAGATCAACATTTTGTATAACTTACTACTTATGTCCATCAAAATATCGATTTACTTTGCATAAATAACCAAATTGAAGCTACAAATGGCTATTCTACCGTGCCAACAATGGCCTTCTTGAGCTAGCAAAAGATTAAACCACATACAAGTATTTAAATGAGATGAGTTAGAGACAATATCACCTCAACCATGAGGAATCCAGCATAATCAAAATCCCATAGACCTCCAAAGTTGAATATATTTATTAACAAAGCTAAAGCAAAATGCTTGATACAATTTTCTCAGAGTAACGTTTTCCCAAAAGTTCCATCCAAATAGAGCTGAAAGAGCCTCTTTTTAACAAATGAGAGAGTGCTAAAACCATAAAACCAAAAAACCAACTCTAACCAGCTTAGCCACCTAACAAAGAGCCCAGACCTAAACTGGAGAACCGGGAGTGAGGGGATGCCTCCACCCAGGCAAGGTGCCCCCACTCCAAACCTTTGCACTGAAAACAAGCCAAGGATGAGCCCACATGGGTGATGTAGGTAAGCTCATCCTTAGGTCTGGCTGGAGCCTCTGTTAGGTTTGGGAAGCCCACTGATGGTGCAAGCTTTAGTCTTCACCTCGATCAAATCACCGGACCAATGAGAGCTCTCCATCTCATCTTTAGCTGGAGATGACATGTTTGATAAGTGATAATAAATTAATTTCTCTCTTAATGATGACTGAAGCTGAGTTATGGTAACTCCAATCATCATAAGTGTTCCATGAGATGTCATTTAGCCTTTTATTTTATTAAAATTGGATTAATTTGGAGAGTTTTAGTTTTCTCCAAAATAATCATTTTTTTAATAAAAATCATTTTTTAATAAAAATCATTTTTTTTTAATAAAAATCATTTTTTTACTAAAAATCATTTTTTACTCAAAACTGATGTTTTTGAGTAAAAAGGCATTATGTGTCCGATTGCTGATCTGAAAGTTGGTTCTGACTGGTTGGCTAATCAAGAATGATTTTTGGCTTAAGGTTAGAGCCTTCAATCACTGAATTCTGAGTCTGGATCATGAACGGGTTTTTTCCATTTAATTTATGGAAAAATTAACCCAAAAAACTTAGGAAAAGTAATAAAAAATTTAAAAAAAAAATTTCACTGTTCGTAAAAGATTTTTTCGAAATTTTTTTATGTGTCCAGATGACTTAGGACATGACCATGATCTATCAAAATAATGTCTAGTAGGCTTATAACACTCAGTTGGGCTCTAATAACCCCCCAAGGCCTAAAATTCAACATTGGGCATTCCAGCTTTGGAGGAAGCGGGAGAAAACCTCGTCAATTATACTCGGCTGAAGGCAAAGCATAATTGTCAGGGGAAAAAACTCCCTGGAATACCCTATTTGAGATTCTACGTCTCAGGAGACCGAACCACTCAAAAATATCCTACTAGCACATTTTATTACAAACCCCGCGAGGCCATGGTCAAAATTATTCAAATACAAAAGTGACTAGCCAATATTGGATAGACAGGTAGACGGATCAACTGATACACTGGAATCGGGCTTTGAACAAGTCTATCAACCGGCGGCTCCTCAGGTAACCCAACTATGGTACAGAAACGTTGGTAACAGGGTCCACAAACTAAAAAGGATAGGACATATCATTAATATACAAGTCAAGCAATAGTAGATACAGATAAGTAGGAAGACCTCCAAAAAGTTATGGTACAGTCAATTCCCTTGAAATCAACCAACTTGGGAAGACCTCCATTTAGAGACATCGATTACTCTTCCCTATAATTCACAATTCCTAAGGGATTGCAAGCATCACCTACGGTAGTTCCTATATTAGAAAAGATAGATATTCATTCAACGTATATGGATATAAGGGAAAATAGTATAAACTAGGTAGAAGATACCAAACAACAAGTTCTATTAGAAACTAAAAGACTCATGATAGTGGCAGATCTAAAAGAATATAGTCTTAATTTATTCATTGTAGATCCAAGGGTTCCTAAGCCATCAAATCTCAGTGAATGGATGGAAGTATGGCATACAATAGATTTAGAGGATTTTGAAAAACTAGATAAAATAGAATTTTATATGGAAGTGAGTGACATGATTTTCACTGAGGTAGTTACATAAGCCAACACATAAACAAAACTAAGAGAGGCCTTAAAAAAATTTGAATAACCATGGAAAGTGGAGAAATTTACTACCAAAGCTAAACATATTGCATTCAAAGATCTTGAAAACAAAATCTTATCTTTGGGATCCAACCCTTCATATGGATAAAAAATTAAATCCATGATAGATAAAAAAATTATTGAGATAGCTCATTTGAAAAAGTAGCTTAAAATGCCCACTATGGAACTAGTTGATATTGATGAGATAATACAAAAGAAAAGAGAAAAACAACATATTTTTGCTAGATATTTACACTATAAGGAACTAGAAAAGGAGATAGAAAAGGTAATAAACTATATACAGGTGAAAATATCATTCCTCTAGCTTTAAAACACATCTATTAGTGCTAGTGTCCATGTTCAGACATCGGTTTTAGAAGTGTAAGAAGAGATCCATCCTACAAAAAAGATTTAGTAGAGTCAATAAGAGCATGAAAAGTAGCCAGTAGATAAATAAAGTATTGATGTAATGGATGAGGATGTTCCAACTCAATAGAAAACACAATCACCAATTTCAGATCCTAATGAAAACAAGATAAAAAGATCCAAGATTTAGATGATGATATCAATAGAAAGGATGACCAAATGTTGGGATTAGAAGGGGAAATAAACAGAAAAGAGGATGATATTCAATATTAAGGGAAATAAATTAATTGGATCAAGAGTTATATGAAAAGTATTCAAGTGGATAATGAAGGGGAGCAATTAATCAGAAGTAGAACTTAGGCATTGTGGATAAAAATTCCAAATTATTCTTAATAAATTGGGATTACTGTGAAGTTATACAAGATGAACTTGAAATGGAAAAAATAGATAAGGATGAAGCAATAAGAGTGGACATAAAACTAAGGAATGTGTTAGAACATGAAAAATAAATGATTGATTATTTCAACAACAGCCTAGTCACGACAACAATTTTCACAAGAACCACATCAAATCATAGGTCAACTGAGCCCTTTTGGATTTTATTCGACCTAGAGTTCAAGTAGATATACAAATGATTCATTTAATGAGACAAACATATATACCTCAAATTCACCCAGTTGTGCAACCTCGAGTCTATATGCGAGGACATACATCACCAGATAATGGAAAGGAGAAATACATGGCTAAAAAGAGAGAGTAAGAAAAGTAATGGAAGTTAAATATTGAATTTAAATCAAAAGAAAAAATTTGGTTTCAAGGTTTCTAAGTCTAACTGAATACTATTGTGATGAAAGTAGTGATATATAATTAAAAATGAATTCATAATTCAAGGCTGGCATTTTTGGATCCCACTCATATATCATTGAGTCGACGGATCCCTTTTCCTTGTAATTTGAATTTCAGGGATTATGATTATGGAGCATTAATAGATAATTTATTCTCTTGTGACAGTATTGTCTTCATGTTTTACCATTGTTATTATAGTTTATGTACCTTCTCATGATAAAATAATAAATCCTTGAGAAGTGATTCAAATTAATTTATTTTGTTAATAAAATTTTCATTGGATGATAAAGTTGTTAGTAGAGATTTCATTTTGTTGACCTTTGTTCTAGTTTCATTAATGTGTATGTGAACCGGTTGTGCATGTATTTTTCATTCAGTGTGGTTCTTGTATATGTTATGATGTTAAAAATTCATACATATTCTTCTGATGTTTGCATTGTTTCTGAACTGGTGAATTCTTTTAATAAAATCTCAATATAGTTTTCTACCATTAAATACCATAGTGTTTTCTTTTAGTGACCTCTGGTGTTTTAAATTTTTGTCCATCTTATAATTCATATTTATTTATATTCGGGACTTGATATTCTCTAAGAAATTTCCCTGAAATGATGGTGCCTGTATAAGAAGCAATCACTTCATCCCATATTATAATAGATTTATCTATAACATCTTTAAATTTTGAGACTCATCATCCCCTAACACATATTATCCTTTTGCCTAGTATGCATTGGGGACCAACATGAAAAATGGAATTGTTTCCAACTACAAAGAATGAAAATTTTATTTTCCTTAAGCACAACAATTCTTGAAGATATTATTTATGTATTGTGAAAGAATACCAGATGGATTTGGATGAAGTTTTTCACTTAGTGAATCCATTGAATCAAATTGGATCCTCGTAAAGCCACACTAAAGAAATTTCAGAGTCAAAATAATTTTAGAGTCTTCATGATTCAAGAACACACTAGATAAATTTTCATAGAACTCAAGGTTCTTAAGAGAAAGGTATTCCTCACACAAATTATCCTTTAATATATGTTTCTATTGAAGATGAATAAATTATAGACGAGTTAAATAATTAATAAAATACTCATAAGACACTGAGAAATCCATTAAATCCTGGACTAGAGCCTCAATTTTCTTATTTATAACCATTTGCACATGCTTCTATCTCTTCAAAAGGGTTTGTTCATCCTCAAGGAACTTCTGTCACTATTCAAGCTCAAAATATCATCCTACAACACATAAATATGGCTAGTAGGGGAGTTCCACCTCCACCCCCACCCGTAAACCCTTAGGTAACTTCCAAGTATGGTACTTTAAATATTCCTAACAATATTCATGACCTACCTACTAGCTATTTAAATATTTTGTGAAAGTATGTGTAATATACTTGATCTGGTGTATAGATGAGAATATTAACTTGCTGCAAATTTAATTAAAATTCTGAATTAAACTTGCACTCAATCAGTCAATGTTTGGACTAGGAAGATAAGGTTATTTTGCTGAGAAGGGGGAATAAATGAAGGAAAAATTTAGGACTGATAAATTATTTTCCATAACAAATTTATATCAGGGACCATTTAGGTTTCAGAATCAGCATCAACTAAAACTTACTTCCATGCTTCTGGATCACCTAACCATGGAACTAGGAATACTTTTTCAAATCCAATCAATTAGAGGCTTGGGAAAGGTTTAGATTTGTTGAAACACTGGTAATAGGATTCAAATAAAATTTCATACATCCAAGAACAGTTCTTGTTGGTAGGAAGTTTTGGAGATAGTTAGTTATGCCACATCGAGGATGATGTGTAAGGTCAAAGTTGATGCGCAAGGAAGGAGATGGAGTCCAAGGATGTTTGGTCATAGTTTGGCCATATTTTGTATATTTTGGTCATTATTTTGTAGTTTTTGGTCTAAGTAGTTAGGAAGTTGATCTAAGTGCACCAAAATTTAAAGTTGCAATCCTATAAATAGATCTAGGAGTTGTAATGTTTGATAATATTGAGTCCTTGGAGTGTGAAACTTTTGGAGAGATCAATTTTTGTGTAATTAGAGAGAACATCTATGATTTGTTTATCTGAACTATGAAACTATTTTGAAAACCTGTGTTTTGATGCAAAGTTAATATGACATGATGAAGATTTGATGGAAACATTGTGTCTTTTTACTTCTTTTTGTTTTCCTACTTTCTGTGATGTGATATGAATGGATGTATATTGAAATATGGTGTTTCTTCCTGAATGGTGCTTCCATGTGGTGAATAATGTTATGTTGGTAGATGTATTTATGCATCGATTCCCTTGTTGCAATCCGAATATGTTGATGTGATCTGATGAATGTTGATATGGATTTCTACTAAATGAAACAATGCTTGGATCTGTGAAGTAGTGATGCCCTATTTGAACCATATATGCGAAAACCCTCCTTCCTACTATGGAAATGTGGTTCTGACAATTCTCATTTGAGCATCTCGGGTGAGACCTCATCTGCTCCATAGGTGTTGCTAGACAGGGTAAAGCCTGTCTAGGTCGATGCTCAAGGACATCATTGTGTTAAGGGTTTTTATAGAGATTGAACCCATTTCAATGGATTTGTGTCAACATTTCTGGAAGTATTTAGGGCTATTAGGAAATATTTGGGAAAAACTGCCAATTTTGGCCTTGGGAGACTCTGAGCAGAGGAGGCTGTTGAAACGAGGTATGAACCCAAAGAAATGTAAGTATGAAGGTTTTAATGGATATAGGGGTCAGTTAAAAAACCTAAAAAAACTTACGAATTTACTTTGGATGCAAAAAAATCTATGAATTAATAAAACTGTAAGACTAGTAAAATTTTCCTAGTTATCTAGCAAGGGTGTACATAAATGCATGAATTTCCTATAAGAAAGATATCAGAACTGATAATGTAATTTAAAATAGATTAATATAAATTTATTTAACACATTAAATCATTCATACTCCTTCTCACGGACATTACTATATTCTCCTTGCATTGAAACTTATCAGAACCCTCATCTATGGAAAAATAAAAACTCACTCATGGGAAAATTGACACGAGAGATTATTGAAAAAACTATTACAGTATACAGAGTTCATAATCATATTTTTTGTACTGAGAACATCGAGAAGAATTTGGAGGACTGATCTCTCAAAAAAAGGGACCCAAAACTTAGGGTAGGAGGCCCAATTCTGACACCAAGCTGGGGCTAGGAGCATAGGTGAAGTTCCCTTCAGTAGAGATCAACTTCAATGGATAAATTGGCTGAAATGGATGTTTGATGTGAATCTATGTTTTTTTTCATTATCTCTCCAACGCCTACAATGGAAATGAAAGGGTAGGAGAAGAGAGGGGAAGGAAGGACTTGGGCCACATCTCCTAAAAGACTGAGGCACAACACACAGTAGAAGTTATGATTCACATAAAAAAAAATCAGTCATAAACCAAACTAAAAAAATGAGCTCGAGTTATAATTAAATAGGTGACTAGTGACTTGTTGGGAAATTAAATCACATGTTGGGAAAGTCTCGCTTTCTAAAATCCTAACCCTAGCCAAGTGGTGCGCCCTCCTTGAGAAGTTGGAAAGTAAGTGCCATGTGAGTTGTTTGCATGTCCATGTCATTCATCTAACTTATAAAATGTTCCCTCCATAGGCCCATAGTTGTTTATTTTTCTTGTGACAACTTTTTATGCCTTTCATGCTTTGTGATTGAACCTTCAAAAAGGAAATTACACGCTACATTGGTAAGTTGTTTCCTGCTTTTCTTATGAAACCTTTTCTTGTCCTTTTGGATTTTTCTTTATTCTTCTGAACACTTGATTTTTTCATTCCCTTTACAGCTTATAAATATCCTCCTTGGAAATTTGGATTGCCCAAGTGCACCCTCCTAACATGGAACTTATTTCCACATAATTAAATTTGCATATTATTTAATATTGACAATAAATCAAACTAAGTACAAGACTCAATAATAATTACTTAGAAAAATTACCTAGGATAATTAATTACTGTCTATTAATGCCCATAAGTGTTTGAAATGGTCCACACTTTTGGTTATCAATTAGGTTGGGATATTCCAGTCATCCCCTCCCAAGTCTGCTTGTCCTCAAGAAGAAGCAAACCAGGATGCTGCAAAATATGCTCACCTTCCCAAGTGGAATATTCACCAAGTAACCCCTTCCACTGTATGAGATACTCTTTGATGTTTATGTTCCTAATTTTACTTTATCTGATATGAAAAAATTTCTGAAGTAGTAATACCAAGTGGCATTCATCAGCCAAGGGAGGGAGTTCTTCTTATGTCACTACCTATTGGCCAACTACTTTCTTCAAACAGGATACATGAAAAACATTCTGGATTTTTCTCCCCGATGGTAGTTCCAAATCATAGGTCACTTTACCAATTTTTCTTAGAATCTTATAAGGCCCATAGAATATTGGCTAGATTTTTTATCCCCCTTCTTCTTCAAAGAATACTGTCTCTAAGGTTGTATCCTTACGTAGACCAAGTCTTCTACCTGGAATTCTATCTCAATTGGGTGCTTGTCTGCATACACTTTATGCTAGTTCTGCACCATATATAGGTTCTCTTTCAACACCGTTAGAATGTATGTCTTTTACTATAACCCATCATTATCCTTTTGGGCTCTGGAGTCTCCAAAAATTAAATCTACAAAAGACAGAGCTTCATACCCATACAAGGCCATAAATGGGGTAATTCTGATAAAAATATGAAAGGTATTATTATAGTAGAACTCACCTATATGGAGCCAAGTTTCCCAAGATCTTTGTTGTCCCATAACATAATTATAGAGGTACCCTTCAAGCCATTGATTTACCCTTTCAGTTTATCCATTTGTCTAGGGGTGATAGATTATGCTCATGTTTAGGTTTTTTCCAACCAGCCGAAACAATGCCTTCCAAAATGCACTAGTGAACTTGTTATCCCTGTCACTGATTATACTTCTAGGAAATCCATGCAACCTGAAAATATCATTGAAAAATAGAGCAACAACTTCACTAGCTGAAATACTGCATGTGACTGCAAAAAAGTGTGCAAATTTTGTCCATCTGTTAGCCACCACATAAATGTCATCTTTTCCTTGAGCATTTGGAAGGACAGTGATGAATTCCTTCGATACACTCTCCCATTTATATTCTAGAATAGGAAGCGGATGGAGGATTCCAACGGGGTGTGTGTGCTCCACCTTGTTTTCTTTACATGCAGAACATTCTTTCACATACATGAGAACATCATCTTTGATACCCTTCCATGTGAATATCTCTCTTACCTTCCGGTAAGTCTTCAGAAAACCAGGGTAGCCAGCCACTGGTGCATTATGTGTAGCTTCTAGAATTTTCTTCTTTAGTACAGATTCGAGCACTAATAATATTATGTTTTTGTATTATATGAGGTCATCATGAAACTTGTATTCTTCATTTTGTCTTATCCCATCCAAAACTTATTTGAATATTTTGTGCCCAACTATATCCTCCACTCAGTTAGCATCTACAATAATGAGAATGAGGGCCTGCGAGAAAGTGCATCAACCACAAAATTCATATGACTGGAATTCACTCACCCATTTCCGCTTCTTATCATTCATCTCCTTTTGGGTTAGAAAGTGTCTAAGACTATTGTGATCATTCTTCACTATGAATTTAACTCCCACCAAATACTATCGGAACTTTGTCGATGCATGCATAATGTCCAACATATCCTTGTCATAGCTTGAATATATCCTTTCATGAGGATGCAATTTTCTTCTCTCGAATGCAATAGGGTGCCTCTCTTGCATCAGAAAATCTCCAATTCCTTCTCTCGAGGAATCACATATCAGCACAAAAGGTTTGTATAAATTGGGTAAAAGAAGTACTGAACAACTGCTCATGACCTCCTTCACCTTTTAGAAAGATTATTCATCCTCCCCATTCAAAATAAAAGAACCTTTCTTAGTGAAATCTATCAAAGGTGTAGTTAACTAGGAGTACCCTTTGACAAATTTCTGGCAGTAATTAGAAAGGCCAATGAAACTTCTTTGTTCAATGATGTTCCTTGGGCTTGTCCTGCCCAATATGGCCTCTATTTTTTCTTGGTGCACTTCCACTCCTTCTTGGCAAGTGATATGGACGATATAGAGCAATTCGTTCATGCCAAACTCACACTTGGAAAACTTGGAATATAAGGGTTGGTACGCAAGTATACTGAGCACCACATCTAAGTCGAGAAAGTGCTCCTCCCATGTCCTGCTATAAATCAGAATGTCATCAAGGAAGACAAGGAAATACTTACAGATAATCTCACTGAACACCTTGTTTATGCATGATTCGAAGGTTTTTGGAGCATTAGTAAAGGCAAATGGCATGACCAAAAACTCAAAATGACCAAAATGAAAACATAAGATTTTCTTCGATATGTCTTACTTCCTCACTCTGATTTGGTGGTATCCTGAACAGAGGTTTATTTTGGAGAACAATTTCACTCCATGCAGTTCATCCATCATTTCATTAATCCATGGGATTAGGTACCGGTTCTTTATGGTTTTAAGGTTCAAGTCTCGGTATTCCATGCACATTTTGAGTGTCCCATCCTTTTTCTTCACTAAAAACACTGAAGAAGCATATGGACTAGAGATTGGTCTAATGAGGCCCAACTCAAGGAGCTCCTTTATGGCCTTCTCAATATTATCCTTGAATTTCTTTGGATTCTTATAGGGGTGTATTTTTATTGGAAGTGTACCAAATTCTAGCTCAATTCTATGTTCAATGTGACAGTCGGGTGGCCTACCATGTGGAAGGTTTTCAAAAACACCCTTGTGCTTATGAAACAAATTTTTTATGTCTTTGGGCTGGTAGTAAAAATTGATTGTAGTTCCCTCATTAATGATCTGACATTCAACAACCCAGTCAATGTATCCATGGCTCACAATGGATCTCATAATGTTTGCAGAAATTATTTGCCTTGGGTAAGTATTCATACCCTTAAGAACTATTGGCTTCCCTTTAGAATCCTCGAAACTTATTTGGGGTATTTTTTAATTCATGGAATTTTATCCAATGGAGTACAACCATTGAACTCCCAACACCATGTTGGTGTCTTCCACATTGACAACATAAATTTTTTCCTTCACTGCGTAGTTTCCAAGGTTTACTTGTAGGCTTGGAATCCACCGATTGCATTCCATGGTATGGTTCCCCAGGATGACCACAGTGAATACTTCAAAGGACTCAGTTGGAAATTTTTTTTCTCTAGTAGGGATACATCAATAAAATTATGGGTGTCACCCCCATCAATAAGGAATGTGATTCTTTGTCCTTGCAATACTCTTTTCAGCCTCAAAGTATGGAACCAGGAAACTCCATTCAGTATTGCAATTTTTCACTAGTTTGAGGAAGCTTCTCCTCTTACTGAGCTATTTCATATTCTCCATCAAACATCTCAACTTATTCCACCATCTCCTCATCACTTTTGGACAACACTTCAATGTAGTGTTCCTTCCCCTTCACACACTTGTTTCCTGGAACCCAAGGTTCTTGGCAGGAGAAACAAATCTTTTTCCTCCTCAGCTCATCGTGATCCTTGTAGGAGTAATATTTATTTTCAGGGGCAGGAAAATTCACGATCGAAGGTATTTGATTCTGAAATCTAAGAGGCATAGAAGGTATGGGAGGATACTTGGTCCTCATAATTCAATCTTGCAGGTATCTAGTTCTTCTTACCACTTCTTGCAGAGTTGTGGGTGGGTAATATTTCACCAACCCTCTCAAAGGCGCATCCAGTCCTTCTGTAAAGAAAAGGACCATCATTTCTTCTAATATATCAGTGACCATTACAACCAACTTTTAGAATTCTGATATGTAGGCTTTATTATTTCCCACTTTTCTAATATGTGCAAAATCACAGAAAGAGATGTCAAGATCTCTTCAATCAAACCTTTCTGTTAATATCCGGATGAATTCCTCATAGGTAACTACTTGATCATGCTTCAAGGTACTCAAGCCATGAAACCACCCATCAATGGGCTTCCCATAAAGATGTAAGGATTTGAACTTGAAGGAATCCCTCTCTGCCATAGCGTTTAGTTCGAAATAGGTGTCCAATTTCTAAATCCAAGAGCTCATTGTGCATTTGGAAGTGCCATCAAGGTATGGTAAGGTGATTATGCTAATGGAATTATTCAACTCAAAATTATGATATGGAATCCTTTAAACTAATTTTCGCTTCACTCTATGTTGATTTTCACAAAATTATCTGAATGGGAGAACCCTTATTCACTCCTCACTCAAGGTTTGATAGGAAACAAATTTTTCTCCCATGAAGCAATTATTTCACTCTACACTTCAGGGTATTCCTTTGGGAATTCCATAAACTTTGGCATGTTGGGTTACGGATGCAACTTATGTTCATATTTTTATTCTAGAGGGAGATTCTAAGGCCCAGTCCTAGAGAATATATACCCCCGTATGATATTTCTCTCTTCACAATGGGATCCAATGCCGCTCCCTTCTCCATATTTAACACCCAACTACTTAGCTAATAAATATTTGGTCTCTTGACTAGAACAAATGATATTGGATGAAATTTCATGTATCCCTTTCAACATGTTCCTCATAAAATGTATGAACTCATCCTTCTCATCCTTCTCATCCATGTCTTCGTGGAATTTCCCTTCCACAAAGTCAATTTCCTCTTCTTCAGAGGTCTTCCCTTTTTAATCAGAATTAAATTTTGGACCCATAAATTAATATCATTTAATGCATATGTTTTCCATAAATTTATGGGTCCACAAAGTCAATTTGCTCTTCTTCAGAGGTCTTCCTTTTTTAATCAGAATTTAATTTTGGACCCATCTTCAGAGGTCATCTGCATATGTTTTGGAATGATAATTTAATTGAATTATGAAGAATTAAAGGACCAGAACACTAATCTGAGTTAATGTCTATGACATATAGAGTATTTAATATTAAACATGCATCTACAAAAACAAATTCCAATTAACTTTGGATGGTGATTATAAAACACAACTCTCTGCTCAAATTTTAAGTTTCATCTAGATCAATTTATTCATCAATGACAAAACAAAACCATCCACAATCCTATGTCCTATAATCTAGGTTCTTCATGGGCGTAAATAAAATTAAGTTTTTTATTGTGTTAGCAGAGGTTGTGTTTTCCCAAGAAGCTTAGAAGTTGCAAATTCTTAGACCACTGATGTAAAACAAAATAATATATTATATTTAAGGGTGTTAGCTTAATGGAAGATATTCTGCCTCACAAGCAGCAGGTTTGTTATTCGATTCCTCCATTCCCTAATGATATTTGAATATTGCTAAAAAAATACTAAATCAGTGAAAAAAATGATAGATAAGTCACCAAACAAAACGATGAAAATTCGCATATGAAATGGCTTAAAACGACTAAATTAGTGACGAAAAAATGAGATATAAGTGCCCAAAAAATGAGAGATAAGCAATTAAAATTCGCATATAAAGGAACAAATGGTGGTTTTGGTGGCTAATTTTTGGTTTCTTATCACCCGATAAAAAATGTGGTCATATTTAGTTTGGTCATTTATAGCTTGTCTTTTGGTCATTAATTTTGTCATATTTTTTGTCATTAAATTGGTCGTATATTTGGTCATTAATTTTGATAATTAATGGCCAAATTAATGAATACAAGACAAGCAGGAATAATTTTAGGGGCGAATTTTAGCCCAGTGGGCTATTTTTCCATGTTTTTCTCCCAAAAAAGAATTGCTAATTTGCATTTTTTGAAGCCTTGTTTTGCCCAATTTTGATGGGGTAAAATTTTTTCAACCAAAAAATCGCCAAATTACTTTATAAATGATATAGAATCCTTGGAAATTAAAATATTTTTTGAAAAATATCACCAATAATTTTATAGTTGTCATTTTAAGAATTGGTAATATTCGCGAACATTTATACGCTTTTAAATAAGTAGGGTTCCTTAAAATCATCCCTAAAGACAAGACATAAATAACTAGACTAGATATGACCACATTTTTTGTTGCATGATAAGAGACCAGAAATTAGCCACCAATGATCGCCAAATCAAAAGCGGTCATTTATATGTGTATTTTGGTTTTTCTTTTGTCACTTATCTCTCATTCGGTACTAGTGCAAGTACCATTGAAGACTATGCCATAAAAATCTTGCAGGAAAGGAGGAGATGAGTAAACTCTAAAATTTGACAATATATAAATTTCTATAAACTTAGAATTGGAATTATATAACTTTTTTTTTGTATCGAAAATGTGTCTATGATGTTTTCATTTTTAAATAAATTTAGAGTTAGAAAAGAATCGTTAATATTTTATTTATCAAAATTGATAATGTATAGAAAATGTAGGTGTAGGGGGTGGTTAGATAGTGGGATTCTGAATCCAACCTAAGATCCAAGTTAAATGAAGTGCTACTGAGAATAACTAGGAGGTTCCATACAACACTCCCCTACCATAGCCTCAATTAATAGGTATATGGAGTATCTATAAACCATAAAATAAAATGTTATGAACCCTTGACAAGATCATAAATGGTTATCCCTACCACATCCATTTCATGAGACTGTGATGGCATGCAATCATATGAATGATTCTATAGATAAGTGGAAATTCATGTATGTATTTAATATTAATATCATTTTCTAAGGAGCAATTTTTAGTTTTCTTTCATATTAATTCATGGTCCTTTTCATGATAATGTTTCTTAAAAATCTAACTCAACCATGTATTGGAAATAGTTTATGCTGTTTCTAGGATTCTTTTATTGGTCCCTCTTTGTTGTGTTCTTAGGGTGGTTCTTTATGGCGTACTCTCATAGACACAAAATTGAATTTCCTTTGTTTTAGTAGGAATAATGTCTTATTTGAAATTATAGAATTTCACCACAGAAAATGGAGGTGTTGGAGAATTAATTTGCCTTAGTACCATGATAATCTACCTAGCAGACATAATCATTTTCCTTGTGCTTATGTTCTATGGTCTAACTTAGGTTGTACTAATCAATATTGGTCAAATAGGTGGTTCTGGATTATTAAATGATAGTTGAGGAACTCTAGTTTGAACATCATGACATTTCTAACTGTACATTGATTGTAAACCACTTCCATATTTGACTAGGGGCGCTAGTGTGTGTGAATGTGGCTTTTTGTGGTATCCTTGGAATTTATTTGCGTCCTAGAGATTCCCCCACTCACCCATGCACTCTCCCATGATTTTATTCCATCTTAAATGACCCAAGAATGCTTCTTACCTTCTCACACATGGATTCATGACTGTCTGGTTAGTTTAGGGAGCCTATTGGTCAACCTAGGGGGGTTTAGGGATCAAATCCTATTCTGGCACTTTTATGAATTCACATGGCCTCAAATGGATCATGAATCTTCTCTGATGTACTATAAATATGTATCATACACATATACAAGGTGTGATGTAATATAATGTTTAGATATTAGCACCATTCACATTTGGTATTCCATCTATTTTAGTCTCTTTGTTGTTCGCTTTGATATTATGTAAAACACATTGATTGTGAACATTTATCTAGCTCCTAGATCTCACTGAGAAGAAATTATCACATGATATTAGAGCTAGTTGGAGATGAAAAAAAAATCTAGTGAGGTTTGAGTTGTTGTTTAGGGCGTATTTCCAGTTTATCTGAGTGTTTTTCATTCCACATTCCTACAACAACTTCATGGATTCACAAGCACTTCCTCTCCTTTCTCCATTCAAATATTATGAATGGAAGCTGAAGATGTGTGCATATATCAAGAGGAAATTTATCTATGATGTGTTCATTGGTGCTATTAGAGAGCCAAAGTCCTTTCAAGAGAAGTTTTATTGGCTTAATGACAATGATAGAGCATATGGAACTATGTGTCTCGCTATACCTCCTACCATGCATTGTCTCCTTGATTATCTTGAGTACCGATTCATGCTTTGGAGAAATATATATTAAGATCTTAGCATGTAGAAAGAACATGTGAGATATATTTAGAGAAAGAAAATGAGCACCTATTTATGTGTTCTTCCTCCTATGATCTCAACCTCATGCATTTCTCAAGAATTTATTCCAAATAAAGAAGAAGAAGTAGCAAGAGATCCAACAAATGATCCAACTCAATTTTCTTCCTCTCTGGCTTCCTCTCTTTACCAAGAAGCTATTTTTCATGAAGATAGCATATGAGTTTACGCCATCACTACTGTTGAAGATTTATCTATCCATTCTATGTCCTTTTCCTCCATGTCTTTTGTTACGAATGGTTAATATGTATTCCTAGTTGATGTTCATAGCGAGATTTCTCTAGAAGATGTGTTTTCTTCACATGAGAGTATTGGTTCAAAATATGGATAAGTTTGGAATTTAAGTGAAGATCTCTCATTGCTTCACACGTGTTTACTTCCTATGTATTCCTCAACCATGAGTAGTAGAGTTCCTTCAAGTTCATCTAAAGATGGAGAAGCCTTTGCCATCACAATGGAACACCTTCTTGGAGCTAATTACACCCTTATTTCAAAGTTGATGCTTCAAGATCCTTATGAATCACTTGGGGTCACCTATTCTTAAGCACTTAAAGTCCTTTTTGGGCATGGAATCCTGTTTGGTTTGAGGTTCAAGTCTGAAGAGCACCATTCGGTCACCTATCAGTGAACTTCAGTTTTTCTACATGGTCTAAGGATTCATCATGCAACTGTTCCTAAGTTGGTTGAGCACATTCCACTTCTTTCCAAGAAGAAGATTCCTCTAGACATACCAATTTAGTTTCAAGTGTACAGATATTTTTGTTTCTATGTCATATCCATGCTTGAGGGGAGGTTTTGTCGCATGAAGTTTTCCTCCTTCCCTTGGTTACATGGATCAATCAAATTTTGTTGTAAAAGGTGACTTGTGCCTTATTTTCCAAGGCCTTATTAAATCATGTGGTGTACTAAGTTAGGATTAAGGGGGGGGGTTTGGAGAAATAATCTACATTAGTACCATGATCATCTAACTAGCATACATAATCATTTTCCTTCTGATTATGTTCTATGGTATAACTTAGGTTATGCTGATCAATACTGGTCAAATAGGTGGATCTGGATCATTAAATGATAGTTGAGGCAGTCTAGTTTGAACATCCCCACATTTCATACTGTGCATTAATTGTAAACCACTTCCATCTTTGAATAGGGGTGCTAGTGTGTGTGAATGTGGCTTTTTATGGTCTTCTTGGCATTTATTTTCCTCCTCAATATTCCTCCACTCACCCATGCGCTATCCCATGATTTCCTTCCCTCTTTAATGACTAAGACATTATTCTCATCTATTCACACATGGATCCGTGACTGTTTGGCTAGTTTAGGGATCCTATTGGTCAACCTAGGGGGGTTTAGGGGCCAAATACTATTCTGACACTTGTATGCATTCACATCGCCTCCAAAGTCTCATGAATATTCTCCAATGTACTATAAATATGTATCATACACATCTACAAGGTGTGTTGTAATATAATGGTTATAATATATTAGCACCATTCACATGTGTTATTCCAGCTATTTCAGTCTCTTTGTTGTTTTGTTGCATATTTTGTGAAACACTTTGATTGTGAACATTTATCTAGCTCCTAGATCTCACTGAGAATCATTTATCACAAGAGGTTCTAATATTATGGCACAGAGGTTCACTATTGTGTCACCATTACCAATTTCAACTGTTTTAAGTTGTAGAAAAATGTGAAAGAAAATAATGATTAGAGAACAAACTAAAATATTATTGTGCTATGGAAACTACATCATTGCTAATGGAATTAAAAGAATTATAACAAGAAGACACCACTGTCATGATTGTCTCTCAAAAGAAGTATGTTGAGCTATAATCCCAACATGGCTCTTCAAAATAAAAGTTTTCTTGGAACATCACACACCTTTGGTTTCCAAATGAGGTTCTATTTCCTCTTATTCCCTCATTATCAATGGAAATTGTAATGCCCCATATTTTGACATTTGGTATTTAAAATCTAATATGAATTAACTCAACATTTTAATTTCTTATTATCTATTTTGACTCAGTTACATTTGTTAAGACTATTATTTTATGAACATATGGACTCCCTAAATATGTGGATAATAAATGGGACATATCGTTTTGTTTTACCAATGTTAATGAATATGTTATGTCATTTAAACATGAAATTGAATATGGGATATTGATACGTGAATGCCAGTTGAGCTGTACTCTGAGAGAGAAAAAGTACAATATATGTTTCAAAGATACTTACATGATTATATTAAATGTTGTTTTTAGTGACATGGATTACAATATATGTTTATGCATGATTTTTATGTGAGTGGTAAACTACCCCACATGTTGATTGGCTATGAGATAGCCAGATCTTATAGTACCAAGGGGCATGATATCTCTTGCACATCAGGAGGATTATGATGTTATATAAATTTTTATGTTGTTTAGTATATCAATATCTCTAGGACTTATGGGTGAGGGTGACTTTGGACAAGAACTATGAATTTCTCAAAGTGGTTCTTTAATTAAGACACCCCTTAAAACAATGATGGAAGAGTACAATTTATGTATGGTGTTGAACCTAGTACTATTGGGGGGTGGAGGAATTCTCATCATTTATCCCCTAAAACCCAGAGTTGTGGGAGGGTTGTGTTAAAGATCCCCTAGGCGTGTGATGGCAATTAGTGGGAGCCTAATGGGGAACCTTGTTATAATTGTAGGACTCAACACTTCCTCTTATGGGTTCTATATATAGTTAGGTTGATGTAGTTGATGCCACAATATATTCCAGCAAAGGATAGGATGGTGAGGTCAGGAGATGGAAGTAGTGGTGATTAGGTGATTTGAGTATTGATGGGGATGGATGGGACCAATCATGGATAGGATGGTGTTCTTCATTGATAAAAAAAATTATGGTTACATTCTTGATGCTTCATTATGTTTATGTAATTCAATCCTATTATTTTTGTATCAATGATTATGAATGTGAAATGATGCATTGATTACGTTGGCCTTTTGTATGTTGATTGCAAGAGTTTAATAATGATCCATTAAGGAGTTAAAAGTGATTATTAGTACCCACACTTAATGTGTGTGTGCACTGGCCACATTTATGTCAATTCCCAAGTACATAAATATGATTGGTTAATTAATTGATAAGTTAGCATGGCTATACTTATTTTTAGTAACTTGGTTGACGAGTTATTGTAGTGTTTCTTATGTATTCAAAGTATAAATAAGTGTTGATATATATATATATATATATATATATATATATATATGAAAGTATGAGTTTGTTGGCTTGTTCATTATAGTTTAGATTTAAATAAGCTAATTAGATTATTGAATGATATACATAATTATATACATATGATATGACATATATTGTAATATATTATAGTATATGGAAATATCTTATTTTACTTATGTATGAGAGGATCATCTAAATAAATGGAAAGATAGGGTAGCATGAAATTTCAAAAGGAAATGTCATAGCTGCATCTAAGATAGCATGAAAAACGAGACTCTGCAACCATGCTAATTAATGTTTTATTTATTGAAATCATTTTGTTATTTCTTTGAGAAAATTATCTTATTAGGTGTGAATATTATTATATTAGAATAGACTGATGGATAAGGAGGAGGAAGAATACTTTTGGGTTATAAATAGGAGACTTGAGGTTTGAAGAAGGGAGTTCTTTTCTTGAAGATATTTTGTGAAAGTTTTCGAAAGGATTAAGAAATTTGGGATATTTGGGGATGAGAAGTTTGAAGAGTTGGAAGAGTTTGAAAACTTTTGGAACAATTGATACATGTCTTACTTGTAACACCCCGGTTTTGACCCTGTTGCATTAGATGTACATGATGTATATATTAATTATCAGGGTGCGGAGATAAAGGCCAAGGCCCCACCATTGATCGGTTATGTTATGTTTTGGATTTAAATTTGTCACCGATGGTATATCGGGGCATGCGGCATACATTATGTTGGTCATCATGTAAATATGCATCATAATTAATTAAATGAACCCGACCAGCTATGATTACGGCAACTAAAATGAGTAAGGGGCATGATTTTCACAAGGATAAGGGTGTGGGGGAAATTAGTCAAACCTTGGCAAATGAGAGAAAAATACCCATATGTCTTCCTCCTTTGTTTTATTCCAACCACTTTCATTAAGAAAGGCTGCTGGTGGTTGAGGCAGTTATGAGCTTTGGGAGTGGGGTGGCAGGACTGTCAGTCCTCACCCACACGCACACTCTACCCATGATTTTGCTGTTCATCCCCTCACGCAGACATTTTCTTCCTCTCCACGAATTGGAAAACACCCAGGGCACTGCAATTTCACGTCCTCCCGTTAGCTGTTCACCCTCACGCACTTCCAATCTTGGGGGGGGGGTTCTCACCATGTTGGGGTTCATCATTCACACAGGGATTTTCCACTCTCCCCACAATTGAGCATAAATGCTCATGCACTTGCAATTCATGTCCCGTCCATTGCTGTGCATTCTCACGCAGAGGGATTCTTTCCGTTTTTCGTCTTCACGCATAGGATTTTGCTGAATTTACCCATGCAGTGGTTTTCTTCTGTGGATTTGGGAATAGTGTGGCCATATCTACTCCCTACTGGATGATTGTGGGTTTTGCATTGTTGCTCATGCTCACCCACAGGATGGGAGACTGTAATTTCTTCCCCAGCGTGGTCTGTATATGTTTTCTTGGTGATCTCATTGCCAAGGATGGGCTGTGTTTTCCCACATTGTGGATGTGGTCATTGTGGTCTTCCTTACATGTTGGGAACTATTGTAAACTCACCTAAGAGTCATTTTGGCCATGATAGGGCCAAGAATGACTCAGAATTCATTTTCCCTGTTTAAGCTGTGACAACTGACTTAATTGCTTGTGTGCAATGGTTGGTCCTTGGACAGTGTAAGGAGAAGGGATGGGGGCTTGGGTTGCTTGATAAACCTAGTGGCTGAAAACCACACAGACAGATCTAGAGGGCTGGCCTTCTTCTCCATCACCCCTGAATAGCACTAGAAGGGAATGCAGGGCCTGAGGGACTGTGTAGTAGAGAAGGGACTGATTCCTTGTGTTGGGTGTGTTTGGTTGTCTTAGAGGTCATGCTAGTTCTGGTGTAGGTGTTCTTGGCTTTGTAATGAGCTCACCAGCTTAGCATTTAGCCTTTCCCACTCCTTGATGGCCTGATAAACCCAACTGTGTTGGCTTGGCTATGTTTTGTATATCCTTGGCTATGTGTAAGCCTGCTAGTTCCCTTTTTCCTTGGAGAATCATGCCCAACTCGGGGGTGGCAGCGCTGCTGAGAGATTAAGGAGCACAATAGCCTATGGTTGGGTGGAACGTTGCAACGACGTAGCTGGTTGCGGATCGCGTTCCTCATAAGATAAGTGATTTTGTCCATTTTACTTCTGCAACTGTAAATTCTGTTAATGAAAATGATGAACATGTTAAATGAATGCTTGCTTAAATGTATGATGTTTCCATTGTGCCTAATATATGTTTGCATCTGTGCATGATAAATGTTCATGTGTGTATTTTTAAGCATTTTGTTTTAGCAATTTTTTGAATGCACATGTTCATGGGGCTCTTAGCACGGGTGATTGAAGCTTGTAGTCGCATCCTCGTCTCCAGTCGGAGGCATGGGGACATGACATTACTCATGCATTATTTTTCTGTTCTCTGGGGTCTTGTGCAGAGAGGTCCAAGAGGCTAGGTGGATGGGTCTTGGGGATAGGGATTCAGCTAGACCCCTATTTGGATGGGTGGTAAGCCCATGATCCCTCTTTGGAAAGGAAGATGGAAGAAACTTGAGGAGAAGATGAAAGCTTGCTTAAATTTGGACTTCTCCACCATTTTTTAACAGAGCTATTTATCTTTTTGTTTTAAATTACTTAGAAAATCATTGTATGTTGTTTTAAAATGTTGATATGTTATTAATACTATTGTGGCTACACGATTTCATGAGATTCATGTTATTTTGAATGGAAAATGTGATATTAATAATTCTTAAGTAGTTTATAAAAAGGTAATCACCCCTAAGGGGTGTTACAATAATAGGGGATTTTTCTTCATGATTTCTCTTAGGGGGTATGGATTCTCTGAGCACTCCTTCTCATGTTGTGAAGGTTCCATTACAAACAACTATACTAGAGATCCAATGAAAAGAGTACATGGAAGGAAAATGTAAAGTAATGGAATTCCAAATTAATTAACTATTGATGCCCGTCTTATGCAAAAATAATATCTCTATATATTTATATAAATATGTCGATATGTGTTTCTTTATGGAAACGGATCTCCATTTTCATTTATACCTATCAATCAAAATCTAGCATGTATTTTTTCATACCACCAGTCGTACACTACCTTGTATATAATTGTAGTTGGAGCATAATAATGTCAAGAAAATACTTCTCATGTGTCTCATACTATTATTCATCACCCATCTTTTGTTCTTCCACCATATCTATATCCCATCCAAGTTTCATATTTTCATTCTCAAGCCAACCTAGGACCCCATTCCAAGAACACAATGTATGATTAGTGTTGTCATTTTTTTAAGTGTCTAAATGGATTCAATGAATAGTTCGAATTGTTGCATAATTGAAATGGAAATTACAATCTTTGTTCAGAGGAATCAGAAACAAGACTATAGATAAGTACTTGAAACAAACAACACGCGGTCATTTATACAAAATCATCACTGAGGATGCCATGTGAAATAATGAGGAAAAGTAGATCCTTTACAAGACGAATCATATGATATGGGATATAGGGCCATGCATGATTTACAAAGGTGGATCATAGCCACTTGAGTACAATGATAGATCTTCAATTTCTATAAAACCATCACCATAAATGGCATAATATTACATATCTTAGGTTATATAGGTTGTAAACCCAATGTATTCATTCAAATCCATAGTAACCAGTATGAATCCTACCATGTGAATATATTGATAGAATTCAAACATGGAAGATAGCATTATAATATCAGTTAAAAGGTTATACTGACAACTGTTGTGGAGGAGTACACCAAGTTGTGAAGTGGATCTTGAGGTAATTAACATGAAACTCTAGGTATTCTTTTGCACTAGGTGCAAATCAGACGCCATATGTGAAGAGGAATGAAACAAGTCCTTCAACAGGTCATCAGAGTAACTGGTAGACTAGTTAAGGGAAGGTGGTGATAAAGTAATCTCATATATGAAAATGATAGGGATCAAGGTGAACAACCAGAGATGAATGATCCTTGAATAGTGAGTAGAACACAGAGATGAACCAAGGAATATTTAAAATTCAAGGGAAAAAACCAGACCAATATGCAATGTAGGAGACAATATCAAATTCCCCATGTATTTAGGAGAAGTAAAGAGGGGCAGAGTAGTGACGCAAAGTATTGAGATGAACGGGGAAGTGGTAAACTGAAACATGAGTGACAGGAGACTTAAAATAGTGATTTTTCATTGGAATTTCTTCCAGAGTACTTACAAAATTTTTGTTTCCTTTATTCCTTTCTTGTTAATTTTTAACGATTCCAAGAAAGTAAACTCGATTCTTTATTCATTTTTTAGCAAGCTTGAAGAAAAGAGATAATATTGCTTGATATAGCATTGATTTGTGGATTTTACTAGGCCGAATTAGTGAATGATCATTAATGTTCTCATGGTTTTGAGATTCCAAAAACTACAGATAATACTCTAGGGGGGTGATTTTTCCTAAAATTCATCTCTTGAGTCCGAAAAAGTATAAAACAATTTGAAGGAGAACTCGCTTAGCTTCTGAAGAACTAAGGTATACCTTTTTTGTACTTAGTCGACAAGGTATGAAAAAGGGGTAAACTATCATTAAACCAACGCCCATTCAAAAGAAAGCATATAGCCTTAGTTTAATGATTGTGAAGGAAGGAAAGATCATTCAGAATGTTCAATTTATTTATGAGAATGGGACAAACAAAAGTAAACTCGATGTTTTGTGTTGAAGTTTAACGAGCATAACAATGACATAAAGAATTCTTAGAATATTTTTCATATTTTAATATACACATGAAAGAAAAAGCTATCTCAAATGGGTTCCTTTTCCATAAATTTAGTCCTCCTGAGCCAAAAAAGAGATAAACCTATACCCGAAGATACTCTTCTAGCCACAATGGACTAGAGTATTCCTTTTCTTAAGTAATCCATAAGGTCCAGAAAAGGGTTAAACTTATACCGATATGGATGATCCTTCATTTTCTTTAACGATTCTAAAAGAACAAGAAACTCAGATATCTAGTCAGTTTTAAGGAGTTAGACTAGGGATTGAAGATAACTCCATATGATGGGATCCTTATGACAAAGGGTAGTCTGCAAGATAGAGAGTATGATGCTCATTTTTGCATCAAAACAACTATGAAATATCCCATCCCCTAGAAACATGCAACATGAGCACCAATATTGACAAGCAGTGTTCTAGCTAGGGTTTCCCATGTTTGGGAGGCTCTAATCCATGAAAGAACAACAATGTTTGAAAAATAATGGAAGGATATCCTAAGGTTCGCAAAGAGATAAGGTATTGATGAAGAATGCAAAGGGGACCAAATACTATGCTATATGTTGAGATACTATACTCCAATTTCATTCATCGGCTGCAACACTAGGTAAAAACAACCAACATTAGTCAAAATAATGAAAAATTGACCAAAACTATGTCAAAGTGGGTAAAATTTTTGAAATTTTACTCTAATAGTGCATTTGGTTTGGTAAAAAACAACTCATTTGGTTTTTTACCTTATATAGTGCAAGTTTTATCCTTCAAATTCAAACACTTCATACGATCAAACCGGTGGATGGAATCACGAACCGTAAGTTGTAGGTAGACCATCTCTTCCTTAGCTTTCATTTCATACATGATTAAGTTCATTTTTTTGCGCAAATTTGGGCCTTTTGGAGAGGTTGTAAGGGAACCACACGGGAACTATGGGTATCCCATTGCAGAATTGTGAATACGAGAAGTATTCACGGGTATGCAATAAGGAACCCATGAATGGCATGCGCTGTTATAACTATACAATCATGTTTTATGTAGATGCAGTATGTTTTGCCTCTCTAATGGCCAAAATATTATGTTTTGTAGGCAAAATTGTATTCGAATGGAGGGAAAGAGAGCATGAGGATATGGATAAGGATGCACTAGGGGATCCATGGACATTAAATTCCCTCCAAATATTCGTTTTGCTAAAATTATTTTGCACTGCAAACATGAGTGCTCAATTTCGATTGTTGGAGTCTTAGGTACAACTATGGAATCCTAAGCAGGATGTGTTGAATATCCAGGTTGAAACACTTGAAATAACTGTTGAATACATCTATTTTATTACTGTATTATCTCATAAAAAGGAACCATTGAGTTTCAGTGGTAGTGGATGTGGAGTTGACCTACTCAGTGTTCAGGACTACATGAACACATATTTCTTTCCACGTGCATAGATGTTAGGAACACAATTTCCTATTTCCCAGATATCGAGTTTCCCACTGAAATTTATTGTGAGCACTATCACCCGCATGGAGGGTACATCTGCATTACACTTAGCCACGGAAAACCATATGCATTTAGAAATCAAAGGTATAAAGAGTGTGGTTTTTAACTGGTGCACCAAGCTAGTCATAAACATGAAGAAGTAGTTATCAGATTGCAATTTGGGAAAGAAGAAATTTTTTGGATATGCTAGCATACTAGCAGTGTTTTCTTTGAGTGGGTTCCTTCTTCGATCCCCAAGGTGAGACATCCACCAACTCTTCCATGTGATCCTAGAATCACATGATGGGGGGATGTGTTCCTTCGTCAGGGTGGTAGTGAGACCTATGGAGGTATGTTGATGACTTCTATGCATGTTTAGTAGGAAATTTCCTTCCTTCGAGAAGTTCCCCTAGGTAGGTCTATATTTTTATGGTGATCCAGAGATGATTCTTCCTCCAGGAGGTGCATGGGGAGAGATGGGTGAGTTTTGATTTTCATGTTTTTAATTTTTTATGAATTTTTTTATTGTAACTATATATACCTCTGTATATTATACAAGTATAAGTCATATTGTATGATCTATATATTAGGTGTGTTCGGACATATGGCCACTCTAGGACCTATAGGAGACCAATAGATGGAGATGATAGTGAAGCCATTATTTTAGTTGTGGAGGGAAAAATAGCTCAACTTACCCATGATGTTCCTACACCGAGGATGGAGAGGATCCCCATTTCTATGTAGGAGCATATAGTGGGGGTACCTCCTTCCTAGCTATGCCTCTTGCAGACTGTATCTAGGGTTACTTTATGTTACTCAAAGGATTTGGTGGAGGAAGATGAGGTTGCAAAGTCTCTATAGTTTCTATAATCATGAGGGATTTTGATCCTATTCGGTTTTTTGATGTACTTATTACTAGATCTTCGGACCAAGACTCGATGTATATGGACATATTTTACCTATATATATAACATATTATTTACATGTGTTTCTATGTATCATTTCTATGTTTCTTTCATAATGTATGTGAAAAAATACAATCTAAGATGTAATTAGCATATATGTCAGTAGTTGTGTTTTGGTTCCTTAAAATGTGATTGTATGCAATATGTTAAAAGTGTCTTTCAAGTAATCTTATTTGTAAAAAATGACGTAATAGAGAATGATGTCTCACTTGAAAAAATCCATTAAGCTAAGAGATCACAACTGGGAGTCAATTCTAACCTCCATATAGGTAATACCATGCACAATATCATCTCTTAATTGGAAAATAACAACACTATATTCAGACACATTGTTAGTTGTTGAACCTAAACAAGTGCCTCCTGAGGAAATGAGATGTCTTGTGAGTCCATAAATGACGCAAGCGACTAAAAACATATTACAAGTGTGACTAATTTCACCATTAGTGAATCCTATGAACCATTCCACACAAATCTGAAACAAAACCATATCTAGATAAGAAATACTAATCAAGTGATAACTATTTACAAATTTATACAACTATATTACAAGAAAAAACATAAACACTAAGCATAGTACTTTTCAAGTAGATCCAGTTTCAAGGATTAGGTGGCTTGTTGTTGTCATAATCAATCAACTCATAAGCACCCTTCTTTAATACATTAGAAATAATGTATGGGACTAACAACATCGATTTGAATTTTTTTCCCCCATGGGTTATTTATCCTAGTCATAAAGCAAGACAATTTCTCCTTCAGAAAAAAAAAACCTACGTTTGACAATTTTGTCATATTGGTTTTTGACCCATGCTTTGTGTACTTCATTTGCTGTGAATGCATCTCTTCGTCGTTCATATAAATGTTCTATATGCAGCATCCATTCTTCTATGTCTGAACTGTCAAGTAGCACATGTATTTCAAAATTGAGAGACAGTATCTCACATTCAACCGAGATAACTACCTCCACTCCATGATTGAGTTGGAAAGGGGATAACCCTGTGGAATTCTTGAATGTTGTTCGATACATCGAAAGTGTGGGATAAAACATAATATGACAATTTGACCTACTTTCATTAATAATTTGCTTTAGAATCGTCTTTAATGTTTTTTTAACAGCTTTTACCTGTCCATTCACCTACGATTAAAAGGAAGATGAGTGGTATTTTCTAAACCCTAGCAAAGTAGTCATCTCAGTCATCATTTTGTTTTTAAAGTGACTGCCATTATCCATGACAATCTGCTTTCGGATACCAAATCTAGAAATAGATTGGCTGAACACAAAATATGTTGTCACCTCACCATCGTATTTGAAGGTAGGCATTTCCTCTTCCCACTTAGTAAAGTATTCTACTGTCACAATGATGTATTTATGCCCCCCAGTAGATACTAGGTTGCAGTTCATGAAATATTTCCCCCACTTACTGAAGGGTCCTACCATGATCATGGGATTTAAAGGAGTGGGATGTGTTCGCATATTCCTAGTGTAAATATGACATGGATGACAATGTTTCAAAACCTCCACACAAATTTTAAAGATGGTAGACCAAAAATAACCAACACACAAAAAAAAACTGGGTTGTTGATAACCAAGATAAATGGCCCCCACACGCTCCATTGTTAGAATCATTTAGGATAAAATATTCCTCCTCATGAGTGAGACAATGACCTAGATTAGAATCTACCCCCCTTCTGTATAAGGTGTCTACGATAATGAGGTAGTTTTAACATTTAGTCATAATTTTTGTCGCTCCTCTCATGAGAATGTAACTGAACATTTCAAATTCTGGAGATATACCAAAATATCTTTGTAACAAGGATCATCAGTTGAAATTAGGAAGATATGTTTGTTAGGGAAAAAATTCATATTTCGTCATTATATTTTCATCACTAGGAAACTCAGAGCTCAGTTCTGCAAATACTAAATACTTTTTTGATTTAGCCTACTGGAAATCAAAATCAAACTCCTAGATTATGACAATCCATTTGTTAAACATTCCTCCGATAATCCGTTGGGATATAACATATTGAAATGGATATACATATGTTACCACGATAGTTGTCTTGAGTAATGTATAGTGATGCAACCCTTAAATGGCATACACTACTACCAAGGCCAACTTCTTAACATGCAAATATCTTAGTTTAGGTCTAGCCAAATGCTTATTGAGATAATAGATGAAATGATCCTAGATCTTGTCATCTTCCTTAACCAACACTACACCAACTATAGAGTGTGATGCGATAGGATACAAAATAAAATCCGTTATGTAATCTAGTGGACATAACAACGGGGCTAATAGTAACTCTTTCTTTAATTCCTCTAAAGATTCTTGAGAGACTCCATATGATATAAATGGGGTGTCCTTCTTAATAAAGTGCATGAAACCCTTCGTGATCTTGGCATAATTCAGTATGAACCATCTAAGAAAGTTAGACTTACCTTTTAGACTTTGAAGTTGTCAGATATTTCGAGGAGGAGGGATATTGATAATCGCCTCTACTTTTAATGGATTGACCATAATACCTTTATTGGAGACTATGAAACCTAAAAGTTGTGCTTAATTGATAAAAATTACATACTTATGGGGGTTTAATAAAAAATTATAAAGTTGACATCTTTCAAACACTTAACGCAGATGTTTTAGATGATCTTTCCTTTTCCCAGAATGAGTCGAAAGGTCATCCAAGTAAGGTTCGACAATATTATTTATATCGTGAAAATAAAAAATCATAGCCCTGACATTCTTTAATCCCGAAGACATATTATTATACACAAAAGTACCCCAGGGGAAGATGAAGGAAGTCTAATGTTGGTCCTCCGGTTTAATTTGGATTTGATTATATCCCGAGAAACCATCCATAAAAGAAAACATTTTTCTACCAACACATGCATCAATTGGTGTGGGGTAGTTATATTTATGAAATGCCTTGTTTATGTCCCTGGAATCAGTGTAGACACATATATTTCCTTGCTTCTTCTCAACTGAAAGTGGGTTTGATACCCATTTTGTTAAAGCGATGGGGTATATGAAACCATCTTTTAATACTTTTTCTACTTCAGCCTTGACAGATGTCGCTTTCCATGGATTCAATGGGAGTAGATTTTATCAAACAAGTCTGACTTTAGCGTATGTTCATATTTCATTCTCTACTCTAGATGGGTTGATTCATGGCATCTCCTTGTAAGACTAGGAAAATACATCGTGAAATTCCTTAAACAAGGCCGTATAAGTGGCAATTTCTTTAGGTGCAGAAGTTGCTCTGATGTAGAAATTTTCCATGACATCCAGTTTAGTGGAGAAGTTCATGGGTATAGTTTTGTATATGTTGTCCATACTTCCTTCAAAAAAAATCCTTCCATGGGAAAAGTATTTAGGGGATGATCAACACCTTCACTCAATCTCACATGGAACTTGGAAATTTCAATTCTGCTCAACTGTTGTAGGAAATAGGACTTGTTATGTAAGTATTCACATACTTTATTAGGTCCTATCATTTCCTCTAGCATGTATTCATTACAAGGTAAAACCATGTCTAAGAAATCATGTGAATAGGTTGATTTCATTGTCCATGCAGGTACATAGGCTTCCTCTAGCTCGTCTAAAATAGAAGGATTCATGAGGGAATCAACAGTAGCATCAACTTAATATTTTTTAGCTATTTATGTTGCTAACAAGGGAACCTCAAGATCAAATTGTGAAGGAACAACCCATGGATCAGTCCTATCTACAAATGTACACACAGGTTTCCCTACACTAATCATTCCTAAAAATCTGATAGGAGCAGGAAGATTAAAAGTGGTAATCAATGATGTATACATCCCAACTACTAAGATTTCATTTTTCACTAGCAATTGATTGATCAAAGTATCATTATACTTTGAGGTGTCTATACGAATCTTCTGTGTATAAGACAATTTGTCAGTAGTCACTATCTTCCCTTCATGGGGGAAGGCAAGAACATGAAGGACATAAGATGAAATAACACACATGACATATTTCCAACTTGTACCCAATAGTAAATTGTAGTCCAAAGGGGCATCAACAACCTCTACTTCTACTGAAACTATTTTTCCTATCAATTATATATCAAAAGAATGCATTATACCGTGAGGACAAAAAGACATTCCATAGAAAGTAGTCAGTAAGGTATTTGACGGGACCAACTAAGGGGAGCCCAAATATTTCAAACACGAAACAACCATCACGTATGTAGATGCATATTCATGTATAATAGTTTATCCAATGGTATTACAACCCTAAAATTCTTCGATTGATAAGTTAAGCGAGGCTTGACATCAAGCAAGTCAAACTTAGTTGTAAGTTCGAAGAACCGGTACTACCAATGGAATCCAGAACTGCATTGCATTAAGAAGGAAATGTTTGGAACACTTCCAAAGAGGAAATAGCATAAGGAGTTTGGGATAAATCTTCCACATCCGAAGAGTTTGGAGTGACCCTTACATTAGGATGATGGTATGTCTTCTTGAAGACACATTTCGGTATATTTTTCTTAGGTTCAACTATTTTTTCAATCAAAAGAGGGGATGATGCCTCGACAGGTTTCTTTCCTTTCTGTAAAGACTTGGATTCGTATTTTTTGGCTCAGGTTTGCAACAAATTTTGGGATATAACCATGTTAATGTAATATTGATCGATAGGGAAAGTATTCTGGGGTCCCCTGACATTCTTCGTATCACTCAAAGTTGGATTTTTTCCTTGTGGAAAAGGATACTTAAGGATAGAAGTTTGTTGCTTCAACAACTTCTAAGATTTTCCCATTAAAGGGCATTGATATGTCAAGTGGTTCTCCTAAAAAAATTTGCATGGGAACTTTACCTTTTCCTTTTATTTCTTTCCCCCTAGAGCATTGTTCATTGGATTTTGTTTATTTTGGTTTCCCTCTCATTTCTTGCTTTTTTTCTTCCCTCCGGACTGCTGAGTGCCCTTTAGGATATATTTCACATTAAAAACTTATGCATTTTGAGTGGAGGGTGTTGCAGACTTGGTTGCTTCCACTGCAGACTTCTTTCCTGATAGCTCATGTATTTGTTTTGTCAGTGATTCCATAGTGGGTGACTGGACTAAACTAACGATTCCATCAACATGTGGTCAAGGATTTGGTTTTTCAAAGTATGAGTTAGACCTTGGTGCATCAAGTATGATCTTGTAGAGAATCCTAGATTGAGTGTAGAGCAGGTCAGGTTGTTGGTCTATGAGAATGGATTCCTCTTAGGTTGTCAATCCAAAAGTTGAAACATCATTCAAAATATATGGTAGGAGTGATTTCAAAGCCATTCCAACAAAAAATATGTAGGGATATTAGCCTTAATCATCCTCTTTCTTCCTCTCTACTCGTGAATGTGATAAAGAATGTGTGTGACTTTATTTTGCCGAAAGTTCGATAAAATATTAGTACCGACATCACACCGGAACAAAAGTTGAAAGTGGTTGAGGAAAAAAATGGCTAAATTAAGAAAATTGTCATAAGCAAGATATGGAAGTTCGATATACAATTTGGCTGCTACAACTGTCATATTTCTTTGAAAAATAATTGATTGAATTGAATCATCTTTCAAAGAGTTTGAGGAGCACCATAGATGGAAGGTTGTGACATGGTCACCAGGGTCCTCTCCAGTTTTCCCTTCAAATTTTGGTATATCTGAAGGAAGTTTGATAGGGACGAGAACTAAAACAAAAAATTGTGATTAACGTCTCTTTTAGCTTCCTTTTTAGTGTCCACTATCACTTTTAGTGTATTTTTCATCATTTTTTGAAAAAAAAATGGACGATTTTCCACATGATGGCACTTTTAATGGTGTTATTTGTGCCTCTTTTTTAAAGTTGGTGCTATTTTGGATGCTAATTAGCATACCAATTAACATCCTAATTAGCGTCCCAATTATTGTCCCCATTATCATCCCAATTATCATCCCTTTTTAAAACTTGGCACTATTTTGGATGCTAATTAGCATCGCAAACAACATGCAAATTAGTATCCCAATTAGCATCCCCATTAGAATCCCAATTAGTGTTCCAATTAGCGTCTCAATTAGCATCCCAATTAGCATACCTTTTTAAAATTTGGCGCTATTTTGGATGCTAATTAGCATCCCAATTAGCGTCCCAATTAGAATCCCAATTAGCGTCCTAATTAGCGTCCCAATTAGCATCCCAATTATCATCCATTTTTAAAATTTGATGCTATTTTGGATGATAATTAGAATCCCAATTAACATCCGAATTAGTGTCCCAATTAGCATCTCAATTAGCGTCCTAATTAGAGTCCACAAAAGAATCCCAAATAACACCAAGAATAGCCTAAAAAAATGTCATGAATAGCATAGCACCATATATTACTCTAGGGTTAGCGACATGAATTGCACCATGAATTTCGACAAGAAAAACATTCAACATAGCACAAAGTATACAGCCAAGAATTGCACCTAGAAAAAATCCAACAGAGCTGCAGGTATAAATACAGGTATATCACTTGGAATAATGCCATAAATTTCTAAAGGAATCATGCTAGGAATTGCACTAGGTTTAGAGCTAGGAATTGTGTTTGGAAAACATCTGACATAACGTCAGATATATCAATGTCAATGTCAATGATCATGATTCATGTGATATTACTTTTGGATATTGATTTATTGGAGTGGCACCTAAATTATCGTAATCATGGCACTTTTGGATCTTGATTAATCCTAGTGAGGGGTAAATTACCTTAACGTCACCTAAATTTCTATAATGGCATTTGTTTTTCCCCAACAACATTTGATAGACCCTAATGGCATATGACTGGCCCTAACTTCATGATGATGATGCATTATTGTAATTATGATGGAGCATATGGATATGATTTGATAAGTATAAGACTATATCATCCCTTATTTTGAGGTAGTATGGATTCTTGCTCATTATTATCACACTTATATTGATGATGACATTGATGATGACTACAACAATTCCATTGATGTTGATTTATTGTATGATGTTGATGATGATGTGGGTTTGGATGTCAACAATGATTATGCATATGGTATCACTTTTAGATCCTAATTGATTCTAATGGAACCTAAATTTCTGTAACGACATATAAAAAAACCCTATTATCATCAAAATGACTATAACAACATATAAATGACCTTAAAAATTACATGACATGAATCCTAATGTTGATGAGTGGTTAATAACATTGATGGAATATGTGTGACCATAATGACAATGATGACGATGCTTTTTTTGATGATGTACTTAATGCTAACTATGATGATAATAATGAGGATCATGATCAAGATTATGTTGATGGACCATATGGCATTGATCATGATGATGATGAAAACGTCAATGTCCACTATGATGATACATGTCATAATACTTCTTGATACAACAAAACTTGAGATATTGGAGTTAATAACAAGTAATAAAGGTTGTGACTCTGTTGACCCTAAAAATGTTATTAGCCATTTTGTTTTAAATTGATTGATGTGTCCATTGGTTTTAGTAGTTCCCCCACCCCCCCTACACCCCATTGCAGAAAGGTAGTATAATACCACCTATCATGGTGCTACAAAAATGTCACCCTACAAGGTTGTTTTGGACAAGCCCCCCATCCATACCCTCTCTTTTACCAAAAACATCCAAGGCATAAGAAGTGGATATCAATCTTATTAGAAAATCTAAATTTATTTGTAATCTTCAGGACATTTTGGTCTTGGTTTAAAATGGAATGAAGAAACAAACATTTCAATAATTCCCATAATGTTACTTTGAAGAAGTGGATCAAATTGTTTTACATATTTGGCCTTATAAGGGGACATATCTCAACGAAAAAAGCAGTTACCTGCTCAAGTTTTATGGAATTGGTGAATTTTATTTTAAAGATTCAAAATAATTGGTTCAATTTTCGACGATTCTTTTGAGGATTGTCAAGTTTCTATTAAAATTTAAACGAGTTTTGGTTCTTATGTGAAATTCCCTTAAAAATGACATATTTGGGTATTATTTTTCATTTTTCCTACTACAAATCTAGGAGATAGACTTTGATATACTTTATAAGATAGATTTATTGTCGGTATGGCAAAGATCAGGTCGCGGGATGTAGGAGTGTCTTCGGTTGTAGAGGAAACCATAATGTCTACACATTTTGAGGATAAAAATCGTCGATGAATTCCAAAACAGTCCCATGCAGATAAGGTGGGTTGGGATAAGGTGGGGTGGGAGTGGGGACACATATGATTTTCTAGGTTTGCATGTTGGTTAAATATCCCATACATTGTCCATGAGTATTAGTGATAAGTTTTATGGCTCAATACCTTCAATTTCAACCTCTACCTATGGAATGATCCCCAAGGATCATACTTAGTTTTATAAACCTTGACATTTCAACCAAATCAAAATTGTACGAAACAATCTCTTATGAAGTACATGCATGATGATTTGGACCCTAACAGATATCCTATAAACCCCAACAATAAATTTTATGGCCTATTATGTACCCTATATTTCATCCTTAAACCATGTTCTAAGAGGGGACANTATATAATATAAAAAAACAAAAAAATGGAAACATAAAACAAAAATTCAAAACATTCAAAACACTTACATCACTTACCTCTTGTGCACTTCCAATCATGAACACTATCTTCCATCGAGGGCATGCATATACCCATTGCATAGGAACATGCGTTCAAAAATATGTTTGAAGATAGGGGATATTAACTCCCAATGGAGCATCGGAGATGGGATTCCTCATGTATGTTTATGTTTCTCTTATCTTACTAGGATTTTGAACTCGTGTAATCAACCTATTGCTAGTGCCAAATATAAGGTTAGTCGAGAACCACTTTCCACATGTCATTATTAATTGTAGTTCATAACACCTTTTCAAACTTGTTGTTTGGATTCCTCCTCATAAGTGGAGGATTATGAGTCAGTGACATGGATTATCTGGTATATCAAACCAGAGAAACCTTGAATCCTAATAAAATTTATGGAGATTATTAGTTTGTCTAACAGTTTTAGTCCAAGCATAATGACGTGCTTCTGGGCATTATTTCGCTTCAAATAATAGCCTCCAGTAGTGAGAGGTTTCACTTTTTTAATCTGGGAAGAGTTTAAGGAATCTAAGCAATGTTGATCTCCATTCGTGTAGTGGCTGTATCAAGTTACAAATATTGGAGATACCCTTTCCTAAATGCCTTATCATCAATCGCATCTATCAATAACATGACCATCGTCCATATCTCTGAAAATACATGAAACATTTTTATTGGATGCATCACAGAACATGCACTAATACAAAATGAGGAATTAGATACTACATGACTAAAAATTCTAGTCACCACAGGTTTTTCAAGTGATTTACTACTAAATATGAGGAATTTTGATTGACCCAACTATAAATGACTAGAATTAACGACTAATTTAGTCACCAGTTAACAAATCTGAGTAGAAAATAAGTGACGGAGTTAAAAATGACTCACATAAACAACCAATTTAGTCATGACATAAAAAATGACTAACTAGAAGATTATGAATTAGCCATTTATGTTAATCATTTTTTATTGTCACTCCAACAATGAAAAATTGCAATTTTGGCGATGGAGTGTTACAATTTACTAAATTTTGACACTAGAGATAGATTTTGTCTAGATCCATTTGCGGTGTTAAAATTTAGTAAATTGTAACATTGTATATGGATTGGTGTCACAAAGGGTATTTGATGAATTAATCCTAATTAACATAACCCATAAGTTAATTTGTGTACGATAAGTGCAAGAACATGTTAACCATATTTCTACATTCAATATCCCTGGCCATTTTATATACCTTATAAGATTAATAAAGTGGGATATAGACCACCCAAGTTAGGCCTAGTAATACAATATAATGCTTACTTTGGGGAGGATATGGATATGTTTGATAACATATCAATACCTTTCTATAGTGTTGATCAGAATCCTGGACCACTCTTTCCTATAGTGGTATCCTTAGTGCCAACTCGCTGGCCTCAGTTTCATTTACATTGGGCCTGTCCATCAAAGAAACAAGGTGGGGGACTTGAGACAGAGTCTCATCTTATGGAACAACATTTTATGAGTCCACTGCAATTGTGTAAAATAGTGAGTCTATCTAGGGGGTGATTTTTAATCCTATTCACAAATGCTCCCCTTAGGACTAGTAAGATACAAAGAATCTCGCCATCGCTTAGTGCTTGAGGGTGGGGAAAAATGAATTTACAATCTGTTACAAAATACCTCTCATGGGAGGAAAAATTTCGAAACGTCAATAGGAAAGTTACATAGCAGAAATATATACTTGGTGCAAGAATAATATATGAGAAGGAGAAAGATGCTCCTGGGAAACTTAGACCACTTCTGCTGAATTTGCGATTTTTGAAAAACATTAGTACTACAAGTATTTCACTTGTTTCTTTCCTTTACTAACTATGTTTCACAAAATTCATGTGCAGCTGAAGAATGGACGAAAATGACATCCATTATAGCTTTAAACCTCATTCAACTGTTTGTGGTTTAGCACATTTTTATGGGCTTATTTTTATGTTCATCCATTTTTTCATATGCATGGATTTTTTTTGACATTAACACTCCTCTTTCAATAGTCAACATGTACAACAATTACAAAACCTAAATACTTTATAAAGCATTATCTACACAAAAAAACTTTAAAAATTAAAATTTGTTTGGAATACAAATTCTTATATTGACATTATAAAATCCTCCCTCAATTTGAAACAAACATTATTCACAATTGTCCACAGAGTTTTCGGAACAAGATAGTTGCGTGGCATCACAAGTGTTGCGCAAGCTCAGAAGACACTGAACAAGTGAAAGATGGTGCGCAAGGTGAAAAATAGACTATTTTATGTCACATTTTGTAGTTTGGACCATATTTAGCTGATATTGGTCATTATTTTGTAGATTTAGTTAATAATTGGTTAAGAGTTAGTTAGAAGTGGACCTTGAATGTAAAGGCACATGATTATAAATAGAACTAGAATTGCAAGCGTTAAGAAGGTTGGAACAGTAGTAGAGATTTCAAAGAGACATTTGAAGGGAAAAAGACTATAGCCTGAATTGTGAACTGTTTCAAATTTGTGAATCGTTGCACATAAGTAATACGATAAGATGGGAGTTGATCTGAATTGTTGTCTCTTTTATCTTTTTATGTCTTACTATTTCTGCAATGTAATGGTGAATGTAAATTTAATGTGCAACATGGATCTATTATGCAATGTTTCCTGCTTTTAAATGATGTTATCTGTCTGGATCTATTTTTGCAACTGTATGATCATCTCAATTATGAATGAATGATGGGACCTATTGGTATCAATGATGATTAGCCATGTTGATGATTGAGTAACTAGTCAGATATGTTAAATAAATTAATGAATTGTCGATTCCCATATTCCCTTCTATTCTACGAAAACATGGTTTCGACAGCTCTACCTTGAACATCTCGGGTGAGACTTCATCCACTCCATGGGTGTTACTAGACATGGTAAAACCTGTCTGGGCTGATTCTTAGGTATATCGTGGTGAGAAGAGAATCAACATAGTGGGAACCCCTTTCGACTGGGTTTTTTTGGCTGGTTTGCACCAACAAATGGTTCTATTGCTCGGACCTTGTTGTGACTGAGAGGAGGATATGTGGCATATTTGGCATCCGAAAAGACCAGAAATTCAAATCGGTTCGATCAGAAGCTACGCAAATTTTCTTGGGAAGAATATAGAAACCTTGGAATGACGACAGATAAGTGGTTAGTGAGGTACACAAATGACAATGAACATGAGTACTTTTTCTTTGAATTCTCCATCATTATGTACGAATGGTTGGCATGATTCACCTATCCCAAGACAAATTTCCAAGGAGGTGACCCAAATTCCTGGACCCCTAAATTGATCTAGGAGTTGCAGGAGACTGATAAAAAGGAATTGTGGGTTGTTGAAGTCTCGTTGGATAGTATCCTGGAAGGATATATCATTGATTTTACGGTTGACACCACCAAGTCCTATAGCGAGGTAGAAATTGTATTTTTCAATGGACCCAGAGGTAGGTTCTTGTTGTCTCTACAGTTGTCAATTAAGATGCTTGTCTGCAAAAAGCACATATTGAAGATGCAACTCAAGTAGTAGAACTCCGGTGTGCAGAAGCGGCCGATAACGCGAAAAAAGGGGGAAATGAATGGGAAAATAAGGGGTAGATTGGTGCAAGTCTCGATGAGACTATGAGGTAAGTCGACGAAGAAAGTGGTCTTACAAGGGGATGAGAAAGGTTTCGACAAGAGAAGAGGCAAAGGACAAGGGAGGATCCTGCTGCAATTGAAACACAAAAATGTGAAGGAATACCACATGGGATGAAGCGACCCTATAGTGATGAAGAGAATGACCAGCCCAATACTATGCCCATGATAGCAGTAAGATCAAATCCCAACAACAATGTACCCATGCCTCCATGCACTACTCCACATTCAAGAAGAAACACAAGTTCCACGTCGACTTCCCCAATGTGCTAGCAACATTCTAGTAGTAAATCAATGTCTATATGAAGATGACCCAAGATGATGGGAAATGACACAAAGTTACCTTTGTTCCATGGAAATGGGACCAATTATCCTAAGCAGTACTAGTTTTATGTGAGGCAGTGTGGACTATCATACAAACTACTGACGATGATGTCAAGAAGGGTCAATTGGCAACCACTTTTCAGGTTCGTGTGCTGGATTGGTACATGAAATTTATACAAGCCCCTATCAGGACCCTTGCAAAAACATTGGGTAAAGTCATGAAAGGACTAATTGAAGAATTCAAAAATCCAAAATATGAAGCGTAGTATATTACTAAGTTTAAGGAGATTAAACAATTTCGTAATGAAACTGTTTGGGACTTTGACCAGAGATTTAACACACTAATGGCAAGGTTTAGTTTCAAAATGAGCGATGTTCAACACAAATAATGGTTTGTCACAGCATTGGTATCCCATATTCAACAACCGCTAATGCAGTAGAAGATCGCTACATAGAGTGAGTCTCTAGAGATTGCAATGAATTTAAAGGCTTCACCTATTGGAGAAAGTATAGTTGGTATGAACTAGATTCAGGTGCAACTAGCAAACTTAATGCTTCAGCTAAAATATATCAAGAAGGGGAAAGAAAATCGCAAAGAACTTTGTTGCACTCAATGTCACGCAGATGGACACACCAAAGATACTTTCCCTGACTTTCGAAATGATCTATTATCTGGGGCACTGAACCCACTGAGTTACGGCAGTGTACCATGGTGCCACATGTGCCAAGTATATGGACATCACCATGAACAATGTGGATACATGCAGAAGATGGTGACAGAAAAAAAACCTATATTGCTAATTTTTTTGATATGTGGGGCATGAAGATAAAGAATTTTGTGCATCTGACCTGTTTTAGGAAAGGACATATGACTCATACTATGTGAATGTCGAAGATCATCATGCAGTACATAAACCACAACCGTAGCCTTAGGTGGTACAATATCTTATTAAGCCGGAGTATACAGCACCACCAAAGGTGAATTTTATACATCACAACTACAACCATATTTCACAACATAGCCACATTAAAATCAGATGGTGATGGCTCCACCGCAACCACAATATGTTTAGGTAGCACACTACGTTCAGAAGCAGCCGAATCCCCTGCTAGGGAAACTACCTGAACCATAGTACTAGCATTAAGAAGGATCCTAATGAAGAGGAGGAGGATTTGGTAGAGGACGAGATTGAGGTTGCGGGCTTGTACAGTGTTACAATTGTGGGGTATTCAGACATCACCAGAGAGATTTCCCACAATTGCAATTTTCATGTACATACTACACCACAATTGATCATACTTTTGAGAACTTCCCATAACTAATCGTAAGATGGAAGGTATGCAATGTTCCTTAGTTTCAAAATCAGAACCAGTTGCATAATAAAAATAAGCTATAGAACTAGAATCAGTTGCAGAACCAATCTAAGAATAAAATTCCACATTAGAATCAGATGGTGAATCAACCGATGAACTCACCATTAAACAAAAATCCACCGATGAACAAAAATCCAGCAGCGAACTAGAATCAAGGATCGACAGTTGTGACGATATCAGTAGAGGCTAGAACAGAGGATGTCAATGTTGCTATCATCACCCACATAGGTGTGAAAAACAGAGAGGATGGCCCCTGTCTGCAGGCTCGATTGTATGGGAAGAAGAAGGTACCATTTGACATTGCTTCTGAGCAAGATACATTCTTTGAATCATGGAATGTGATCAAAATAAATCCTAGTAGGTCACCTATTTATGAAATTCCCTCTACTTTTGATTCTTCGTTCGAGGCAGGACCATCACAACAAAAAGGTACCTTGCAGAATTTTTTTGAGAGATGATATAAATGGCTGCATAATATTGTGTGGCTGAGCACTTTTCACAAACACTTCACATACATCCTCCTTTCATACTTTGTCTAGTTTCAAAACTAGGAAAACTAGGAAACTATTCTTTCTTGTCTTGTTCCAAATAGATATCAATGCTCTTACAAATATTGAGAACATCTTGCACCTACCCGGTAAGGGGAGGAAGGAATTTGTGGTGAACTATTTGCATAAGAAAAAAACATGCAAAGATATGCGCATGAACATTTAGAATGGGGACTATGAAATATATTTAGTTATTCTGGATATACGATCAGATGTGAATATCCTGACAAAGTAGACATGGCAAAAGATTGGGAGGATGACATTAGGTTGGTCTCCTGTGGAGCTGTGATTGGCTAATTAGGCCAAAGTACAACCAATCTGATTTGTGTCAAACCTATTTGAAGATGTTGAAGGTATGAATACCTATGTTGAATTCGATGTGATTTAAGTTGTTTATGGTGGAGGATCCTATCCTGCATTACTGGGGTTGGATGGGATAATGATAGTATAGTCATAATTAACTTCAAGAAGTGGATGTTGATGTTTGAAAACCATGAAATTCGAGTGATCACTCCTATGGATCCAAAAGAAGGGAAGATATATATTGAACCAGAGGAATATGAAGTTATCAGGGGATGGGATCATGATTACAACATTTTAGAGGACTACATGCACCCAATTGCTGATGGATAACTTGGTTGGCGCAACGCTAGTTCAGCATCTTCTTATTCTGATGATGTGTTAGAAAACTGGAAAAATGGGATGCACAAGGTGTCATTCAGGAAGTGTGGTCTGATCATGCAATTGATGTGCAATGTCGCGACTGAGATTTTTGAATTTTGAATATACGAGTGGCTGCCTAATCTATTTGCATTCTTAATGGATTTTGAAGAGAAGATATCAAAATCACATCGATTGCTGGCACTGGAGGAAGCACTAAAAGCTACTCCAGCATCTTGGTGAGAGACTCATAGGAATACAATTACTAGCATTAGAGGAAATTTGGGGTCTAAAATGGGCCTTATAAGAAAATCTTCCAACAATAAATTTTGTGAGTTGGAATTTAAGAACCAATAGAATTTCAATAAAATGAGTCAACCATAATGGTTGAATTGACATATTTGTCATAAAAGAAAGCTACTTTTTTTGTTCATATTTCGACATATCTCCCTGTGTTTTTACTCAAATTCCTAGCAGAAGAGCTCGTTGGATGCATAATTTAATTCCACATCCAACGAGCACCCACACTGTATACTTTTGATAGATCCCACTTCCCCAAAAATAAGAAATACCTAAAAAAAAATGATGATGACAGCATCATCACATTTTTTTAGGTATTTCTTGCTTTTGGGGTAGAGGGGTATGTCAAAAGTATGCAGTGTGGGTACTTGTTGGATGTGGAATTAAATTCCACATCCAAAAAGATCTCCCACTCATAATTTGATTAAAATCATAGGGAGATATGTTGAAAATACGAACAAAAAAAGTAGTTTTTTTCATTCTTCCTCCAAAATTAATAACTATTATTTTATTATTTTCCTTAGGAGGCCCATTTTAGACCTCAAATTTCCTCTAATAATAAGCACAATGTCAACGGTTGATGATTGTGTGCTTTGATGATGAAGAAATATGTCACACTAGGAGGTACGGCGGTAAGAATGACCCCAACGATCATTTGATGGAATGGAAAAATCTATGGGAATCGTGACCAAAGGATGAATGGTTCCATGCCTTTGTTCACACCTTGGATGAAATGCCAAGGACATGGTATGTATTGGTGGATTTGCGCATAGAAATTACCACTTGGGAAGAGCTAGAATTTTTCTTTGCTCATACTTTCCTCTTCGCGGATACCAATCCGGATGTCCATAATGTGTTTCATCTCATCCAGAATGTGGTGTTGAAGGTAGTGCCAGTTTGATATCTAGTGGATCCACATGCCCATTTACACATGCAGTTGATGATGGAATGTTATAATGTGTCTGGTGGACCTGAAGACGATGATGAGCTACGGAATATCAATATTCTATAACCATAAGGGAGTAGGGATGTTGCTGCGCTGGATATACTGATCGATCCCATGAACTAGATGTTGAAGATTAGAAAAGTCAACATTGGGACAAAGGAGAACCCAAAATTTGAAAGTGTTGGGGACTACTAGGACGAAGAGACAATGGAAAATATCATAGATCTGCTGCATGAATTTCAAGATCTGTTTCTGACCAAATTCTTTGAAATGAAAGGGATACTGGGAGATTTGGGAGAGATGAAGAGTCCATTAAAAATAGATGTGAAACAGGTGAGGTAGAGGCCACATCGCTTGAATCCAGGATACATGGATAGGGTTAAAGTTGAGATGGATAGGATGTTGGATGCTAGAATAATTGAGAGAGTTGAAGAATCAGAATGGATCAGTCCTATGGTAGTCCAAGATAAGAAAACAGGTGAAGTTTGGATCTGTGTCAATCTAAGAAAATTGAATGATGCATGTATGCATGATCCATTTCTGACACCATTCAAAGATGAAGTGTTGGAAGGAGTAGGCGGTCAGGAGATGCATTCTTTAACAGATGGATTCTCTAGCTATCACCAGATTAGGATTGCAAAGGAGGATTGGCATAAAACAACATTTGTTATTGAATATGGTTGTTTCCAATACATAGTAATTCGTTTTGGATTGAAAAATGCACCTATGATATTTTCCCAGGTTGTTGTTGCTACATTCAAACGTTTTATTCAGAAATTTATTCAAGTATACATGGAAGATTGGAAAGTGTATTGTCACATACCCCAATTTTGTAAAATAATGTTAATTGTTTTAATTTGATTTCCTAAGACATTATCTTAAATTTAATGCTAAGTAGGAACTGATGACTCAGCAAAGTCAAAATAAGTGGAATGTAATTCTGAATATTTGATTATTAATAAATAAAAAAATGGAGACAAAAGCTTGGGAGAGCTGTTAATAAGAGTGTTACTGGTCAAACTGGTGGAAGGAACTAGGTGGAGAGAAAAAGACAAGTGGAAGCATCCTCAAACACTTCCTATGTTGCAAGTGGAAACTTCCCTACATTTGGGGTCATGATCCCAGAATAAAGTGGGATCAGAGCAGGTGGCTCAATAAATGACAACTAACCCAAAAAGACCTAGGCAATCTTTTAAAAGTACCCAATGTAGAGAGCTGAGGCTGCTCAGATATTTACAGGAGAAGAATCATTCAGGAGGAATGCACTTCAAGGAATTCATTGGGGAAAAAGGGAAAACTATAAGGAAGGTGTTTTGAGAGAGAATCTACAGTAACTTGGTCTTATACAGCTTGCTAGCTGAGAGAACTTACTGATAAGTTCAGGATTGGTATTGAGTCTAAAGACTGGTACTTGATTATTGCTGCACCTAGTTCCAGCCAAGGAGACCAGAGCAAGCTCGGGGGTCCTGAGAAGTCATTGTTTGAGCACCCTCCAGGAGTTGGTAGGGAGGAACGACCTCCCATTGATGTTGTCGTCCAAGCTCAAGAACAAGTTCTGTTATTTATTAATTTTTTTGTGTATTATCTGTGTGTGATTGAATGATGCATTGTAGCTTATGCTGTAAAGATTTAGAGGGTTTAGTAATAAAGTTGTTTTTAGTTTGTTTAGTAATAAAATCATTTTGATGAGAAATAAAACCCTACCTGTGTTTTTCCTCATCTGGAGTGATCTAGACCGTACTCCAGCACAGGTGGTGAAATTATAAATAAAGATAGTATCATGAAAATGTAGAATAAAATGTTAGTGGAATTATAGAATATTTCCTTTTATTTTGTTATCAGAAGAAATATCTTTTGTACCAGGAGTAGTGTTAAACCTGGACTGAGACTTTCAGTTTATTAGAAACAAAGAAAGAAGCTATGTTATTTATTGATAGTAGTATGTGTGGGTAGATAAAACAGTTTTTGATACAGTATTTACCTTCAGTAATCTTATGGCTTATTGAATTCAATAAAATGGTATAATATTTAAACTAGAGTAGGGTTAAGCTAAATAAAAATGCTTTACAACTTTACAGTTTACTTCTTTCCAGTTTTAACTACTGCATGTATAATAATCAAATTGAAAGAAGGAATAGCTAGAATCTTGATTTACTTCTACAGAAAATTTAGTTGGTATCAGAAATTACTTATGGATGGGAATGTAAGTTATTCATTCATTATGTTCTATCTAGTTAAGCTTAAACAAAAATATACAACTACTAACCTATTCTTTTTAAGATGTCAACAAATGCAGATCATAGTTAGATCTTATTCTTTTATTTTATAAATATTAACATTGTAATATAAACAAGATAATCTAGAATACATAGAGTACTTTCTATCAATTATTCAGTGCAGTAAGTATAAGAACACAATATTAAAATACTATCTTATTCTATGATTATAAATAAACATAGAATAAGCTAATAAATATATAATTATAAGAACAGTATTAATATGTAAATAAGTAATGTTCTTATCATATTATAGTAAACAGTAAACAAGATATAATTTATGTACTCAAAAGCTGTATCTGACATATACAGAAGTACTTCATTAAAATTATAAAGTTATTATATTATGAAGGGTATCCATTATATAACAACATTACAATTCTCCTAAATAAAGTAAATCAATATAAAAGTAATGTATAGGAAACCCTAGCAATAAATTTTAAAAATATTACGGGTAAAAATCAAGTACATTAACGTGTAGGAAATAACCAACAGAGTGACAATATGCTTGAGTTATCAAGCTTAACCAAACATTATACAACATAACTAATAACCCCATAATTTACAGAAGTACAATATAAATAAATATAAGTTTTTAAGAAACTGTAAACATTTTTATATATGGACGAGTTAGGGTAAAACCCCTACAAATATCAAAATATACAGTAGAGATATAAACAAAGAGACTGAAGACCTTTCAAATCCCTTGGCTTCTACAAGTAATCAAAAGCATGGCATAAACAGCTATCCTTTCATTATACATTTTACATAGTAACTAAACGAAACTAGAAATTACAGTCACAGGTGGTTCCGGAGCACCCTGCATAACCCAAGGGTTTTGTCATCCTCTAGAAACAACAAACCAAGTAACAAGATAAACCGAAACGACAAGGGTTGCAAGCCACGATGCATCAACCCACAAATGTCCCCAAGGGACCAAACAAGGAGGGAATTCCATGGTTAAACTAGGATTACTGTGAACCAGCAACTGTTGCCTCAGCCTTGCATCAAACCGCATCAAAATGCGCAAAGGGAGACCGGCAAAAACCTATGAACAAAGAGAATGAAAGATTTAAAAAATGGTTTAGAAATTAAATAGCTGTGTATTGAAATTAAACTGCAATGATAATCTTTTTTTTTCGAAATAATAATTCTTACCTAGAAATTTACTGAAGCATGACGATCCACGAGCAGTAAAGTAACCACCAGTGTGAGGAGGATGAAAATCTTCATCTACTGCAAGACAGGAAGGATTTCTACTTCAGCAAATACCTACAATGACGGAGGACAGGAACAACAAGTTCATTCGGTAAACATGCTTGGGTCGCAACCACTCTCAACACAAAACCGAAAATGCTGTAAGCCCTAAACACTAATTTCTATGGTTAAGAAGGACATCAACTGTCATCACCGAGCTAAAGAAAGGAAGGAATGTACAGTAATGGACTCCAAAACTGAGTGAGCTGCGACAGAGAAACCCTAAGGGAATTATCATAACCTAAACCCAAGTAACAACCAGTTTTGTGATAACACTCCTCTGTCAAGCATTCACAATGAGCTTCGAGGAGAAACAACAAGCAGGGAGACTGTTGACATCAAAGGAAAGAGACAATGTAGACAAGAGCATGGTAGAAGAGCGATAGGAGCCTGAAGGTGATGGAGAGAATGACGAGCTAGGGTTTGTTTCTTCCCATTTAACTATGCAATACATGGATACGATAATGCCACGTTACGACGTAAATAATTTACATGCTGTGGGTAGAAACGTATAGTCTCGGCGATCGTGCTACCAAGAAAATGATTTCCAATCACTTGGTATATCCAAGGTTCCACTTTATTCCTTGTTGCAATGTCAATCCATCATGAACGTAGTATGGAAAACCTAATAATCATTACCATAAACTTTGTTAACAATCATCGAGGGCGTGTAGGTTAATATGACCCTTGCTTATAAATTATGGTGTTCTTATAACTTAAAAACAAGTTTAACCTATGTTCATCATGGCGTGGTCCTTTTTATAACCTTTCTCTCTATGCTATGTAAAGAGTGCTTACCCTAGCTCATAAATGTAAGTAGAGGTATTTTTTATAAAGCTTATAGAACTTTAAAACGAAGTTAAGCTATAAACTAATTGTGAACATGGTTTATTCCTTGACCTCTTGTTTTCACACCTTGCACCTTCTTTATACAATGTAAACTAATAGCTCAACCAATAACTATAATTCTAATCTGAATGTATACTATAGGATGATATAAAGGAAGTCATAGAATCATTATATGATAAATATCTTTTTGTCAAAGTTAATCTCAATTGCTTGATTGTATAATTATTAAACTAATAAAGTTTGTAATTGAGTATAGTAAGTCTTAAAATGTTAAGAAGCTTGGCATCTATCTATTAACGATATATTGGCCTTAAAATAGATAATAGTTCCCAAGCAAATTATGTGCAGAGAAATTCAAATCTTTAAACGCTAATGTAAACCTTTTAAGGTAGCTTGTATTAAGTGGTAAACTCGTTAAAAACATCCAAGCTCGGAAGTGAGAACAGGAGTTCATAAACTACGTATCAAGGTACATTATGTTTTTATCACGAACAATAACCAATACTATCGTGACGTAAATGGTACTTGTACATAATTTAAATTAGACCCTTGACATAGAACTCTGTCATTCATAGAACAGCTTGTAAAAGAAAGGTTAAAGGAATTTTTACACTTGACGGCTATGGTAGACATTAAAAAGTTCAAAACGATTAAAGAACTTTAAATTTACATCTACTAGAAAGAAGGAAATTATAGCCATAACTAACAGAACTGAATCTCATTCCTTAGCATCTTAAAAAGGAAGACAATTTAATGATTTTACCTCGATAAGATTTGGAAATTGATTAGCAATTATATTATATACTGAGTTATTATTGTGCGACGAACTTATATCAGAATGATTTAGAATTAACGACAAGCGACACCTGAACTTCTTACCTGTAAGTCTGTAAGCACAGGAAAACTTTCTATGTTAGCTCGAAAGCTAAGTAAGCCCATAATTTTCATGATAGTTCCACCTTGTGGTCGCAAGAAAAACAAGTCAGAAAACTGAAAAATAAAAATGATTATATAAGATAAACATAATCAAATAGATAATTCATATAAGGAATTCATTAACATTTAACTAATCAAATAATTAGTTGACTGTATTTATGAAATTTATCTGTATTTTGAAAATTTTAAATTTTTCAAAATTTTTGGGTTTTGACATATGGTATCAGAGCACAAGGTTCAAATACTAGGCCTTAATGCAGCCCAACTAGCTTCCATAGAATAGTAAAGTAAAATAATATACTAACATATATTCTGTTTTATGTAAAGAACATAAAATTTCTTTTTCTGAAAGTTTAACAGGTGGGTATGGAAAAGCTAGGAGAGTATGTACAGGAGGAGTCTCCAGACATAGAAACAAGACAATTGTCCAGAGAACCTATGTTAGAAGAGGTGACTTCCCACTCCTTAAAGCTGTTACAAACTGTAAAAGATTTGAACACTGAAATGGAATCAGTCAGGGGGGAGAATGAGAGGATTTTGAAGGCTCGGGAAGAGTTGAACCAAATTTTAATAGAAAAGTTCCAAACTGAAGGAAGGAGCAGAAGGTCAGAATCTGAGGATGTTAGTCATCAAAGAAGATCTAAAAATATGAAGCTAGTGAAAACTGAAAGTAGTTCATCATCTGAAGGGTTCGGTGAACGACAAAATTACCATACTACTAGTGACAATAGTGAGGCTGATTTGTATGACAAAAAGAAGAAATACAGACCATATGCGGAAATTTTAGGGGAGTTTAAGAAGATAAAGCCCCCAACTTTTAATGGAGAGACCGAAAAAGGGGAGGAAGAAGAGTCTTGGTTATCCGGGATGAAGAAGTATTTTCATATATATAATTACTCTAATCAGCTAAAGGAAAGGATGGAAATATATAGCCTTTCCAAAAAAGCTGACATATGGTGGCAAGATTTGAAGAGAGTCAAGGGTATCAGAGAAAAAGAAGTTAATTGGAGTACCTTTAAAAGGTATTTCAAGAAGAAATTTGTTTTCAAACAATATTAAGAAGAAAGAGCTAAAGAGTTTTATGAATTAAAGTTAGGTTCAATGACTATGAAGGATTTGAACAGTAAATTCTTAAGCTTGCTTAGGTATGTACCTTACCTAGTGGACGAGAAACCTAAAGTGCAGTGATTTCTCAGTTGTCTACCATATCATATTAAGGACAGAATTGAGTATGATAACCCGAATACTCTGGAGGAATCCATGAGGAAGGCTAATTTTTGTTTTGAACAGAACTTGAAGAAAGAAGGCTTAGCCAACTGGAAGGCTAAGAAAAATAACAATCAGCCTGAGTTCAAGAGGAAGAAATTTTTACTCCAGAGAAATTTCAAGAATAATAAGACTAAAAATTATTCTAACAATAAGAATTTCCAAGGATATAGGAATGGTACTTCCAATAATTCGAATGATTTTAAGGGCAAGGAAGCTGTAATAACCATGGGAATTTTACCAAGTGTTTTGAACGTAAGGATCCTGTTAAGTGCTGGGAATGTAATGGCCCGCACTATGCCTTGGTCTATCCAAACTGAAAAACGTTAGTCAGCAATATTCATACTGTGCAGGAGGAAATTACCGTTGGAGAAGTAGCGAGGACTATGCCTAGAATAAATGCAGCTTTGGAGAACCACCAAGCTGACTATCAGACTTCCATGGTGGAAGTGGAAGGTATGATTAATCAAACCCCTGTAACCATTTTAATCGATCCAGGAGATAGTCTTAGTTACATTGCACCTCAGATAGTGGAAAAATGCAAGTTGTCTGTCGATAAGTTTTATAATTCCTGGTTAGTTCAATTAGCCACTGGGGAAAAAAGAAAAGTAACCTGTTTTGTGAAAGAATGTGCTTTACTTATGGATGAATTTAAAGCTGCAGTTAAGCTTAATGTTTTGTCACTTGGCTCATATGATTTACTGATTGGCATGGATTGGTTAGAACAGCATAAGGCAGTTTTAAATTGTTACGATAAAACTTTCACATGTTTAAACAGTAATGAACAACCAGTAAATGTTAAGGGTATTCATAGAAAAACCATAATCAGACATATTTCTGCTTTACAACTTAAAAGAGCTATTAGAAAAGGATGTAAAGCCTATGTTGTAACTATTACAGATGAGGAAGGTAAAACTGAAACAGATAAGTTAAAAATAGAAGATATTCCTATTTTAAAAGAGTATACTGATGTATTCCCAGAAGAAATTCCAGGATTACCTCCAAGGAGGGAATTGGATTTCACCATTGACCTGGTATCGGGTACGGTGCCTAGCTCAAAAGCTCCTTATCGAACAGGGATGATTTTAAGGAACCATACTTATTTAAAGGTGTATAAATGTTGGCGAATCTTACTAGTTCTTAAAATGCCAACTATAAAATGTTTGGCCATATTTTTCAAAAAATATTTTAATTTCCAAGGATTTTATATCGTTTATATAATAATTTGGCGATTTTTAGGGTGAAAAAAGTTTACCCCATCAAAATTGGGCGAAACAGGGCTTCAAAAAGTGAAAAATGGCGAATCGTTTTTTGGAGAAAAACCCCTAAAAATAGCCCATGGGCTAAATTTTGCCCCTAAAATTATCCCTATTATCGAATGAACATTTTAGAACTTAATGAGCTAAAATCACAATTAAAAGAGTTAATAGATAAGAATTATATTCAACCAAGTGTGTCTCCTTGGGGAGCACTGGTCATCTTTGTCAAAAAGAAAGACAGAACTATGCGACTATGCATAGAATATCGTCAGCTAAACAAGATGACTATTAAAAACAGATATCCGTTGCCCCGCATAGATGATCTGTTTGATCAACTACGTGGATCCATAGTGTTATCAAATATAGACTTGAGGTCAGTATATTATCAAGTAAGAATTAAGGACGAAGATATATTTAAGACAGCCTTTCGAACAAGGTATGGACACTACGAGTTTGTCGTAATTCCATTCGGGCTTACCAATGCCCCAGCTGTCTTTATGTGCTTAATGAATAATATAATGCATAAATACTTAGATAAATTTGTTGTCGTGTTTATCAATGACATCTTAATTTACTCTAAAATGGAAGAAGAACATAAGGAACACCTAAAGATAGTTTTGCAAGAGTTACGACAACAACAACTCTACGCGAAATTTAGCAAGTGTGACTTCTCTAAGGATGAAATCAAGTACTTAGGTCACGTACTGACTAAGGAAGGGATTTCAGTCGATCCTGAAAAGAATCGGGCAATCGAATATTGGCTGGTTCTTAAAGATGTAACGGATGTGAGGTCATTCATGGGAATTACCGGTTATTACCAGAGATTCATTGAAGGCTTCTCAAAAATAGCAAATCCAATCACTTCCTTGCAAAAGAAAGGAAAGAAATTTGATTGGAACTCAAAATGTGAAGAAAGTTTTAAGAAATTAAAAACATTACTGACTAGTGCACCTATTCTAAGAATAGTCGATCCTAATAAGGACTTCGTAGTATGCACTGATGCCTGTAATGACACTAGTGTAAAATGAGAGATTAGTGACCAAGAGACCAAAAATTTTGGTCACCACAATTTTTTTCAAGGGATAAATGACCAAAATTGATAAATTTAAGTGGGATAAATAAAAAAGACCAAGATAAATGACCAATTTTGGTCACATGATAAAACTAAACTAAAAAAGACCAAGATAAATGACCAAATTTGGTCACAGGGTATCTAGAAAAAAATGACCACATAACAATTGGTCATTTATTTGATAATTTTTAGTTGTGGATCAGTTCGGCAATGAAAAATTACAATTTTCACAATGTGGTATATTTTTCTAAATTCTAAGACTACAAATGGATTCATAGACCCCCTAGAACTTAGTAAATTGCAAAGCCTCACGTGTTACAACTCCATTGTTAACACCAAATTAATTATGACGATGTCTTAATGGTAAATTAACTATGACAATGTCCTAGCTGTAAGCTATTACTTATATATTTGAAAATAACTATACAAATATACCTATATACATTTGTTTTTAAATATTTTATTTATAAATAATATTCATTATTAAACTATTTACATTATAAATTAAAAAAAATGTTACTAAGTATTTTTTATTATGTACTAATAATACATATAAAATTTATAAAAAATATACTGATTAATTTTTTATTATATACTATTAATACATATAAAAAAAATTAAGTTAAATAAATACAAATATAATAGAATTCAAGTTAAACAAATGCAAATTTCATTCTATCATGTTAGTGTAGTTTCACAATTTGGGTTTTGGCGCCAACTTGAAGTGGTGGGTGCCAATGTAGAAAAATCTTACATTTCACTCAATTTCAAGCCCAAGTTGACCCTGTTCAAGGCTTTTCAATCTATAGCCATCTTTCCCTATGTTCTTCCTTGAGCACGGCATTTTGGTGATTAGCAGGATGCCACTGCAATGCAATGAAATATTCATTTCATCTCAAATCTTCAGGAAGGAGCCCAATTTAAGGGTTTTTGCAATGGAAATCATGGTATGTTTGATGGGTTCTTTCCCTTTTGTTCAGCTGAAAGCTGGCATTCAGAGATTTGGAGCAGTCCACCATTTTGATTTGGAGCAGTCCACCGTAGATTTGGGTATTTGTTAGTCCTATATCTCTCTCGTATATATATGCAAACAACACATAATAATTGCCAGATGGGAACACAAGCCACGAAGATCCATTGTTAGATGGAACCCAAGTGATTTTAGGGGCGAAGATCGGCCATGGTAGGAGCCAATGATGCCAATGGGCAGCTCTTTCAATTTCTCAATCAGCTCCTCAACCAGGTAATATACACAATGTTTATGTTCATGTTCATGGCTGTGAGATTGTTAATTTGGCAAATTCATTTCATGTCAAATCTTCAGGAAGGAGTCCAATTCAAGGGTTTTTGCAATGGAAATCATGGTATGTTTGATGGGTTCTTTCCCTTTTGTTCAGCTGAAAGCCGACATTCAGAGATTTGGAGCAGTCCACCGTAGATCTGGGTATTTGTTAGTCCTATATCTCTCTCGTATATATTTATGCAAACAACAGATAATAATTGCCAGATGGGAACACAAGCCACGAAGATCCATTGTTAGATCGGAACCCAAGTGATTTCAGGGGCGAAGATCGGCCATGGCAGGAGCCAACGATGCCAATGGGCAGCTCTTTCAATTTCTCAATCAGCTCCTCAACCAGGTAATATACGCAATGTTTATGTTCATGTTCATGTCTGTGAGATTGTTAATTTGAAAAATTCAAGGGTTTCTGCAATGGAAATCATGGTATGTTTGATGGGCTTCTTTCCCTTTTGTTCAACTGAAAGCCGACATTCAGAGATTTGGAGCAGTCCGCCGTAGATTTGGGTATTTGTTAGTCCTATATCTCTCTCGTATATATATGCAAACACCACATAATAATTGCCAGATGGGAACACAAGCCACAGAGATCCATTGTTAGATCGGAACCCAAGTGATTTCAGGGGTGAAGATCGGCCATGGCAGGAGCCAACGATGCCAATGGGCAGCTCTTTCAATTTCTCAATCAGGTCCTCAATCAGCTCCTCAACCAGGTAATATACGCAATGTTTATGTTCATGTTCATGGCTATGAGATTTTTAATTTGACAAATTTATGCTTCTTTCTGTGCTAGTTTACTATACAATATAGGAAGGTAGATGCCACAGGGTTTTGGAAGGATAAGATGATACCAACTAACCGTGTCTGTAGATAAAAGCACACAATTTTTTATCCAGGATCTGTTACATGTTTAGAAATAAGTGAATTCATGGGCTTTGTATTTCTTAGGGTTGTTTTGTGTGACCTCATTCTCATATTAACCTCATTCTCAAGCACAAGTTCAACTTATATATCCTTGTGCAGTTGATGTCAAAGCTTATTAATTTATTATTAATTGATTTTTATCTAAAATGGAGGGATAAGAGTATAATTCTAAAAAAAATTTGAACATAAAAATATAATATTATAATGCTTTGTAATTATTATAAATACTATATAGATAATAATTATGAATAAGAGGAAATGAGACGGGAAATGGAGCAAAGTCTTTAGGGGTTAAACAACCAGGTGGACAATTTTGCTTGAGTTCAAGCCTGGTTCAATAGACATTTCAAAGTGGTTAGAGCCAAGAGGTCTAGTCCTATGTGAAAAATTTAATGGAGGGCATCTGGCTCAGTGTCTTAATGGAAAATAATGAGCACATTGGTCAATGTAACAAACCTCCGTGCTTAGTTGAGAAAGGACGTGTGGAGTCTTCTCTACCTGTCGAACCTGCTAAAGGACAAGTGACTGTGTTGACTCCAACCGACCCTACGGTTTATGCTAGGAAGAAAGAGCCGCTACCGGTGAAGGTCCTAGTAGTTGAAATCCCGAGCTCTAAATACAATGCATGTTCGATCATTGAAGAGCACGTGGACTCCTCCCATGGTGCACACTCTAGTTAGAAGAGGTCCCTCTTCTTTAGATAATTACTGTGTTCTCAAGTTTTTTTGGTTCTCAGTGCTAGATATTGTGTTAGTTTATAGTTCTTATGGTGTCTGTACATTATATCACTTCTCTATGTTATTCAAATGATTTTGGGTATGTTTTCTCTCTATTGGGAGGGTCTTTTTTTGCTTTGAAGTGGACAAAACAATTAAGGTTAACTTGTACAAACTTTAAGGTTAGGAAATCTGAAAAGCTTACTGTTTAAACATATTTTTGGCTTTTTTACTTTTTACAGACTTGCTTTATACAATGCAATGTGAGGTTGAAAATTAACCTCACAAAAATTCTTAGTTTTTATAGTCCAGTACTCAATAACAGAGTTTTGAATTAATGACCTTACACAATTAGTGTCTTAACAGTACACCCAATCACCTTCTATTCCATACCCCATGGGCTAATCTCACAAAGATTCTTTAATATGTCCCTCATATATTACCTTAGCCTATGTAGATACAAATCAATGCTATATTTACCCTATGGCTTCAAATTTACAGAGCTGATTTTCTTTGGAAGAACAGAGGAAGTCCACATATCTAAACGATATCATTCAGCTCAAATTTATTATTGAGACACAACATCTCATATTACCATCTCATTTTATCTCCATGGAAAAAAAATATATAAAACTTTGGCTACATCCTAGCTGCACACAGTATAATGTTTAGCTGTAGTGTTGTTTTTCAGTAAGTCTTTGATGTCCGAGTGTCCATGGTCCAAGGAGTTATCTGTCCATGCATACTACTTTTGGTTCGTTACTGTCTTTGGCAGGATTTAAACGACAACATTCTTTCTCAAATTTGAAAGGTCTTTTCACTCTTGGTAATTGACAAGAAAAACTTGCACATAACAATATGTCAATTGTAAATTCCACTACGAAATTTGGTCTCTTCTACTTGTTAAGTTTTGGCAGGATTTGGACCACCTTATCTGTAAATTTATATACATATAAGAATTTTAGATAATTCTTGTGAAAATATGGGAACCAAAAGTGTTGATTATTGATCCTTAGAATTTTAACGATCTAAGTTTTAGAACCATGGAGACCCTCGCAATTAACAAATTCGAAGGTGAGTGCTATATAAGAATGCAATAGTGCGAGTTCCTCGAAATCCTGGAAAGTTCTGCAATTTTGCCAAGCTTGGCTAGTTCTTTGTGAATGCAATGTTGTGATCTATAATATTGGCAGTGGTGTATATCATCAATGCTGAAAGAAAGCCTCCAGCATGATGGCTTTTTTAATTTTAAATTACTTATTTGATATCTTGTCCACAGGTGGAAGCTAAAACCAATCAACCAGAGACTGAATTGAGATCGAAAATCAAGGCTCTTGAATTAGAGACTACTAAAGCACCTTCAATATCATCGAAGAAACCAGATGAGGTAGGGCGTGACTTTCCTGTTTTGAATTAGCTTCGATCAATGATTCAGCCTTTATAAGGGTTTCAGTTCATCCAGTTTTGAATGCAATAGTGCTAGTTCCTCGAAATCCTGGAAAGTTCTGCAATTTTGCCAAGCTTGGCTAGTTCTTTGTGAATGCAATGTTGTGATCTATAATATTGGCAGTGGTGTATATCGTCAATGCTGAAAGAAAGCCTCCAGCATGATGTATTTTTTAATTTTAAATTACTCATTTGATATCTTGTCCACAGGTGGAAGCTGAAACCAATCAACCAGAGACTGAATTGAGATCAAAAATCAAGGCTCTTGAATTAGAGACTACTAAAGCACCTTCAATATCATCGAAGCAACCAGATGAGGTGGGGCGTGACTTTCCTGTTTTGAATTAGCTTCAATCAATGATTCAGCCTTTATAAGGGTTTCAGTTCATCCAATTTTGACTTTTTCTTCCTCTAGTGCGTTTTATGATCTAATATTAAACTTATTCTCTATTCTTGTAGCTTGAAATAGCCAAGGAATTGGACAGGATGTCAGCCAAGTTAGAATCTATTGATGAACTATTGTCCTCATCATCTGCAACAGATCTACAAGTACAGGGCCTTTTAAGTGGAACTGCGGATTTATGGATGCCTGTCATCACTGCTACCATAGAGGAGCGTCAGGCATCTGCAGCAGCTGCAGAGGAGCAAGACACTTCAAGAAACAAAAATTAACATTGTGTTAAATCTTTTGGATTTCCACCATGTAGAAGTTTAAAGATGATCTACACATGTTTTGAATGGACTCTCCATCTATCTTCAAGATTGCTAAGGCATCTCAGTAGTATTAATCAAAAGGTATTATTACATCTATTCAATCTATAAGATGCTAAGCCATCTCGGTAGTATTAATCTGAAGGTGTTATTATATTTGTTCATGGGATTTACATACATAAGTATAAGTTACTACATGGGCTTTGCATGCGTTATTATAAGTATTCTTTCATAGTATGATATTTATGATTTGGAAATTGTGCATTTTTTGGTCAAACTAGATCAAAATGTTTAATTGAAGATGTATTGATGCTTCCGGTTCACCACAAGGAAATTGATTGCACTATGCTTCCTATCCAAGGAATCTTTTACAAATTCCATTCTTTGCCAAGTCTTCCTACTCCTTAATCCCCTCTTCTTTCATTAAGGCATTCAGTTAAAATATGTTCTTACAATCTTCTGTTTCTCTATGTGATGCTGAAAAATGGGATGGACATTGCTTTAACGTTTAAATATGTGATATGGTGCTTGATTTGATCACCTTCCAGCAGATGGACATAATACCAACATTTCTTGAATTTGTCTCATGGCTTTAAATTATTCAGTTAGAAAGGGAATAAAATGGGAATCGCCTCACAGGGGTGATGCTCTTTACTCTCAATTTTATTTGAATCTCTATCCTTTCTGGCGGCAGTGTCCCCAATTTCTGAACCATGTTGTTTTGGGTGTATCCTGTAGGGGGCTGGACTCCCTTTCGAGTCCTTAACATATGCGATCTTTCTCCACACCTTGTCCATATATTTTTCTAGATAGATCGTGGTGTTTTTCAGCATGGCTTCCATGAATTTTTTTTGTTTGTTTTATCCATGAAAAATTAAGGAATTTCAATCAATCCAAACATCAAGAACAATTTGTCGACTGTCGAGACAAGAATCACTATAGTCTATGATCATCAAGCTAGGGGAAAAGAAACAAGCCTGCTACATAATGGAGAAGGAATTACATATTTACTTCAGCCAAACTTTCCAAACAAACAAAAACTCACAAACCTTATCTAACATCAAAGACTGAAAGAAACTTCACATGTTAATCTTCATCATTGTGCTTAGGTTATTAATAAGATACAAATGAAGGTAATCAATACCTGCCACCAAACTGAGACGGTATCGATAAAAGCAATCACATCCAAAGAATATGTGTTTAATTTTTCCCATGTAACTGTAAGCCCTATGTACATAGCCAGAAAGACTCCAGGTGGAGCCAGATAACCCCCACCTTTATTTGTCCCAGTGCTCAATAAGATAATACTCTACATGGTTTGTGATCCAGCATAAGCCTAACAAACAAGTGCAAACCCATTCAGTTCCTCCAAGTTTGATATCGATTGCTATAGTTCATACAAATTCCTATGCCCCATAATTTACATCTAGTCGTTCATGTTTCTTAAAGAGCTATCTAATTCAATTTATTTATTTTATTAGTAAATACATTTTTTATAAATTGCACAAACATAATCCCTTGCAAATACAAGAACATCAATTTGACATGAAATTGTGGTGACTCTGGTGCTATCTATTATGTCCTTCTACAATTTCTGATAAGGGTACCATGGTTTACGATGGTTGAATAGAATCTGGTCCATATTTGAGGGCTTCTAAGTCCCATTCAAATGCTACCAAGATGATTTTGATGGTTTCTAAAATGATCCAGGGCTTTGGATACTTCTGAAATAGTTGGACAAATGTTATCCTAATGACTTAAGAGGGAATATGAATTTCAGAGACAGGTTTGTTGAATTTGTTTTTACTTCAAAGAAGTCTGTAATGCACTAGCTATTCAGTTTTTTGCAATTCCAATGGGATTTAGATCAATTATAGCCTTGCGCTGCTTTTTCTGGGTCTGATTAATCAATTTTGTTAAAATGTTATTCCAATTTTCACCTCTAAATGTTGGTAGCCATATATCTGGTTCTGCAAGATTATATAATGAGGTTACTGATATATCAGTTTTATCCTATGCCATGACTCATGAGGTGACAAATCATTGAGGAGTCATCTTCAACTTCCCTATTTAGGGGCTCTCGTGAAGATATACCCTTTTTCCGTAAGGCGCAGGTGGGTAAGTGGTTGTCCATGATCGTAATGAGGAAGCGAGAATCATGTAACAATGGCATCAGGTGCATATAAGTTGATGTGGCCAGTAATTAATCAATATATATGTGGAAATGAAGAGCTATTGTAGCAATATTAAATAAATGCTACTAATGTTTGTTTAAGTTGTAGTGGGATATACTACAGACTATTGTAAGTATGTGTTGTAATTAAAAAAAGGGCCACTAAGGGCACGTGTTGGAAATCAATGATCTATTATAACTTAAAAGCTTTCGGTTCAATGTTATAATCAAGGGGTCTGGCTTGACAAGTTAAATCTGCAGGGTAGTTAGAAGGATACTGTGTAAATGAATCCATGGTGTCTATATGTAGTATGGTTGAGTTACTAGAGAGTGTAAAGAAATAGGTTCGAAAAGTAAGGCTCGCCTATAGAAGGCAACAAAGGTTGTAGTAAGCTCCAGAGTCAGCCCTTCAAGAGAAGCCACATAGGATTATTTATTTTAAATGAGAAGTCATCTTCACTTTCCCTATTTAGTGAGTCTTGTGAAGATGTACCATTTTGCCTTCCGGAACAGGTGGGTAAGTGGCTGTCCATAATGGTAATGAGGAAGAGTGAATTTTGTAACAATGGTATCAGGTGCATATAGATATGAGATAGTGGGGCAAGTAATAAATCTATATATGTGGAAAGGCAGCTATTGAAGCAATATAATGAAAATTTTACCAATGGTCATTTAAGTTGTAGCTAGACATACTATCTTTTGTAATTGAAAAGGGAACCCTCAAAGACACGTGTTGGAAATCAATGATTATTAAAACTTAAAAGCTTTTAGTTCAATGTTATAATCAGAGGGCATGGCTTAACAAGTTAGTTCTGAATATACTGTTCCTTGTACTATAGAGAAATGGCTATCTATTAGTAAATTGTTTCAATGTTTTTCATGGGCACAACTTATCCAGAAAAATTGGCTCAATGCAGGTTCTAAATGAAAGTTGTGGGTGGGGGTAGACGTGCTTGTGCCACTAATAGTTAATTGTATATGCTGTGCTCCAATGTTGTTTTAAACTGGGATCACTTCTAGAGTGTTAAATATTATCCTAACAAAGTTCAGCAAAGCTCCAAATGGATGATTCGGCATAAATGTGATAAAATTTGAGTTCAAACTGTTGGCTTCTTACCTATGCCATAAGAGTGGACTTGATTAAGGATATCATCTATTAATGTCCATAGCTATGCTCAGAAGAATTATTTATGTTGTTGAAGAGAGGATCTTTCCTATATGGATAATTATTTACAATTTTTTACAATTACACATTATAGACCAATACACCATGGGTATGATCAAGGGCATACAATGCTCAACAGTTCCTGCAAAATATTGAATTGAAATTCTTTTTCCACATTTATGGAATAAATTTATTCTTCTTACATAAGGTCTCAATTGATAATGCAATTGGTATTTACAAATGATTTTCGCTTCCTCTGTTTTTTTTACCAGTTTTGAAGATCGAGGATAAGGTGATAAAGCTTTGCTCTGCTAAATATGGAGGTAGAGCCACAAGCCACAACAAACCCATCAATCCACATGGATTCAAACTACTCTAGCAGGTTCATTTAAAAGACAACTAGTTTCTATTATATTATGATTACTTTGTGGATTTCAACCTTAGAGATGCTTATACAAGATAGGTTCTGGTATTTATTGATCTCTTTTTTATTTATTACATGGGCATTTCCGATCATTACCAAATTCATTGTTTCACTGTCTGCTGCTTATACAAATGAACAACATATTCAAACCAGGGGAAATGATATTCAATCAATTGGAAAAAATGAAGAGAAAAGAGAAGTGATTACCAGGCATGGAGCAGCTCCAAGCAGCTGAGAGAGAACCTGGTCATAGAGTAGCAGCAGATCTCTGGGTTTTGGGTTGGTGACTTCCTTTCGAACAGAGTGGGTAATCAGAGATAAACCGATGGTTGCAATCAGAGATTAGTAGGCATCTATCTGTCATGTGAAGATGCGGGCATTATTTGTTTAATTAACATTATGCATTGCTATTTTTAAATCCTTCATATAACCTTAATATTGTAGGTCTTCGTACCCTCAATGATTTAGTTCTCAATGACTTGGGTAAGGAGTTCTGGTGTCAGTCTTTAGCTATTTATAGTGTCTGGCTGCTGGTTATTGGTTTCACCATTCAATTGGGATTCCCTTCCAAAATTCCATTAGGAGTAATTATATCAGTCCTTCTTGTTTGTTTGGATATTGCCTCAAGTTCTTCTAATAATTAAGCACATTTCATTCCCATTTGTGCTTGTATTTATCTTTTGTATCTGAATGTGACTGCATGGAACATCTATGTATACGATGGACAGGAGATACAGAAAGCTCTTCAGGAATGGACAGGACAGTGGACTGTCCCAAATGTATTTATTGGGGGCACAAAAAAGTGGACTACACTTTTTTGTCCAAGAAAAAAATCTTATATTCGATATTTCAAAAGAGAAATAAAAATTTACATAGTGTGGCCAATAAGGCTCACAAAGTATTACCAGAGATTACCCAGTACAGTCCTTTCATGTCACAATTACAGTCTTCCTTAATAAAAGACACAGATAATCATCAGAAGTAAACACTTCAAAAAACATGTTCAGAAACTATTCTTAAATCTAGAATAGGTCTCACTCTTCTGAAAAGCCACCCATACTGTACCTGGGACAACACAGAAAACAATCGAAATTAAAAAATAGACTTCAAAGATTCTAAAACTAAGAGGTTGTCCTTAAATTCCAGCTCTGCAAACATGCCCTCCTGCATAGATAGGGATTCCTTAGACAACTTGTCTGCTTGTGAATTTGCTTCTCTGTAAATATGGGTGAATGAATTCTTCGAACTGATTTCTTGCATCCAGAATTCTGTTCTTTATCGGATTTAAAGCCAAATTTTCAATTCAGCTTCTTCCATTTTCCCAATCTAATTAACTTTGAATCCTGCAGGGCTTCAAGCTTACCAAGTCCTTTATCTGCATCTGCTTTTAATAGAGTCCAGAGGGCAAAGAAAGCTCTGTTATTTGAGCCAGTATGAGAGCCATATTTAAAAATAGAACATGCGCAAGCATTTAAATAAAAGGTGCACACCAGCACCACATTATCTTGGGGATACTTGGCTTTCCCCATCAAAGAATATCCCCAAACTATATCCTGAGTAATAGAAATCTCTTTTGGAATTCTAGCATTTTTTTTCAGAATGAGGCTTCCAGCTTCCATCAGAAGAGACTGTGATCATATGTGCCACCTATTCAGATGAAAAATCTTTTCCTTCAAAAGTTGTTTCTTTCTTGAAAGCTATAGGCCCCAGAGCACAAAGCATTGCAATGCTCTAAAACTGAACAAAGACATGTCATGATACAAAGTTCAAAGTATGAAAACAGTCCAACAGAGAAGCTTTATCCCACATATTGACTCCATTTAGACCATTTGTACCCTATAGAACTTATTTCCTCACTAAATTTGAAAAAGGACACTGGATAAAAAGATGATCTAATGTTTTGTTGCCTAATTTGCATAATATACCACCAGCTAAGGCCTTGCCAACTATAATTTTTCCCGTTATCCCAAGTCAGGATCTTGTTTGCTAAAGCTAACCATTGGAAAATTCCTAAGTCACTTGGTTTGAATTCGTGTTTGCAAATCGAGTTCGGCGACCTTGATGTTCGTAAAAAATCCAACAATGAAAATTTTGGTGATAAAATTCGGCATAAAATTTGGACTGTAAAAATTGAAAATAAACAATATATGATTTTTTTTTAATAACATTCAATATTCTTAATAAACACATTTGCAACTTGGTGAGGGTGAGCAAGTTGGCACTTGGTAACTGTTGGGGCCGGAGAGATAGGCGTCGAGCTGTGAGCACTAGTTGATCTTTGAGCGCTGACTCCCAGTCATCGAACCAGTCTATGAACTATTGAACAGTGAGGAACGAGGGTGTTGGGAAAAGCACAGAGTAGCTGTACTATGCGTTTCCTTTAACTGGTGTCGGGTGAATGAGTCATTGCAGGCACGGTGGCTAAAAGTCAACTTCACAGTTTCACCTCCTAACATGGGCCAGGGTTTCATGTTTCCCCAGGAGTCAATTTGATTTTAAAGACAGATCTAATTGAATAAAATGGATTTTAAAGGCAAATTTAAACAAATCTAAACGATTTTGTTCGAGTTCGAGTTTGACTTCAAATTCATCTTGAAGTTTGCCATGATATTTGGTGAAACTTCAACCATAAAATTTGGCACTTGAAGAAATTCTGCGAATTTCGAATTTTAACCGTTAAATTCAATGGATCCTGTGACTTAGGAAAATTTTAGTCTGCAAAGGACCATCCAGTTTCCAGACTGTCTTCCACCACTAAGCTTGCCCCCCCTTACTTCTTTCTCTATGCCTGATTGATAGCCTTTATTTGCATTCAAAGCTCTTGATGCTTTATTTTAAATCATTTGAGTTCATCTTCTTGATTTTTTGAGCTTAATGGCACTATGTTCTAATAATAACACATATTGATCCCATTCATCAGCGATGAGCCTATCTAGACCTAAAAGGACGGCTGGTTTCCATTCCTGTATCCAGCTTGGAACATCCTGTAGGTTG
>LPNX010513013.1:388070-411846 GCA_001517045.1 Pseudotsuga menziesii | reverse complement strand
CTTGCACATGGTGGGACTCATGAACTAGGCAAATAAGACAAAAATAAATGAATTAATGTCTAAGTGGGTAATACTATGGGTTTGATTATTCTAACAGTTTTTTGGCCAAAATCCACGTATACACTCAGGTTTTTGGCCAAAAGTCGCGTACATACGCAACTGTTCTTTATACAGTCGCGTACATCCTCCCTTTTGGTGAGTTTGATGTTGTGGGAAGTTGCTGGGTGGGTTGTGAGTGTGGTTGGGTCTTCCTTGGGTATGATTTTGTCTATTGGATGCTTCTTTTGTGACCAAAGACCGCTCTTTTATTGATTTTTCTTTGAAAGTAGTTTTATTCATTTATCCTTTTTGTTTTTCCATTAGTGCATTACTCTTTTTGTCTTGGTGTCTTGCTGGGCTTGTCTTTTATACTTGCTGCAGAGACTAGGAGTTTTAGATGACTTTTATTGCATTTTTCATTCTTTTATATTGAAAAATACAAAGTAGTTGCACTCTTAGTTGCATCGTAGATATGGATTTGAGGAGGTACTTGCATTGGATTGCTTGGATGAGAGTTGTTTTTAGGCTTTCATATAGGAAGGATTGCATTGGCATTCAGACAGGAATATATATTTATGCATCTCATGTAGTGGAATACCCTATTTTTCATTTGACAAAGATTACACTTAGCATTGTTTGTTATGGTGTGCACTTTTATTTCACTGCTGAGTCTTCATATCACTAGTTGCACGGCCATTTCCCTTTGAGTAATTACAACCAACTAAAATCAACGCTAATTAAAATGAATTACACTCTTTTCTTTTCTAGGGTGCACCAACAAGCTTAGGTTTTAGGATCTTGGAATAGTTCATTGTAAGTCAATTCTCCAAGATCACTAAACAACAACATCTAGGTGTCTGTCAAGGGAGTGTGTGAAATCCTTGGTATAACCATCGTTCTCAGGATCCTCCTCTCAAAAGGGAGTTAAGCACAAGGCAGTGTGAGCGGTTATTGATTGGGATGACCCCTAGTCATAACTGAGTAGCACCGACGATATTGCCAGGATTGTATTCATATATGGGGGCTCTTTTGAGAGTTTTGGGCTTTGTTACCCTGCCCATACGGTCAATCACGTCTGCGATTGTCCGCCTGAGCTTTGATTATATTGAGGTGACCTTAGTGACCTTACCTAGGATATCGAGGGGGTACTTTGCAGGGGTTATTCTGCAGGTGTCCCGGCCAGATAGAGGTCGAACAGTACAGTCGCTATATGCGTTGAAGCTGAGGGCCACTATAATTGGTTACGTACCTCCGCTTGTAGTGTATGGGAGTTTCGAGCCTCTCCTAGGTGAGACATACTTGCTGCATTCGGGAGCTCACATATCCTCCCCTTGGTTTGCTTGTGTTTTGGCTGTAAATTTTCTTAGGAGTGTGCTCTTTGTGCGTTATTTTTCCTTTGGGATCGTGGTTACTTGAGTATATTTATGCTCTCTTGAGTTTGGGTCCTTTTTATTTTCGGCATGCCTGGTATCCTATCACCCGTCTTGGTCCTAGTATGGACCCTGGTGTCAGACTTGGGGGCATCACAGCCCCTTACCGTGCTCATATATTTGGGAATGGTTATCTTCCATCCTCTACTCCATTTATGGAGGATTTTTATTCCCTTCGCTCGATCTTTACACTGGTTGTCACCCTCACTGGGGTGGTAGTGTATGCATGAATGTTGGGTCTACACCTTACTTTCCTTTTTATGTCCCATTGTTCACCGCATTGTTTCCTTTCGGTGCTATTTTCATTATCATTCATCCCTATATCTTATAGTTTGGATTCTTTATTGACTATTTTGGGTTGTTTTGGACTAATATGGTTGTCATGTAGGATCCACTTTTTGTACAATCTATCCGAGGTTTCGACCCGTTCGTGCCTGTCACAAGTATTATGTCTGAACTGGCATATAGGTTAGGATTTTACATCCGCTTGCACTTATGCATTTCCTTATGACGGTTCCATCTTAACCTTAGGTACGAACCCATTCCATGGTATCACGGAACCTTCATGCTGCTGTTAGAAGTGGTACTATGTGAATGGTAGAGCTTTCCTTTACATGTGTGCCCTAGTTAGCTCCCCTTTGCATTTGGTACCCATGCTGTGATTCCTCTCTTAGGTCCGGGAGTCTGTTGTATAGTACTACCATGACATTTAGCAAGAGCCTCATACTCCTCTTGATCTTATGCTCGTGTGTTTCCCTCCGGACTCCCCTTATGTCAAGTTGTGAATGCATTATCATGAGCTTTGCCTGCCTTATTGAGCTTTATGCCAGCTCCCCTGACATTGCGTTTAAGCCATATAGACCGATCTTGTCTCATGTATAGCCATGCAGAGCCATTTTTATATCCTTCGCATCTTGATTCCCTTTTACCGAGAGGGGATTTTCCCCTGAGTGTCAATATCCTACACATGTATCCTTGCATTGAGCATAGGTATGTTCCACTGCTTGGAACTAGTTTGTTTTCCCTTATGACACTCGTCTCCTCCTACTTTGTAACCATAAATCTAGTTTATTCTTTTTTCAAGCTTTTCAAATAACTGAAAATGTCCAAAAAAATCAAAAAACCAAAAAGCCGGACAAGGAAAGATGTTATCTTTTGGCAGCTGTCGAGTCGTGTCACCTTCGAATAGAGCACTGTATATCACATCCATTGGTTGGGTTATAGTTTGACTTAGGAGCTGTACTCGTTATCTAAGTTTATCTCCACTGACTGGTTAAGCTTCCAGTCCCTATGGAGCCTTTGTTGATGCCTCCTGTGTCACAGAGATGTCCCAGTTTGTATATTGAGTCTATGCTGCCTTCATTTAGTCACCATACACCGTTATGCTCTTGTTCGAAGGAAGTTGAAACCTGTGTCGACCATTCCTCAGTTATCTTGACTTTGCATGTTGGCCATTCCCGGTACAGTTACTAGTTCGTGCACTTTATGATTGAGTCCTTCCACATTAGATAGCTTTGTTGAGTACCTCGTGTTGGATGATGGGGGATGCCTTAATGCCCTCCTTCTAGCGGATTTCATCCCATCGACTTTAGATCATTTATTCTGGGATTGGAGTCTAGAGTCCTTTTGAGTGCCTTGAGACTTGCAGTCATCAGTGGCAGGTTCTCTCGCCATCGACAGTTTCTTGGGAATACATCAATGTCCCCTGATCGATGGATTCTCTCAAGTGTTCGACCTCAACACATCTATTCACACTTGTTAGTTTTCACTCTAGTACATTTATTCCCATTATCATTATTGGTGGGTAATCTCGCATCTGTTAACGGTATACATCAATGACCGGTAATCAGATGATGGACTACTATGTTCGACCTCGACACCTCTATTCGCATAGTAGGACATGTACTCGTAGCGGTTTGTGTAGAAGACCTCCCAGACTGGTGGCATCTCTTATATACTACCTCCTTGATCGTGCCAGTTTTCATGAGATTTCAGCTCTCGTGACTTGATTCCAGTGTATGTCAGACATTTCTAGCCACTATGGAGATCTTGATCTAATGTATATCTTCAGCCATTTTGGAGATCATGTTCCTTTGTATATCTTCATCATGGAGATTCTGATCTATGTATATTGTACGTGGCGATGACCACATATGTGATATCATGTATTATGCCTATTCATGGCCATTGTACTCTTATGTATCCAGGACTGCTATATGTACTTGCAGTTGTATGCAAAGTTGTATCATTGTACTATGCTGATTGGGTGGCTGGTCTTCCATTTGAGACCCTTCATCACTCCACTTCTGGGATGGACTTATAATGTATTTCGGCCATTGTATGACCCCTCTGACCTCACACATTAGGGGGCATCTGTTATAGCGAATTTCACCACTCTAGGTGAATCACACTTTGTATGGCCTTCCCCTGTCCCGCTGCAGACTCTTTAGACCCCATGGACCATATTTTATCCTTTGATGTTACCTTGATCATCCCTAAAAAACTATATAAAAAATGATATACGCGGCCTTTTACCCGATAACCGCGTACATACGCGGGTTTGACCCCTATAACCGCGTACATCGGGATGTGTGAATAATCCAAATCCTTTTGGAGTTTTCCTTGACATGGATCCGACTCATTTGACTCCTGGCCTTCCATATGCCTTGAGATCGCTCGGATTCGACCCTTCATTATCCCTTGTGAAGCTATATAAGGAACCCCTTGGTACATTGAAGACATATAGAGAGATTGAAAGCACCGAAACTATAGTCCATTGTTGCCGGAATTTATGCTTGAGTCTGCATCCCTTTGTCCCTTTGGAGCACTGTTGTGTTCTTCCCAAGCTTGCCTTTTGCTAGTGAGATTGTTATCTAAGTGATGGAGGATTGAGGTGGTGGAGTCTCAAGTGGGGGATTCAGTTTCTCCGATTCGCAGACGTGCCGTCAGAGGTTGTATCTATCTTGTAATCTCTGATTTATATTAATAAGAACTATCTTTCCTTGTCCAATGATGTGTATTTGATTGAATATTGTATCTATTGGAATATGTCAAATGCTTTTACATTATTGATTATATATGCTAGAATATATCTAACACCATGATATATAGTATGCTTGTATTATTTACTTGTTGTTCAGGAAGTATTATATCAATTCAAGATGAAGATTGGAAAGCTCAACGGGGATATACTTCAGCCGTCTCAAATAAGGTATGAGGTCTGATCCTTTAATGTTAGCATTTTATTTCTATTGCATATTGGGAAAGATTGATTTTTGGAGTCAAGTCTATCTGTTGTGGTACCCCAAGCCATAAGAATTTCTCTCCATAACACCACCAAGGTATCAAGATATTTCTTTATCTATCGGATGCAGGTGGCCATATCTACAGCTCCCTTAGGAGTTTTAGATACATAAGGCATCCCAGCATAATTAGTTGAACTACCAGCAGAGCCACGCCAAGCAGCAAAAGTAGCACCAGTTTATCCAGCGTCTTTCCCAGCCTCAGTTCTAGGATATATTAAGTTCCAGGGGATGTCCCTATGTAGGCCGAGTCTCCCTATTTCTTGAAATAAATGGGGCTTTGTTTAATAGATGAACAACTCTTAAATCAAAAGAAATTCAACATGTTCAAGTATATAGGATTTTCATCTTTGAGCTCTGTAAAAGAAATATTTTCAAACAATTCATCGATGCCTTTCTTTGAAAGTCTATCTACTTCGTCATTTAATTCTCTATAGATATGCTAAAAAGTAATGTGTGAGAACTCAGATATCAACTTTCTGACATTTCCCATCCAATTTTCCAATAACAAAGAATGAAGTGCAGTTACCCCTCTAGCCAATCTGTAATAGCTTTTGAATTGCCAACAATCATAATAGAGGTGAGTCTCGTTCTCCTAACAGACCAAAGAATTCCCTGTAACGCAACCAACTTTGCTCTTGTATTAGTCCCCTTCAGAACGCGAAAGATGTTCCTTCTATGGAGTTCTGCCACTAGTCCCTAAGATAACCTACAATATTCACATAAACCAATAAAAGGATCAAAACCAATAAATACTTGATTACCTCAGCCGACGGCTCAACGAATCGACTGGTTAATAATGGGGAAAAAATTCAAAAAAATACTCTAAATAGATGAAACATTGTCAACCTTCTTCATTGCATCCTGAAACTAATGGACCATAGCAACACATTTTAAACATTTAGCTTTCACAGTTTTTCCCCACAAACTTTCATCAAATGAGCTTCTCCATAAACTCTTTGCACTTAAAGCCCAATTGAACCAATTTAGATTTTTGATCCCCCATCCTACCATCAGTTTTGGCTTTGATAGACTCTCCCATGAAGTCAAATAAAATTTTGAATATTCCAACTTTCCAACCCATAAAAACTAAAAGTTTTTTTTTCTTATCTCGTAAACCATAGACTCCTGAATGATAAATAAATAAAACCAAAAAAATGGAATGCTTTGTAGAACATAATTTACCAAAAAAAGTCTTCCTCCAAGAGGCAGCCATCGAAATGACCAACTATTAATTTTCTTCTTAATATTCTTAATTAACCATTCCCAATCACCATTTTTATACCCATTTGGTTTCAAAAAGAAACCAATATAACTAAAACCCCCTTCTAACCCAGTCATCTTATAAGGAAGCAGAGAAGCAATCTAGTTTCTAATTTCCATATCATCGCAAGAATACACAAAATCAGATTTTTGAACATTTACTGCGAGCATCACAAATAAGGAGATAATATAATGATAATGATTCCATTCAGAGTAAGAACCTTCTCCAAAGATAGAACTAAAGCCGATTTTACCAAAGAGTAAAGATGAGTTTAAACTCAATCAATAGCAAAGCCAATTGTAGAAAACACTAGACACCAAGTTTACTTCACTTCACCAATCATATAAAGGTTCAATCCCTAGAGTTCAAACTAAATCAATATAAAAACAAACTGGATAAAGCACTAGACATCAAGCTTCCTTCACTTCATCAATCATATATAGGTTCAATCCCTAGTTTTGTGGACATGGTACCAAGTCTCATTCAGTCTCAATAAGTTTCATTGAATTCAATCTCAGTCAATAACATATCAAACTAGAGAAAGGACTAGAAACCAAGTTTTATTCCCTTCACTAATCATATGTGGGTTGATTCCGTACTCTTGTGGATGAAGAAATGTACCACTTATTTTTCTCATCTACTACTAATCCTCTTGCCCACGAATTTACCTCAACTCAATGAAAAAATCAGAGCTCACTTTTTACTACCTTGAAAAAAATTGTCTCTCTCAAACCTCAAGACTATGGACTCCTCAGAAATCAGATAAGAAACTTCTCAAAAATTTATCTGATGTACTCACCCAAAAAAGAAGTGCAATGTATTGTTGTAATCAACTTCTTGCTCCCTACATTCAATACATGTTGTTGTTGAATATACCCAAAAAATAGACCTCAGATAAGTGTAAATTCGTTGCTTTTAGAGAGGGAAAGCAATTAGATCGACTCGGTCAAGTCTAGTAAATTTGAATTTGCTTTCTCTTGTGGAATGGCTTCTACAATTGGTATTATTTGTTGTTTTAAATTCAGTTGGAAGCATTACGTATATTAAAAGTTTCAATAAGTTGGCACAACTGGGCATTCTTCCATTCTATGGATTTTTTCTTGTGATCATCTGCCACTTTGGATTCGAGATGATCTGTGAATGTCACAATCTTCTTATGACTTGTTCTTTCTTCCAAATTATTCTCTTTCTTAAGTGAATCTTTCCCATAGCTTTCCATCTCTTCTTCCACTTCCTTTGCCACTTGCATAATGACTTCAAGTGCATCTTCACTTGGAAACCTGTAGATGGACTCCCTTGCAATGTCACTATTCATTTCATCCCTTTCCTCTCCTCATGGAACTAAAACTAGTATAATTAATCTATCTTGGAGTCTAGCCAATTCTCATTCTATATGAAGGTTGCAAGCCAAGACAGAGGAAATTTTTTTTATAGAAACTAGATTCACTTACACAATATTCTATACTCACTAGAGTTGTTGTAATATATAATTATCGTCTTTTAAAATAATCATTAAAACATAGTAGAATCCAATCCATCATTATATTTTTCTTGAAGTATATTTTCCAGGGTCAATATGTGTTGAAAATTGTTTGTGGTTGAATGAGTTGTTCACTTGATTTTTTGTTGTTTATTTTTTTCACAATTAGATAGAAGTGCATTTACCATATTATATATTAAACCATAATAAAATTATTCAAATATCCATTATCATGGATTGTTTAATGAGATACATAGTACTATATCTATGAATTAGAAAGATTACCAATATTATATGCCAATTAGAGGTAATCATCTGTATTATGGAGGTTGATTCAATTAGTCTATTAGTGAAGAATTTATAGAGTTTAAGAAAATATTGAATAGGATTTATGTTGATAAAGAGTAGCGATACTTTGTCATAATATCTACAACCTACAACCTTCCATATTATCTAGTTTCATATCATCTCCCGCCGCTATCCACTATGACTATCGGGGATGAATCCCCCAACCGCTCTTTATTTTTGTTTAAGATAAATTTTTGTAACTTAGTTGTGAGGATCAATCCTTAGTGCATAAAGAAATTTTGGAACTTATAGCCCTAGATTCATGGTGAGGATGGTTGAATAATATGGTGGGAAATCTCTAAATGATCAACACAAATCAAACTCACTCTACTAAGAAAATAATAATAATGTGTCAGAGATCCAATTAAAAACAATTGTATTGTGGATAGGATTTTGGACTTACATCATTCACAGGCCCCTTAAGGTTACAATGCGAACGGACACCGAATCAAGCTCTTAATAACACAATACCTCTAGATGTGCATCGAAAACTTAAAAAATTGGGAGCTTGACAATAGGATTAGCAACAATGTTTTAGAGATGCAGCGGGAGAGGTGTCAAGGGCTTATCCTCAAGAAACTCTAATCATTGATATTGTGATAGAGCATCATTCGTCGACGACCAAATCAAGTCTATGAGGCCTATACACATCCGTTGGAAATTTCATAGCTCAATTATGTTGCTCAATTTTAGATCTAGGTCTTGAGACCAATTATCCACGTGTCCTTGAATGACTCTTTATGCAAGTTAAAGGTCACCATAAAATCCAATCCAATGCTCAGATTGATCTTTATGTGAATTTAATCTTACATTTAGTTGTATTTTTTTTTATACGAATGGACATGCTTCCTTTATGAGTGAATGAAGAGCTAGTTTGTTTCTGAGTGAGTGGTTCGTTTGAAACTTGGTTCCTTTGTATGGCCTTCCAATGGCTAGGGGACACCACTATAAATCGAAAAACAAAGGAAAAATGTCCCAAATGCACTTTGGGTTACTTCATTAGGGTCCATGGGCTCAAACATTCCATAACATTCATGATTTATATATAGGCGATCCCTTTTGTCAACATTGGCCCCATGTTTCCTTTTATAGATTACTTCTTTCAAAGAGAAAATTAAGCCATCACACTCAATTCCTTTTATACTTTCATATTTTTAATATGACACGTGGACCATGCTTTACCCATTTGCATTCATGTCAGAGACTGGATATGTAGGCTAGGTTATGCTATTGTATGCACTCGGGGGTTATTATTAATACATGCAGATGGCCCTTTAGAGTTTGATCCTATTATTCACCTCAAGAAGAGTACGATCAATTTTCAATACCCATGTGGTCCTCCAAGTCCCTCAACGCATACGATTTCTCAATGGACCACTTTCCAACGGATCTACAACCTTGATCGCCTCCCCTTAAAATCTTGTTAAATGATTACCAAACATGATCTGATACAAAACTGCTAAGAAATATTCACATAAATGTACTACCATGCTTGGTTTTATATCAAAACTAGACATTTAACCATATTTTTCAATAACAAAAACCATATGATGTGGTATGTTCTAGAAATGATCACATACAAATACATGATCATCTGCATTTATGAGACCTATACAAGATGCCATTAAGGAAGTTCTTTTCATTGGAGCATGCCACAATTTCTTTGTGTAGTAAAACCTCAAGGAACTAACATACATATATTTTCATCACTTGCTAATTCATGGAAATAATCTTTGTAACCAAAAATTTTAGGACTCCCCTCCATGATGCATTTTTAGGGACAATATCTTTCATGGAAAACATGTATTTTTAATGTGTTTTCTCTACATTATTTGTGTCACCTTGTTCTATTCCCATCTTCATTACCTAGAGCATCAAGTTGGACATCGAGGCCAACCTTGTGTTATAATTCAAACAGTCAAGGTGTATCATTGTACAACATACACCAACTTTTTCTAGAATTTAACTCAATGGAGTCATTGAGTAGCATGGTGGCTCTAAATTGATTCCCTTGGCCTTGAGTAGGTTGCTTAAAAATTACTATCAAGTAAGTGTATACCATATACCATCAAATAACTAAGGACCCACATTAGAGAGAGAGATGAGGCTGAGATACATTGTGCACATTATACTTGGTTGTCAGCTCACATGACACATGATTAGGAGCTAGATTGGGTGTTGAGCCGATGGTTTGGGTTTTGAAACTTAACTTGGGTGGTATAACATGGGAGGTACTAAAGCATGGTTGACTTGTGAAATAATATAGATATTGGCTAAGAACTAGTTTAAGTAGGAAATATGTGGTGCCTGGTACCAATTGGGGGTTCCCATGTTGATGCAGGCAACTACCCTCTTTATTTTCTTACCAAAAGGCATGACAATGAGGAAGAAGACCTAAAATTATGGACTTCACTTTCAAAGAAATCCTTGCAATCACATTGGTAAGGAGTGATAATAATATCACAACAATACAATGTATCAAATCTCAGTCGATAGTGTTAATTAAAGACTTTTATGGTAAATTTAATATAAGACTTACTTATAGTTGTCTCTTACTTTTTGCATCTTGACACATTTAATATTTTATGGTTTTCTTTGTGCCTTGACCCAATTGATATTATAAGGTGAGGATGTGAATGCATAACAATCCTTATTTATGACTATGAGATGAGGATTTAAAGAGAAGAGGATGTAAATACAAGTAATTTTTATATGTATTTTGGAAGCGTTGAGGACAAATGGTGTGAGAAACCACAAATGTTTGGAAGGATCATGCCACCCATCAAATTGAAGACTATTCTTGAGCCAAAAATTGTTTTTTATTTTATTTTATTAATCACCATTATTTCTCCATATCGTGTGCCCAATGACACCTCTCTCTAGCAATGCATAAATTGGCTTCTGCACAGTTTGTGATTCTAGCTACATGCCATTATTTGTATTTGCATGACATCGAGTGTTATTTATAGTTGTCCTGAGTCCATGACATTCATGCAATAAATGAATTCTTGTAGAGGAGGACCTATCAAACCAGCCTTTTGAATTTCATTTTGACGAAAAAAGAGTGGACATTGGTAGCGAGGTTCACATAGGTAGTAGGCACAAAGTTTTGAGCTTGCTTCGGGCCTAGTAGTAGACTCGTAGTTGTTCTTTTTTGTTATAGCCGTAGTTTTTGACACATTGCCACACTTTAGATTGCAACCCCAAGTGACTTGAGAGTCAAAGTCACATCTCAATGGCTAGTGCGTCATAGTCATCAATGCTTACTGGTCATCTTGCACAACTAAGCAGTGAGTGCACGACATGAGTGAGTAAGTGATTATAATTTATCATATTTATAGTATTTTGAATGATGAATTGAACTTTATAACATAGGAATTTCAACATCTTGAGAAATTTATATGGATGGGTAATTTCAAATGTTGCCCTTCTTCTAAAATGTCAATATAAATTATGCCCTTCTTAATTAGAAGGATAAAATTCAAATTAAATTTTTTTTTTGGAAAAGCAATTTTAATTTTAGACTTCTGAAAAGGGCTAGAACCCTTTGGAAGGGTTTAATTTCACATTGATGGAAACTAGGTGTGTGATGGTAAGTTCCTAAAATCTAGGAAAATAACTCAAGTACTCCCTAATGAAAAATTAAGAAAATCGAAAATAAAAATTGTTTAGTCTTCTTAAAAAAAATCATATAAAAGAGAAATATATAAAATAAACAAAAATAAATAAAATATAAAAAAATTAACAAAATAAAAATGCAAAAACAAAAAAAATGAAACCGCAAAAATAGAAAAAAACAAAACCTTTGCCCCAATATGTGGGCCCGACTTCCTTGATCCTTCCAGGTGGGGCTCGATGCAAGGATGATCAACCGGTCTCTGAAGAGAGGAGGAAGATACTAATGGATGAAAGATTTTTTCTTCGATTATGGAGTTTCTCAGGTCAGATCGTAGGTGTAGCATTTGAAGAATGCTCAGATTAGAACTACAATGCAATATCACAGCTTGAGGAGAACACCAAATCATTGATGACTGAGGAATGGCATTTCGAAATCTATCTAGGAAAAAGAATCGTTCATCGCAACACTTGTAAATCATTGGTAGATCTGGACATTGAATTGTTCTGTGGAATTTATCCAGATTACGGTTGAAGTTACATATAATCGCCTTGGTGGTGCGATGTAGCTAGAGTTCTGTTGATTAGGGATTCATTTGAAGGCTGTTGTTCCAGAACAGAGTGTGCATTTATAAACCTTGGTATTTTCATACAAAAGATTCAGGAATCTGAGGTTGTTCCATCAAATTCCTTTCAATATAAATTTGGGTAATGCTCGATGAATTCCTGTAATACTTAATGGTTTCCTATAAGTTAGATTAATTCTCTGAATCTGCATTTTTCTATCAATTAGTTGTTTGAGGATGCAAGTGTGCTCCAGATTTGGGGTTATACTAAGTTGTAATCCAAGTTTACCCTTAATCCTCTTACAGGTAGTATTTAAACATGTAGACATTTTCCTGCCATTGATGAGGGGTAGCAACCCAAAGCAGTGTGAACTAAAAGCACTCTATTTCAAAGGGCAATTGTACTAGTTAGCTATTATATCATCCAATTTTATCCCTTGATCCTCTTACGAGTAGTATCCAAACACATAGACGTTATCTAGCCATTAATGAGGGGTAGCATCCTAAAACAGTGTGGATTAGAGGTCCAATCTATTTCAGTAGAGAACTACACCAGGTGGTTGCTACTTCGATGAGGAGCCTATATCATAGTTGCCACTTCAAAGGTATCTTTTTTTTATTAAACATTATGAAATCATATCCCTTATTCCTTATCCTCAACCAATATTACCTCCAAACCTCTAAACCTATGCATGGAAAGATAATTACTAAGACAATTTATAGCCCCATTCTCGATGCATGAGCCCTAAAAGATTACTTTCGTGCATAATAGTAAATACCCTGGATTTAGTTTGTATAACATGGTTAAGGAACCAAGGCCCATAATCTATGCTAAAAACATTGTAATGGCACCTATATCCCGCTTGAAAGCAAAATATTCCATTTACAAAACATGTGAGGTGATATAGAACCATGTGCAAGTCCACTAGACATAAAGATGAATATTTTAGGGCTTACATCCTCGTTGTTTATTCCTAAACCTTACAAAAGGCCCTAAGAACCATCCATGTCATTTGAAATATTCTAACAACAATAATATGATCCATGTAGGACAATTATTCACTCTACTTGGGTTGTGTTGTAGTTTTTTATTATGTGCATGTTCCATGAACGATAAAATCCTATTTTAGGCCCCAATACATTGTTTTCCTTTTTGAACCATGTTCGTGACCCTAAAAATTATCCTTGACGTACACAACCATTTAGTGGCACTCGTATGAAACCTGTAGGTCAAATATTCTCTTTACAAGTCCTATGGTAGTTTTGAGGTGTGTGCATGGTCCATGAGCCATAAATCCATTTTTAGGACAAATTCTTCCTTATACAGTGGTAGGGCCTCAATAACAATCCTTAGTGCAATAGAACCTATCTAATACATGTAGTCCAACTATTCCCTTTATAGTGCTGGTATGGTCATTTCAAATAATGTGCATGGTCCATGAGCACTAAAAACCTCTTTTAGAAAAGCCCGGTCCATAAAATTTCTATATGACTCATTGGCCTTCTGTGGGGACTTGGGTCACCAAACGAACAAGCTCTCCCATGGGAATATTTGGCATGGGATCATTATATTGGTCTCAGGTAATCCTTGTTGGCATGTATGATGTCTATTGCTTATGAGTCAACATTGCCATTTTTTACTCTCCTTACTTCCCCTATGTACTCGTATCATTTACGCTACCCTACGAGGATTCACCAAACTCAAGTTCCTTGTGCTTTTGCTTGATCATGTCTCTTCTATTAAAATTTTAAGCCCATGATAGTTTCAATATTTTTCCATTGTATGCCACATGGTTTATAGGTGTTCCTCTCCTTAGTTGGCCTCAACATAAAATTTTAGTTCCATTTTCTATTGTTATTTTGATTGGAATTCACTTGTAATAGACAAATTGAGGATTCAAGGGGAAACATCAAGCAATACAGGGAATTATTGAGTGTTGGAAAAGGGGACACGATCTTCACAATAAATGTGTGTGGAACGACTAGTATCTCACCCACTTTCATTATTGCCAATGTCATAGGTATAATGATTACTATGATGATAAATTATTCTTATCTTTTTCATTGTCATGATCACCATTCCTCTTGTCATCATTGTCATCATCTTAAACTATATTATTGTCATCGTCTTCATCGTCATCATTGTCATCATCATTGTTACCATCATTGTTATCATCATTAATTCCATCTTCAACAACACTCCACTTGGTTATATGATTTTTCACAATGAATTTTAACGAACAAAGCATCTAATCAAAGGGGAAAATACCACTTTATTCTTTCCCAAACTGGTATCACACTATCCAAGCTGATGGTTTGTCTCTATTCAAAAATATCTCATGATGATCATCATGTTGATTTTTTTGTAAGCAACATTGAGAGCCCTTCTCTAGGAGAATGGAGGCACCTAGTCAGTTACCAGGAAATTGAACCAGTCTGGGACTGACGGACTCAGCCTGGTGCTGAGGGCCATTCTTTGAATGGAGGCACTTGGTCGGTTACTAGGAATTCGACCTAGCCCGGGACTAGGGGACTCATCCTGGGGCTGAGGGCCATTTTTTAAATGGAGGCACTTGGTCAGTTACTTGGAATTTGACCTAGTTTGGGACTAGGGGACTTAGCCTGGGGTTGAGGGCCATTCTCTGGGAGAATGGAGGCACTTGGTCAGTTACCAGGAATTTGACCTAGTCTAGGACTAGGGGACTTAGCCTGGGGCTGAGGGCCATTCTCTGGGAGAATGGAGGCACCTGGTTAGTTACCAGGAATTTGACCTAGTCTAGGACTGGGAGTCTCAGCTTAGAGCCGAGTGCCATTCACTGAGTGGAGGCACCTGGTCAGTTACCAGTGTTGATTTTTTCTAAGCAACATCGAGAGCTATTCTCTTAGGAGAATGGGGACATCTGGTCAAGGACTAGGATGTGGAACTAGTCCAGCACTGGGGGACTCAACCTTGAGTTGAGTATCCATTCTGTTGAATGGAGACATCTGGTTAGGGAACAAAATGTGGAACCAGTCCAGTACTGGGGTATTCATCCTAGAGTTGTGTGACCATTCTGTTGAATGAAGACATCTGGTTAGGGACCGAGATGTGGAACCAGTCCAGCATTGGGGGACTCAGCCTAGAGCTGAGTGGCCATTCTTTGAATGGAGGCACCTGTTCAGTTAACAGGAAGATGACCTAGTCTAGCACTGGGGGACTCAACTTAAGACTAAGGGCCATTCTTCGGGAGAATGGAGGCGCTTGGTATATTACCAAGTGTTTGAACTTGGGTCAAATTATGCAGCTTATGGCTGATGCACCTGGTATGTTATGACGATATCACAATAAGCCCCAAACCAATTCTAGGCATGTGAAACACTTTGACCCTTGATCTGTGGGCTTTGTGATCTTCTCCAAGGCTTAGCTACCCTTTGTTAAGACACCTAGTACCAGATCTTGGTGTCACATAGAGTGTGAGATAAAAGCATTAGTAATTCTCTATGTTTATGATGATGTACTTTGAGTGGGGGTGAAGGACCACCTTGACCACTTGTTTTGACCATTGGGAACTTGAAGAAGGCTAAAGCAAAAGTCAAAAATACATAAGGACCCTTAGTATGACTAAGGAGTCAAATTGAAAGTGCAAAAAGACCTTTAGTACCACTAAAGGTAAAAGTAAAAAAGATAGAAGAATAAAATAATATTATTTTGTTCTTTTAATTTTTGGTCCACTTATAGGTGATTCAAAGGATATAAAGAAGATAAATCCATTTCATTTTGTTACACACACTTGGTCATGATCTTATAGCTACTCAAGGAAGATTTTTGCTGACATTGTGGAGAAGGACATCTTTTGCGGTGATGCCCTAGCATGGAGGATTCTAGATAGGGAACCCACTATTTTATAGTCTAGTCCTAAAATAGGGTTTCACCATTGATGAACAACAACAACAACACCTTCTCTCTCTTCACGAGATAGGGTTTCTTATAAACCCTCACATCACCTTTAGAATTCTCACAGGTAGTCTCAGTCTATTCTCGAGTAGGCTAGATCTCCTCTCTAGGCACCTCCCTCTACCCTCTGTCACTCACACCAAGACCTAACAGGGATTATTCATGCTGCTAGCACCCTAGAGCAACTGCCAACACCCTTGGGGAGGTTGCCACCACCCTTGGGTAGCCATAGTTTTCCTGCTATAGACTTTGAGCAGGTAGCAGTGAGGCTCGAGCAGGGTAGAAAGGGTCCGGTTAGGACAAATAGAAACTTCGAGCAGGCTGACAAAAATTCAGGCAAGGAAGATAGACCTCTGGGTAGGAAGACAAGGCTTGAAAAGAGGGCTTGGGAAGTAGATAGAGAGTTTTGGGCAGTAGCAAGCTGTTCAGGCGGGATGACAGGATCACGGGAAGGCTAACGGGGAGCACAGGTAGGATGATAGGGATCACACAGGGATCTCGAGCAAGCTCAGTCTCAGTCTGGGTAGATTTGGGTAGGCAGAGTAAATTTTGGGCTTCCCTTCTGGAAGTTTCGAGCAACTAGAAGATATAGGGAAGAAAGCCCTAATATGATTTTTGCATGAAACACATTTTCGTAGATTTTTTATTTGTGGTACAAACCCATTACGGTTTGAGAATTATTGAGAAACTCAGTCATCTCATTTAAGAGATGAATTAGTAATGCTTTTGGTGGGTTTTGTCCTTTAAAGGTTTCCCCATGAAAAACTACTTTGTTCAATGTGTGTGATGTTGTTGATGTTTCTATTGCACTTGTCTTTTGTTATCTTACAGTTTGTGAAATTTTAAGAATTCATGCTAATGCTAAAATTCAACAACCAAAAATTTAACCTAGTCTGGGACTAGGATCCAAGCCTAGAGCTGAGGGAAATTCTCCTGGACAATGGAGGCACTTGGTTAGTTACCAAGTATTTGACATTGAGTCATTTGATGCAGCCTGGGGATGAGGCACCTGGTCAGTTACTAGGTCATCACCGTAAGCCCTAGACTGGGTTTGGGCAAGTGATGCACTCCTCTCCTTGATCTATGGGCTATGAGACCTTCTCCAGGGACTATATACCCTTGGTTGAGAAACCTAGCACCCGATCTTGGTGGCACAAGGAGATCAAGATAAAGCATTTAGTAATTCTCCTTATTTATGAAGATGTACTTTGAGTGGGCATGAATGAACCACAGGGACCCTTGAGACAACTTGTTATGACCACAAAAATACTTGGAGTACCATTTAACCCTATCCTTGGTCAATGAGACCATCAAGAGAAGGACCAAGTGGCACAAGTCAAAACACCAAAAATACCTTTGTACCACAAAAGATTAAAGTCAAAGGGTCAAAGATGAAAAATAAGTTAAACCCTAATGTAAACTTCTAATTATGTGGAACTAACTTAAATGTTGATAGACTATAAATAAAGGACATTTGCGATTCATCTCATAGACACAACACTTCAACACTTGACTGCTCCTCTACTCGCTACCTGAGGTTGACAGAGATAATTTTGGTAGTTGGTGTTTTTTTTCTTTCTTCAACAGTGGAAACATTTATGCTTACTTGGTTTTCTCTTGTCACACTACAGTCACTGTGGTGGTTATATGTAGCAGTTGTAATAACCCTCGACGATGGTCTAGGGCTATAACATGTCTCAGTGTGAAGCCTGTTGGTAGTCAAAAAGCTCACGAAAACACTAAAACTCTTTCCTTCTTCTCGTTGGTACATTCCATGTGACCCTAACCAAACTATGGTCTGTTGCAACACCCTCGAGCCCTGCTAGGGCTGATCTACTATGCACCCTAGCTCTTGTTGGGGATTCTACAGCTCACGGGTGACCTGCTAAGGTCACCCTCTATGCACATAAGCCCTGTAAGGGCTGTACTTTATGCCCCTCAAGCTTTGTTAGGGATCCAACAGGTGCACACAACAGTCATGGTGGTTGCTAGGGCTGCTCATAGCCCACATTAGCATTAACAGTAGACCATGGGGTGGCTGCTAGGGCTGCTCACAGCCCACAGGAAGCATCAACAATGTACAATAGGTGGTGGTGGTCTAGGGAAGCAACAACAACATACAACATGGTTACGTGGAGACTAGGGCTGAAGTAACACCCTCGGTGGTGACCTAATCAAGCAACAACACCCTCATTGATGACGTAATTGAGTAGTAGCACCCTGCTAGTGGTCACAGGTAGCAACAAACAGTTTGTTACAACCCTCCAAGTGGTCAGGTAGCAACAACAGTCTGCTACAACCCTCATTAATGGTCACTATTGGTAGCAGCAGTATTTAGCAGGTCATCTACAACAACATCAACAGACCTAGTGGTCACAGGTAGCAACAACAATTCCTACAACAACATCAACAGACCTAGTGGTCACATGTAGCAACAACAATTTGTTACAACCCTGCTAGTGGTCACGGGTAGCAGCAGCAGTCTGCTACAACCCCCATTGATGGTCGCGATTGGCAGCATCAGCACTTAGTAGGTCACCTATAGCAGCATCAATAGACTTGGTTGTCACAAGCAGCTACACTGGGCTGCTATAGGTGGTTAGGGTTAGTTGCAAAAGGCTGCTACAAGACTCAGCAGTAGCTCATGCTCCACATGGCAACAACAAATGGTAGCAACACTAAGCATGCTAGGGCTACTTTAATTTTGGAAAATTTTTGTACATTCATCTCAGAATTCTGAGATCAGAACCGATTGATTTATATTTAGATCAATATCAGTTAATCAAGTAATCTTTGTAGAGAATGAATGCCAATTACTTGAAGGAATGCTTGAAGTTTTTTTTGAATAATGTGTAAATCTGGGTTTGGTGGGAGTGCCTAAAAACCCTAAACTTCTTGTGAAATGGTATATTGGGCTAATGAAAACCCCAACCTTGAATTTGCATTCCATGGACCATGCTCTTATCGATATTTTTACACACTTTACTACGGGCATGTGAACTGTAATCACAACTTTTATAGTAGACATCTTGTCATCTTGGTGATTCCTTTGGTATAAGAATACTTCAAATTTTGCTGGTCTATTTGGAGCTTTAGATAAATGAAGTGCCACCTGAACAAATATTGTTTGAACTTTTCTATATCATATGTTGGCCAACTTCTCTTTATCATAGATTCATAATTATCAATCAATTTTTTTCTTTCAAAGAAACAAGATGCTGATTTTGCATGAGAACATCCCCTCTGCTGGTGCCTGAAGCATCACATTCCACTTAAAAGAGCTGTGAGATATGCTCAAATAATTGTTGGAACTTATATGTAACCTTCTTCGTGTGTTGTAATGTGTCTTCTATTGCTTTTGCCATTTTAGTTGATCCTTGTTTGTAAGATCAGTGAAGAGTCTCATCAGGCTCCCAAATCTTAGATAGATCCCCTGTAGAAGTTGCACAACATCCGGAATCCCCTCAACTAGCTCACATTATTTGGAGTGGGCTAGTCAAGAATTGCCTAAGTGATATTATAATTATTCCTATTTCCTTGAGCATTCTAGCTATCACAAGATGCAACATAGAAAAACATAAAAGCAATTCCATAGAGAAATACATTTAGTAACATATACTATTTAGTTTGCAGAAACCGCTTCTAGATCTTTCTGTACATGATAAAATTCTTACTCGAGAATTATTTTTCACCTTATTTTATATATTTTTTTCACGTACAGTTTATACATAAATGGCAGTTATGGGAATGCAAATGTGTATCTTTTTTTCAAAATTCAAGACCCAATCTAAACCACCATAAAGAATTAAGAAATGGTAGTTAACATTCACGGCTGGCTTCTTGAGCAGTTCATAAATTGCCAGCTTAAAATGGATAGTAAACTCCCAGATAACTTGAAATGGCCAGTAATTGCCACCCTATAAACAACCTTGAAACTGGCAATGCCACAGTGAATTGAAAGGACTGCTGAATAATATAAATATATTTAGTGGACATATATATCCTGCCAAGAAAGAATGTTCAAACTATAGGTATTAGGGACCAGTGAGATATTTTTTTAATCAGTGAAAAAGGTAGTTGTTTCGCAGCAGGGAATACTTTTGTCTTTTGTCTGGTTCTGTAATAGGTATAATACTTTCGTATAAATATCAATTGAACCAAGGATGCCTTAGTTGTGCAAAGCACAGTTTCTATTTGGTAAAGATTTATAATGTTTGCCTGATATCTTAAATCTCCTGATAAATAATATATCCATCTCTATAATATAGCTCATCCATAGCTAGCCACCTCCTTTGTGGTGCTGCATAAGCAAATTATTTGGTTCTAGATTATTTACGTAGTGAAAAAGAACAAAAATATAAAACTAAGTATAAGACCTTTATATAGAATAAAGACATAACTTATCTGTTTTGAACACATAATATGATCTTCTAATTTGAGGGATTTATCTATAGATCACTGCATGTTATTATTTTCTCCTAGACATTGTCCAATGGAAAATTTAGCATGAGAAATTAAATTTGTAGCATTGGAGAGAGAAATTGTGCTGAGAACCAATGAAATGAGGGTAATTTCCAAGGAAAATGTGTTCTTCGGAAGTCTAATGTGCAATGCATGTTAGCAGTGTTGACCCTTTTTATTGAATAGGAAAATGTATTCTTAGGGATATGCAGGCAAGTGTTTTAGAATTTATTGTGCTGGTTGTTGCAAACTTTTGGATTGATTGTAATTTTTTAGAATTTCTAACATTTTAGATTTCCATTACAAAGTACTAAAGAAATATCTATATCAAAAGAATTCCTAATTTAACTTTAAGTTATAATAAAATATAATTTGAAACATCCTTTAACAAGAGGTAATATCGATGGCATAAAATAATATATTTATGTGATGGTACCTACATCTATAAAATAAATAAGTTCAATTGTTGGAATACACGTTTTTTATTAAACAAGTAGTTGTCACTCCATTTACATCACAAGGGGCATGGTTACCCATAGGCTTTCTTTACATACTAAATGAGTCTGTAAATCTCAGCATAACTGTATTTTACATTATTGTATTTTCCTTGAGGCTATTGTAGTGAAACCTACTAACACAAAGTTCTAAACTTTTAGCTTCAACTTCTCAACTAACCAAACCTAGAGAGGAATGCCACACTCTCTATATTCAGCATAAGTGAGAGATTTTTGCTAGCAATGAGGAGAAATTAGATGGCATCAGGGTAGATTTTGTGGAAAAACTGAAGGAACTGGTTGTTTCTTTTGTTTCTATTACGTATGACTGTTCTGTCGACAAAGTCTCCGGAAATTCCATGGCCCCCAAATAAACTACTATGGCCATGACCACGTTTGATCGCCAAATCAATGAGTTCCTGACTGAGCTTATTGATAAACGTGCTGTGTAGACTACATCCATATCTGCTTGCTTTGTTGCTCATGAAGAGGAAGTCCAGCATGCCAAAGACATTCCGCAAGAAGAAGCCATCTCTGCTCTAGTAGTTTCTAAATCCGTCCAGGCTTAAGTATATCATTGCTGGAAATAAGGTTTTGGTTGTTAATTATGGTGGTAATTTGTTTTATGCTCAGTCTCAAAAATGAAAGAAAGAAACCTTGCAATTTTTTCTAAAAACAATGAATTACTTTGATTTGAAATCGTGATAATAGAGACTAGAATTCCAAGATTGCAGAGATAGGTCTGAAATTCAAGATTTTGCATCAACGTACATGGTTACATTCTTAGAATGTGATATGATCTCTAGGATTTGTTTGGGTAACGTGCTCATGGATATGTATGCAAATGTGGGATTTTAGAGGATGCATGCAATCTGTTTGGCAGAATGACTGAAAGAGATGTGGTGTCACAGAGTGTGATTATTACAGGCAATTCATACAATTGGTAGTGTAACGAGGTCTTGAATCTCTTTCATCGAATGAAAGTAGAAAGTGCACATCCTAACCTGATTACAATTGATGCGATGATATCATGGTATGCCCATAGAGGCATTGCTGACGAGGCTTTGAAATTATTTCTTCAAATGCAACTGGCTGGCACAAAGACCTGGTATACTTCATTGATCTTGCTAAGATTCTCACCATCAATATTTCCAACCATGGGATGGGAGATAGATAGGTGGTCCATGTTTTTTCATGATAGTGTAGTCAACACAGATGATGGTGCAAATAATGACCAAAGCATGCCATCCATTCATAGTGGCTTTCAAGATTTCATGGGATTTGGCAATTTGGTGATCTCAAATCTTCAGGAGTTTGAGAAAGTTGCTACAGAACTAGGTGATAGTATTGATCAGTATCATTCACATGTTATGTATTTGGAATATCCAGTATTTCCTTCAAACACTAGGTTGAAAAAAATGAAAAGGGTAAAAGGTGTATGGCACAGGGTGGCTAGAGTTCCAAGTTCATCAACCGGCCCTAGCATATTCAATAGTTGTGGTAAGATTGGTGAGAAAAGTGTGAAGGGGGTTATGTTTTCTATGAAAAGTAATTTTATCTGGAAGCCTCGTAGTCCCCTACCACCCCATAGCTTATGTGCCACTCTAATTGGCAGTGCACTAAAGAAGGGAGTACCTCTGGGTCCAATCTGCATCATGAAAGAGTCATATAGTCTCAAAAGTGTCAGGCAGAAATCCCTTTCTACTTGGAAGAGACAGAAAATATTGAAAAGGATTTCACCTAATGCCAAGCTAATTCATAAATGGAGGTCAAATGGTTTGTAAAAGATTGAACATAATTTATACAAAGTTGCAACGTCATGGAGCATGTGAACATGGATAATGTCTAGGTTCTTAGCCATTTTTTTGTGTAAGAAAGTGATCAATAACAGTTTGCAGCTATTGCCAAAACCTATTGATCAGTTTCTATTTGTGATAATTCCATTAACTTCTGTTTTCAGAAAATATGTTTACAGTAAAAGAAATGATTATGGATAGGTCAAAGAAGGATTTTATGGAATGTTATTTTTTTATTACTCTTTTTATATGACCATATGCTAGATTATCCATGTTTGAGAATCCTACATGCAAAAATATTGACAATATTAGATATATATGAATCTGCAATGGTGTTTCTTGAATTTTGGTGGAAATCGGTGTGTAAAATCTCATGTGTGGTGTGTAAGAGGAGGGAGTATGCTCTATGGATTAGATGATCCTCTCCTTTTTTTTCACACTCAGTTTTTTTAATCAAAAGCATCTATGATCATGTGGAAGAATCATCACTGCATCACTAGCAAATGCTTTGATTTTATTTTTTCCATGGCTATTCTTAGACATCTCTAAGCCTTTATTTTGCTGAGATCATACCCAGTATGCTGTTGTTTATAACTTGAGTATAGGTGTCCATCTAGTAACATCTATGGGTTTTGTGATGTTGAGTTTGACTTCATGTCTACCTTATTAAGTGTGCATATGTCTCTTTTCCTTGCCCAAAGTTGACCTATTTCCAAAAATAGCTAGGAAAACCACATAAATAAATCCAGCTAGAAACTACAGATTGTATCCTCCACACTTATGTGCTTTATTTAGACCACTTGCATTCTTGGTAGTGTGGACTCATTCACTAGCCATTATAATGACAGCAGTTGTTTCACTCCCACAAACTATTTCAAGAAGACATAGACTTCATACAAACAACTCAAACTATGCAATTCCAATGCATACCCATATCTTCATATATGCCATATACATATGATATCACATTCATAGTACAATTTTGTATGCCATCGCCACAATAAAAAGAAAGAGTATCACAACACTAAAGGGAGGTTAAAGAATGCA